>CAMAOD020000201.1:1195000-1490000 GCA_945859595.2 Megachile willughbiella | reverse complement strand
CTGTCTCTGTGTCTCTGTCCCTGTGTCTCCGTCTCTGTGTCTCTGTCTCCGTCCCTGTGTGTCTGTCTCTGTGTCTCTGTCTCCGTGTCTCCGTCCCTGCGTCTCTGTCTCTGTCTCTGTTTCTCCGGCTCTGTGTCTCTGTCTCTGTGTCTTGGTCGCTGTGTCTCTGTCCCTGTGTCTCTGTCTCTGTGTCTCTGTCTCTGTGTCTCTGTCTCTGTGTCTCTGTCTCTGTGTCTCTGTCTCTGTGTCCTCTGTCTCTGTGTCTCTGTCTCTGTGTCTCTGTCTCTGTGTCTCTGTCTCTGTGTCACTGTCTCTGTGTCTCTGTCTCTGTGTCTCTGTCTCTGTGTCACTGTCTCTGAATCTCTGTCTCTGTGTCTCCGTCCCTGTGTCTCCGTCTCCGTGAATAGGTCTCTGTGTCTCGGTCTATGTGTCTCTCTCTCTGTGTCTCTGCCTCTGTGCCTATGCCTCTGTCTCTGTCTCTCTGTCTCTGTGTCTCTGCCTCCGTGTCTCTGTCTCTCTGTCTCTGTCTCTCTCTCTCTCTGTGTCTCTGTCTCTGTGTCCCTGTCTCTGTGTCTATGCCTCTGTCCGTGTGTCTCTGTCTCCGTGCCTCTGTCTCTGTGAATCTGTCTCCGTGTTTCAGTCTCTGTGTCTCTGTCTCTCTCTCTCTCTGTGTCTCTGTCTCTGTCTCTGTCTCTGTCCCTGTCCCTCTCCCTGGCCCTGTCTCCGTCTCTGTCTCTGTCTCTGCCTCTATCTCCGTCTCTGTCTCTGTGTCTGTCTCTGTCTCTGTCTCTGTCTCTGTCTCTGTCTCTGTGTCCTCTGTCTCTGTGTCTCTGTCTCTGTGTCTCTGTCTCCGTGCCTCTGTCTCTGTGTCTCTGTCTCTGTGTCTCTGTCTCTGTGTCTCTGTCTCTGTGTCTCTGTCTCTGTGTCTCTGTCTCTGTGTCTCTGTCTCTGTGTCTCTGTCTCTGTGTCTCTGTCTCTGTGTCTCTGTCTCTGTGTCTCTGTCTCTGTGTCTCTGTCTCTGTGTCTCTGTCTCTGTGTCTCTGTCTCTGTGTCTCTGTCTCTGTGTCTCCATCTCTGTGTCTCTGTCTCTCTCTCTCCGTGTCTCTGTCTCTGTGCCTCTGTCTCTGTGTCTATGCCTCTGTCCGCGTGTCTCTGTACCTGTATCTCCGTCTCTGTGTTGTGGTCTCTATGTCTCTGTCTCTGTGTCTCTTTCTCTGTGCCTCTGTCTCTGTGTCTCTGTCCCTGTGTCTCCGTCTCTGTGTCTCTGTCTCCGTCCCTGTGTGTCTGTCTCTGTGTCTCTGTCTCCGTGTCTCCGTCCCTGCGTCTCTGTCTCTGTCTCTGTTTCTCCGGCTCTGTGTCTCTGTCTCTGTGTCTTGGTCGCTGTGTCTCTGTCCCTGTGTCTCTGTCTCTGTGTCTCTGTCTCTGTGTCTCTGTCTCTGTGTCTCTGTCTCTGTGTCTCTGTCTCTGTGTCCTCTGTCTCTGTGTCTCTGTCTCTGTGTCTCTGTCTCTGTGTCTCTGTCTCTGTGTCACTGTCTCTGTGTCTCTGTCTCTGTGTCTCTGTCTCTGTGTCACTGTCTCTGAATCTCTGTCTCTGTGTCTCCGTCCCTGTGTCTCCGTCTCCGTGAATAGGTCTCTGTGTCTCGGTCTATGTGTCTCTCTCTCTGTGTCTCTGCCTCTGTGCCTATGCCTCTGTCTCTGTCTCTCTGTCTCTGTGTCTCTGCCTCCGTGTCTCTGTCTCTCTGTCTCTGTCTCTCTCTCTGTGTCTCTGTCTCTGTGTCCCTGTCTCTGTGTCTATGCCTCTGTCCGTGTGTCTCTGTCTCCGTGCCTCTGTCTCTGTGAATCTGTCTCCGTGTTTCAGTCTCTGTGTCTCTGTCTCTCTCTCTCTCTGTGTCTCTGTCTCTGTCTCTGTCTCTGTCCCTGTCCCTCTCCCTGGCCCTGTCTCCGTCTCTGTCTCTGTCTCTGCCTCTATCTCCGTCTCTGTCTCTGTGTCTGTCTCTGTCTCTGTCTCTGTCTCTGTCTCTGTCTCTGTCTCTGTCTCTGTCTCCGTCTCCGTCTCCGACTGCATCTCTGTCTCTGTCTGTGCCTCCGTCTCTGTATCCGTCTGTGTCTCTCTCTCTGTCTCTGTCCCTGTCCCTCTCCTTGTCCCTGTCGCTGTCTCTGTCTCTGTCTCTGTCTCTGTCTCTGTCTCTGTCTCTGTCTCTGTCTCTGACTCTGTCTCTGTCTCTGTCTCTATCTCTGTCTCTGTCTCTGCCTCCGCCTCTGTGTCTGTCTCTGCCACTGTCTGTGACTCTGTCCCTGTTTCTGTCTCTGTCTCTGTCTCTGTCTCTGTCTCTGTCTCTGTCTCTGTCTCTGTCTCTGTCTCTGCCTCTGTCTCTGTCCCTGTCCCTCTCCCTGGCCCTGTCGCTGTCTCTGTCTCTGTCCCTGTCCCTCTCCCTGGCCCTGTCTCCGTCTCTGTCCCTGTCTCTGCCTCTATCTCCGTCTCCGTCTCTGTCTCTGTCTCTGTCTCTGTCTCTGTCCCTGTCCCTCTCCTTGTCCCTGTCTCTGTCTCTGTCTCTGTCTCTGTCTCTGTCTCTGTCTCTGTCTCTGTCTCTGTCTCTGTCTCTGTCTCTGTCTCTGTCTCTGTCTCTGTCTCTGTCTCTGTCTCTGCCTCCGTCTCTGTTTCTGTCTCTGCCACTGTCTGCCACTCTGTCTCTGTTTCTGTCTCTGTCTCTGTCTCTGTCTCTGTCTCTGTCTCTGTCTCTGTCTCTGCCTCTGTCTCTGTCCCTGTCCCTCTCCCTGGCCCTGTCGCTGTCTCTGTCTCTGTCTCTGTCCCTGTCCCTCTCCCCGGCCCTGTCTCCGTCTCTGTCTCTGTCTCTACCTCTATCTCCGTCTCCGTCTCTGTCTCTGTCTCTGTCCCTGTCTCTGTCTCTGCCTCTGTCTCTGTCTCTGTCTCTGCCTCTGTCTCTGTCCCTGTCCCTCTCCCTGGCCCTGTCGCTGTTTCTGTCTCTGTCCCTGTCCCTCTCCCTGGCCCTGTCTCCGTCTCTGTCCCTGTCTCAGCCTCTATCTCCGTCTCCGTCTCTGTCTCTGTCTCTGTCTCTGTCTCTGTCTCTGTCTCTGTCTCTGTCTCTGTCCCTGTCTCTGTCTCTGTCTCTGTCTCTGTCTCTGTCTCTGTCTCTGTCTCTGTCTCTGTCTCTGTCTCTGTCTCTGGCTCTGTCTCTGTCGCTGTCTCTTCCTCTGTCTCTGTCTCCGTCTCTGTCCCTGGCTCTGTCTCTGCATCTGTCTCTGTCTCCGTCTCTGTCGCTGTCTCGGTCTTTGTCTCCGTCTCTGTTTCTGTCTCTGTCTCTGTCGCTGTCTCTGTCTCTGTCTCCTTGTCTCTGTCTCTGTCTCTGTCTCTGTCTCTGTCTCTGTCTCCTTGTCTCTGTCCCTGCATCTCTGTCTCTGTCTCTGCCTCTATCTCCGTCTCCGTCTCTGTCTCCGTCTCTGTCTCTGCCTCTGTCTCTGTCCCTGTCCCTCTCCCTGGCCCTGTCGCTGTCTCTGTCTCTGTCTCTGTCCCTGTCCCTCTCCCTGGCCCTGTCTCCGTCTCTGTCTCTGTCTCTGCCTCTATCTCCGTCTCTGTCTCTGCCTCTGTCTCTGTCTCTGTCTCTGTCTCTGTCTCTGTCTCTGTCTCTGTCTCTGTCTCTGTCTCTGTCTCCGTCTCCGTCTCCGACTGCATCTCTGTCTCTGTCTCTGCCTCCGTCTCTGTATCCGTCTTTGTCTCTCTCTCTGTCTCTGTCCCTGTCCCTCTCCTTGTCCCTGTCGCTGTCTCTGTCTCTGTCTCTGTCTCTGTCTCTGTCTCTGTCTCTGTCTCTGTCTCTGTCTCTGTCTCTGTCTCTGTCTCTGTCTCTGTCTCTGTCTCTGTCTCTGTCTCTGTCTCTGTCTCTGTCTCTGTCTCTGTCTCTGTCTCTGTCGCTGCCGCTGTCTCTTCCTCTGTCTCTGTCTCTGTCTCTATCTCCGTCTCTGTCTCTGTCTCTGACTCCGTCTCTGTCTCTGTCTCTGTCTCTGTCTCTGTCTCTGTCTCTGTCTCTGTTTCTGTCTCTGTGTTTGTCTCTGTCTCTGTCTCTGTCTCTGTCTCTGTCTCTGTCTCTGTCTCTGTCTCTGTCTCTGTCTCTGTCTCTGTCTCTGTCTCTGTCTCTGTCTCTGTCTCTGTCTCTGTCTCTGTCTCTGTCTCTGTCTCTGTCTCTGTCTCTGTCTCTGTCTCTGTCTCTGTCTCTGTCTCTGTGTCTCTGCCTATGCATCTCTGTCTCTGTGTCTCCGTCTCTGTGTCTCTGCCTCTGTCATTGTGTCTCGGTCTCTGTGAATCTCTCTCTCACTGTCTCTGTCCCTGTCCCTCTCCTTGTCCCTGTCGCTGTCTCTGTCTCTGTCTCTGTCTCTGTCTCTGTCTCTGTCTCTGTCTGTGTCTCTGTCTCTGTCTCTGTCTCTGTCTCTGTCTCCTTGTCTCTGTCTCTGCATCTCTGTCTCTGTCTCTGCCTCTATCTCCGTCTCCGTCTCTGTCTCTGTCTCTGCCTCTGTCCCTGTCCCTGTCCCTCTCCCTGGCCCTGTCGCTGTCTCTGTCTCTGTCTCTGTCCCTGTCCCTCTCCCTGGCCCTGTCTCCGTCTCTGTCTCTGTCTCTGCCTCTATCTCCGTCTCTGTCTCTGTCTCTGTCTCTGTCTCTGTCTCTGTCTCTGTCCCTCTCCTTGTCCCTGTCTCTGTCTCTGTCTCTGTCTCTGTCTCTGTCTCTGTCTCTGTCTCTGTCTCTGTCTCTGTCTCTGTCTCTGTCTCTGTCTCTGTCTCTGTCTCTGTCTCTGTCTCTGTCTCTG
The DNA here is from genome assembly GCA_945859595.2 of Megachile willughbiella. Taxonomy (NCBI): domain Eukaryota; kingdom Metazoa; phylum Arthropoda; class Insecta; order Hymenoptera; family Megachilidae; genus Megachile; species Megachile willughbiella. The sequence continues at coordinate 1,485,186 of CAMAOD020000201.1, read as the reverse complement.
TCTCTGTCTCTGTCTCTGTCTCTGTCTCTGCCTCCGTCCCTGTGTCTGTCTCTGCCACTGTCTGCGACTCTGTCTCTGTTTCTGTCTCTGTCTCTGTCTCTGTCTCTGTCTCTGTCTCTGTCTCTGTCTCTGCCTCTGTCTCCGTCCCTGTCCCTCTCCCTGGCCCTGTCGCTGTCTCTGTCTCTGTCTCTGTCCCTGTCCCTCTCCCTGGCCCTGTCTCCGTCTCTGTCTCTGTCTCTGCCACCATCTCCGTGTCCGTCTCTGTCTCTGTCTCTGTCTCTGTCTCTGTCTCTGTCTCTGTCTCTGTCTCTGTCGCTGTCTCTTGCTCTGTCTCTGTCTCCGTCTCTGTCCCTGGCTCTGTCTCTGCCTCTGCCTCTGTCTCCGTCTCTGTCGCTGTCTCGGTCTTTGTCTCCGTCTCTGTTTCTGTCTCTGTCTCTGTCTCTGTCTCTGCCTCCGTCGCTGTGTCTGTCTCTGCCACTGTCTGCGACTCTGCCTCTGTCTCTGTCTCTGTCTCTGTCTCTGTCTCTGTCTCTGTCTCTGTCTCTGTCTCTGTCTCTGTCTCTGTCTCTGTCTCTGCCTCCGTCCCTGTGTCTGTCTCTGCCACTGTCTGCGACTCTGTCTCTGTTTCTGTCTCTGTCTCTGTCTCTGTCTCTGTCTCTGTCTCTGTCTCTGTCTCTGTCTCTGTCTCCGTCTCTGTGTCTGTCTCTGTCTCTGTCTCTGTCCCTGTCTCAGTCTCTGTCTCTGTCTCTGTCTCTGTCTCTGTCTCTGCCTCTGTCTCTGTATCTGTCTCCGTCTCTGTCTCTGTCTCTCTCTCTGTCTCTCTCTCTGTCTCTGTCTCTGTCTCTGTCTCCGTCTCTGTCTCTGTCTCTGTGTCTCTGTCTCTGGGTCTCTGTCTGAGTGTCTCTGCCTCTGTCTCTTTGCCTCTGTATCAGTTTCTTAGCCCCCGTGCCTATGTCTCTGTGTCTCTGCCTCTGCATCTGCCTCTGTCTCTGTCTCTGTCTCTGTCTCTGTCTCTGTCTCTGTCTCTGTCTCTGTCGTTGCCACTGTCTCTTCCTCTGTCTCTGTCTCCGTCTCTGTCCCTGGCTCTGTCTCTGCCTCTGTCTACGTCTCTATCTCTGTCTCTGTCTCTGTCTCTGTCTCTGTCTCTGTCTCTGTCTCTGTCTCTGTGTCTCTGCCTCTGCATCTCTGTCTCTGTGTCTCCGTCTCTGTGTCTCTGCCTCTGTCATTGTGTCTCGGTCTCTGTGAATCTCTCTCTCTCTGTCTCTGTCCCTGTCCCTCTCCTTGTCCCTGTCTCTGTCTCTGTCTCTGTCTCTGTCTCTGTCTCTATCTCTGTCTCTGTCTCTGTCTCTGTCGCTGTCTCTGTCTCTGTCTCTGTCTCTGTCTCCGTCTCTGTCTCTGTCTCTGTCTCTGTCTCTGTCTCTGTCTCTGTCTCTGTCTCTGTCTCTGTCGCTGTCTCTGTTTCTGTCTCTGTCTCTGTCTCCGTCTCCGTCTCCGTCTCCGTCTCCGTCTCTGTCTCTGTCTCTGTCTCTGTCTCTGTCCCTGTCTCTGTCTCTGTCTCTGTCTCTGTCTCTGTCTCTGTCTCTGTCTCTGTCTCTGTCTCTGTCTCTGTCTCTGTCTCTGTCTGTGTCTCTGCCTCTGTCTCGGTCATTGTCTCTGTCTCTGTCTCTGTCTCTGCCTCTGTCTCTGTCTCTGTCTCTGTGTCTCTGCCTATGCATCTCTGTCTCTGTGTCTCCGTATATGTGTCTCTGCCTCTGTCATTGTGTCTCGGTCTCTGTGAATCTCTCTCTCTCTGTCTCTGTCCCTGTCCCTCTCCTTGTCCCTGTCGCTGTCTCTGTCTCTGTCTCTGTCTCTGTCTCTGTCTCTGTCTCTGTCTCTGTCTCTGTCTCTGTCTCTGTCTCTGTCTCTGTCTCTGTCTCTGTCTCTGTCTCTGTCTCTGTCTCTGTCTCTGTCTCTGTCTCTGTCTCTGTCTCTGTCTCTGTCTCTGTCTCTGTCTCTGTCTCTGTCTCTGTCGCTGCCGCTGTCTCTTCCTCTGTCTCTGTCTCTGTCTCTATCTCCGTCTCTGTCTCTGTCTCTGACTCCGTCTCTGTCTCTGCCTCTGTCTCTGTCTCTGTCTCTGTCTCTGTCTCTGTCTCTGTCTCTGTCTCTGTCTCTGTCTCTGTCTCTGTCTCTGTCTCTGTCTCTGTCTCTGTCTCTGTCTCTGTCTCTGTATCTGTCTCTGTCTCTGTCTCTGTCTCTGTCTGTGTCTCTGCCTCTGTCTCGGTCATTGTCTCTGTCTCTGTCTCTGTCTCTGCCTCTGTCTCTGTCTCTGTCTCTGTGTCTCTGCCTATGCATCTCTGTCTCTGTGTCTCCGTATATGTGTCTCTGCCTCTGTCATTGTGTCTCGGTCTCTGTGAATCTCTCTCTCTCTGTCTCTGTCCCTGTCCCTCTCCTTGTCCCTGTCGCTGTCTCTGTCTCTGTCTCTGTCTCTGTCTGTGTCTCTGTCTCTGTCTCTGTCTCTGTCTCTGTCTCTGTCTCTGTCTCTGTCTCTGTCTCTGTCTCTGTCTCTGTCTCTGTCTCTGTCTCTGTCTCTGTCTCTGTCTCTGTCTCTGCCTCCGTCTCTGTATCCGTCTGTGTCTCTGTCGCTGTCTCTGTCGCTGTCTCTGTCTCTGTCTCTGTCTCTGTCTCTGTCTCAGTCTCTGTCTCTGTCTCTGCCTCTGTCTCTGTCTCTGTCTCTGTCTCTGTCTCTGTCTCTGTCTCTGTCTCTGTCTCTGTCTCTGTCTCTGTCTCTGTCTCTGTCTCTGTGTCTCTGTCTCTGGGTCTCTGTCTGAGTTTCTCTGTCTCTGTCTCTGTGTCTGTCTCTGTCTCTGTCTCTGTCTCTGTCTCTGTCACTGCCTCCGCCTTTGTCTCTGTCTCTGTCTCTGTCTCTGTCTCTGTGTCTCTGCCTCTGGGTCTCTGTCTGAGTGTCTCTGCCTCTGTCTCTTTGTCTCTGTATCAGTTTCTTAGCCCCCGTGCCTACGTCTCCGTGTCTCTGACTCTGCATCTGCCTCTGTCTCTGTCTCTGTCTCTGTCTCTGTCTCTGTCTCTGTCTCTGTCTCTGTCTCTGTCTCTGTCTCTGTCTCTGTCTCTGTCTCTGTCTCTGTCTCTGTCTCTGTCTCTGTCTCTGTCTCTGTCTCTGTCTCTGTCTCTGTCTCTGTCGCTGCCGCTGTCTCTTCCTCTGTCTCTGTCTCCGTCTCTGTCCCTGGCACTGTCTCTGCATCTTCCTCCGTCTCTGTCTCTGTCTCTATCTCCGTCTCTGTCTCTGTCTCTGACTCCGTCTCTGTCTCTGTCTCTGTCTCTGTCTCTGTCTCTGTCTCTGTCTCTGTCTGTGTCTCTGCCTCTGTCTCGGTCATTGTCTCTGTCTCTGTCTCTGTCTCTGTCTCTGTCTCTGTCTCTGTCTCTGTCTCTGTCTCTGTGTCTCTGCCTCTGCATCTCTGTCTCTGTGTCTCAGTCTCTGTGTCTCTGCCTCTGTCATTGTGTCTCGGTCTCTGTGAATCTCTCTCTCTCTCTGTCTCTGTCCCTGTCCCTCTCCTTGTCCCTGTCTCTGTATCTGTCTCCGTCTCTGTCTCTGTCTCTCTCTCTGTCGCTGTCTCTGTCTCTGTCTCTGTCTCCGTCTCCGTCTCTGTCTCTGTCTCTGCCTCTGTCTCTGTCTCTGTCTCTGTCTCTGTCTCTGTCTCTGTCTCTGTCTCTGTCTCTGTCTCTGCCTCCGTCTCTGTGTCTGTCTCTGCCACTGCCTGCTACTCTGTCTCTGTTTCTGTCTCTGTCTCTGTCTCTGTCTCTGTCTCTGCCTCTGTCTCTGTCCCTGTCCCTCTCCCTGGCCCTGTCGCTGTCTCTGTCTCTGTCTCTGTCCCTGTCCCTCTCCCTGGCCCTGTCTCCGTCTCTGTCTCTGTCTCTGCCTCTATCTCCGTCTCTGTCTCTGTCTCTGTCTCTGTCTCTGTCTCTGTCTCTGTCTCTGTCTCCGTCTCTGTCTCTGTCTCTGTCTCCGTCTCCGTCTCCGACTGCATCTCTGTCTCTGTCTCTGCCTCCGTCTCTGTATCCGTCTGTGTCTCTGTCTCTGTCTCTGTCTCTGTCTCTGTCTCTGTCTCTGTCTCTGTCTCTGTCTCTGTCTCTGTCTCTGTCTCTGCCTCCGTCTCTGTATCCGTCTGTGTCTCTGTCGCTGTCTCTGTCTCTGTCTCTGTCTCTGTCTCTGTCTCTGTCTCTGTCTCTGTCTCTGTCTCTGCCTCTGTCTCTGTCTCTGTCTCTGTCTCTGTCTCTGTCTCTGTCTCTGTCTCTGTCTCTGTCTCTGTCTCTGTCTCTGTCTCTGTCTCTGTCTCTGTCTCTGTCTCTGTCTCTGTCTCTGTCTCTGCCTCCGTCCCTGTGTCTGTCTCTGCCACTGTCTGCGACTCTGTCTCTGTTTCTGTCTCTGTCTCTGTCTCTGTCTCTGTCTCTGTCTCTGTCTCTGTCTCTGCCTCTGTCTCCGTCCCTGTCCCTCTCCCTGGACCTGTCGCTGTCTCTGTCTCTGTCTCTGTCCCTGTCCCTCTCCCTGGCCCTGTCTCCGTCTCTGTCTCTGTCTCTGCCACCATCTCCGTGTCCGTCTCTGTCTCTGTCTCTGTCTCTGTCTCTGTCGCTGTCTCTTGCTCTGTCTCTGTCTCCGTCTCTGTCCCTGGCTCTGTCTCTGCCTCTGCCTCTGTCTCCGTCTCTGTCGCTGTCTCGGTCTTTGTCTCCGTCTCTGTTTCTGTCTCTGTCTCTGTCTCTGACTCTGTCTCTGTCTCTGTCTCTGTCTCTGTCTCTGTCTCCGTCTCTGTGTCTGTCTCTGTCTCTGTCTCTGTCTCTGTCTCTGTCTCTGTCTCTGTCTCTGTCTCTGTCTCTGTCTCTGTCTCTGTCTCTGTCTCTGTCTCCGTCTCTGTGTCTGTCTCTGTCTCTGTCTCTGTCCCTGTCTCAGTCTCTGTCTCTGTCTCTGTCTCTGTCTCTGTCTCTGCCTCTGTCTCTGTATCTGTCTCCGTCTCTGTCTCTGTCTCTCTCTCTGTCTCTCTCTCTGTCTCTGTCTCTGTCTCTGTCTCCGTCTCTGTCTCTGTCTCTGTGTCTCTGTCTCTGGGTCTCTGTCTGAGTGTCTCTGCCTCTGTCTCTTTGCCTCTGTATCAGTTTCTTAGCCCCCGTGCCTATGTCTCTGTGTCTCTGCCTCTGCATCTGCCTCTGTCTCTGTCTCTGTCTCTGTCTCTGTCTCTGTCTCTGTCTCTGTGTCTCTGCCTCTGCATCTCTGTCTCTGTGTCTCCGTCTCTGTGTCTCTGCCTCTGTCATTGTGTCTCGGTCTCTGTGAATCTCTCTCTCTCTGTCTCTGTCCCTGTCCCTCTCCTTGTCCCTGTCGCTGTCTCTGTCTCTGTCTCTGTCTCTGTCTCTGTCTCTGTCTCTGTCTGTGTCTCTGTCTCTGTCTCTGTCTCTGTCTCTGTCTCTGTCTCTGTCTCTGTCTCTGTCTCTGTCTCTGACTCTGTCTCTGTCTCTGTCTCTGTCTCTGTCTCTGTCTCTGCCTCTGTCTCTGCCTCTGTCTCTGTCCCCGTATCTGTCTCTGTCTCTGTTTCTGTGTCTGTCTCTGTCTCTGTCCCTCCCTCTGTCTCTGCATCTGTCTCCGTCTCTGTCTCTGTCTCTATATCTGTCTCTGTCTCTGTCTCTGAATCCGTCTCTGTCTCTGTCTCTGTCTCTGTCTCTGTCTCTGTCTCTGTCTGTGTCTCTGCCTCTGTCTCGGTCATTGTCTCTGTCTCTGTCTCTGTCTCTGTCTCTGTCTCTGTCTCTGTCTCTGTCTCTGTCTCTGTGTCTCTGCCTCTGCATCTCTGTCTCTGTGTCTCCATCTCTGTGTCTCTGCCTCTGTCATTGTGTCTCGGTCTCTGTGAATCTCTCTCTCTCTGTCTCTGTCCCTGTCCCTCTCCTTGTCCCTGTCGCTGTCTCTGTCTCTGTCTCTGTCTCTGTCTCTGTCTCTGTCTGTGTCTCTGTCTCTGTCTCTGTCTCTGTCTCTGTCTCTGTCTCTGTCTCTGTCTCTGTCTCTGTCTCTGTCTCTGTCTCTGTCTCTGTCTCTGTCTCTGTCTCTGTCTCTGTCTCTGTCTCTGTCTCTGTCTCTGTCTCTGTCTCTGTCTCTGTCTCTGTCTCTGTCTCTGTCTCTGCCTCCGTCTCTGTTTCTGTCTCTGCCACTGTCTGCCACTCTGTCTCTGTTTCTGTCTCTGTCTCTGTCTCTGTCTCTGTCTCTGTCTCTGTCTCTGCCTCTGTCTCTGTCCCTGTCCCTCTCCCTGGCCCTGTCGCTGTCTCTGTCTCTGTCTCTGTCCCTGTCCCTCTCCCCGGCCCTGTCTCCGTCACTGTCTCTGTCTCTGCCTCTATCTCCGTCTCCGTCTCTGTCTCTGTCTCTGTCCCTGTCTCTGTCTCTGTCTCTGTCTCTGTCTCTGTCTCTGTCTCTGTCTCTGTCTCTGTCTCTGTCTCTGTCTCTGTCTCTGTCTCTGTCTCTGTCTCTGTCTCTGTCTCTGTGTCTGTCTCTGTCTCTGTCTCTGTCACTGCCTCCGCCTCTGTCTCTGTCTCTGTCTCTGTCTCTGTCTCTGTCTCTGTCTCTGTCTCTGTCTCTGTGTCTCTGTCTCTGGGTCTCTGTCTGAGTTTCTCTGTCTCTGTCTCTGTGTCTGTCTCTGTCTCTGTCTCTGTCTCTGTCTCTGTCACTGCCTCCGCCTTTGTCTCTGTCTCTGTCTCTGTCTCTGTCTCTGTGTCTCTGTCTCTGGGTCTCTGTCTGAGCGTCTCTGCCTCTGTCTCTTTGTCTCTGTATCAGTTTCTTAGCCCCCGTGCCTACGTCTCCGTGTCTCTGACTCTGCATCTGCCTCTGTCTCTGTCTCTGTCTCTGTCTCTGTCTCTGTCTCTGTCTCTGTCTCTGTCTCTGTCTCTGTCTCTGTCTCTGTCTCTGTCTCTGTCTCTGTCTCTGTCTCTGTCTCTGTCTCTGTCTCTGTCTCTGTCTCTGTCTCTGTCTCTGTCTCTGTCTCTGTCTCTGTCTCTGTCTCTGTCTCTGTCTCTGTCTCTGTCTCTGTCGCTGCCGCTGTCTCTTCCTCTGTCTCTGTCTCCGTCTCTGTCCCTGGCACTGTCTCTGCATCTTCCTCCGTCTCTGTCTCTGTCTCTATCTCCGTCTCTGTCTCTGTCTCTGACTCCGTCTCTGTCTCTGTCTCTGTCTCTGTCTCTGTCTCTGTCTCTGTCTGTGTCTCTGCCTCTGTCTCGGTCATTGTCTCTGTCTCTGTCTCTGTCTCTGTCTCTGTCTCTGTGTCTCTGCCTCTGCATCTCTGTCTCTGTGTCTCAGTCTCTGTGTCTCTGCCTCTGTCATTGTGTCTCGGTCTCTGTGAATCTCTCTCTCTCTCTGTCTCTGTCCCTGTCCCTCTCCTTGTCCCTGTCTCTGTATCTGTCTCCGTCTCTGTCTCTGTCTCTCTCTCTGTCGCTGTCTCTGTCTCTGTCTCTGTCTCCGTCTCCGTCTCTGTCTCTGTCTCTGCCTCTGTCTCTGTCTCTGTCTCTGTCTCTGTCTCTGTCTCTGTCTCTGTCTCTGCCTCCGTCTCTGTGTCTGTCTCTGCCACTGTCTGCTACTCTGTCTCTGTTTCTGTCTCTGTCTCTGTCTCTGTCTCTGTCTCTGTCTCTGTCTCTGCCTCTGTCTCTGTCCCTGTCCCTCTCCCTGGCCCTGTCGCTGTCTCTGTCTCTGTCTCTGTCCCTGTCCCTCTCCCTGTCCCTGTCTCCGTCTCTGTCTCTGTCTCTGCCTCTATCTCCGTCTCTGTCTCTGTCTCTGTCTCTGTCTCTGTCTCTGTCTCTGTCTCTGTCTCTGTCTCCGTCTCCGTCTCCGACTGCATCTCTGTCTCTGTCTCTGCCTCCGTCTCTGTATCCGTCTGTGTCTCTCTCTCTGTCTCTGTCCCTGTCCCTCTCCTTGTCCCTGTCGCTGTCTCTGTCTCTGTCTCTGTCTCTGTCTCTGTCTCTGTCTCTGTCTCTGTCTCTGTCTCTGTCTCTGTCTCTGTCTCTGTCTCTGTCTCTGTCTCTGTCTCTGTCTCTGTCTCTGTCTCTGTCTCTGTCTCTGTCTCTGTCTCTGTCTCTGTCTCTGTCTCTGTCTCTGTCTCTGTCTCTGTCTCTGTCTCTGTCTCTGTCTCTGTCTCTGTCTCTGTCTCTGTCTCTGTCTCTGTCTCTGTCTCTGTCTCTGTCTCTGTCTCTGTCTCTGTCTCTGTCTCTGTCTCTGTCTCTGTCGCTGCCGCTGTCTCTTCCTCTGTCTCTGTCTCTGACTCCGTCTCTGTCTCTGCCTCTGTCTCTGTCTCTGTCTCTGTCTCTGTCTCTGTCTCTGTCTCTGTCTCTGTCTCTGTCTCTGTCTCTGTCTCTGTCTCTGTCTCTGTCTCTGTCTCTGTCTCTGTCTCTGTCTCTGTCTCTGTCTCTGTCTCTGTCTCTGTCTCTGTCTCTGTCTGTGTCTCTGCCTCTGTCTCGGTCATTGTCTCTGTCTCTGTCTCTGTCTCTGCCTCTGTCTCTGTCTCTGTCTCTGTGTCTCTGCCTATGCATCTCTGTCTCTGTGTCTCCGTATATGTGTCTCTGCCTCTGTCATTGTGTCTCGGTCTCTGTGAATCTCTCTCTCTCTGTCTCTGTCCCTGTCCCTCTCCTTGTCCCTGTCGCTGTCTCTGTCTCTGTCTCTGTCTCTGTCTCTGTCTCTGTCTGTGTCTCTGTCTCTGTCTCTGTCTCTGTCTCTGTCTCTGTCTCTGTCTCTGTCTCTGTCTCTGTCTCTGTCTCTGTCTCTGCCTCCGTCTCTGTATCCGTCTGTGTCTCTGTCGCTGTCTCTGTCTCTGTCTCTGTCTCTGTCTCTGTCTCTGTCTCTGTCTCTGTCTCTGTCTCTGCCTCTGTCTCTGTCTCTGTCTCTGTCTCTGTCTCTGTCTCTGTCTCTGTCTCTGTCTCTGTCTCTGTCTCTGTCTCTGTCTCTGCCTCCGTCCCTGTGTCTGTCTCTGCCACTGTCTGCGACTCTGTCTCTGTTTCTGTCTCTGTCTCTGTCTCTGTCTCTGTCTCTGTCTCTGTCTCTGCCTCTGTCTCTGCCTCCGTCTCTGTTTCTGTCTCTGCCACTGTCTGCGACTCTGTCTCTGTTTCTGTCTCTGTCTCTGTCCCTGTCTCTGTCTCTGTCTCTGTCTCCGTCTCTGTCTCTGTCTCTGTCTCTGTCTCCGTCTCTGTGTCTGTCTCTGTCTCTGTCTCTGTCCCTGTCTCAGTCTCTGTCTCTGTCTCTGTCTCTGTCTCTGTCTCTGCCTCTGTCTCTGTATCTGTCTCCGTCTCTGTCTCTGTCTCTCTCTCTGTCTCTCTCTCTGTCTCTGTCTCTGTCTCTGTCTCCGTCTCTGTCTCTGTCTCTGTGTCTCTGTCTCTGGGTCTCTGTCTGAGTGTCTCTGCCTCTGTCTCTTTGCCTCTGTATCAGTTTCTTAGCCCCCGTGCCTATGTCTCTGTGTCTCTGCCTCTGCATCTGCCTCTGTCTCTGTCTCTGTCTCTGTCTCTGTCTCTGTCTCTGTCTCTGTCTCTGTCGTTGCCACTGTCTCTTCCTCTGTCTCTGTCTCCGCCTCTGTCCCTGGCTCTGTCTCTGCCTCTGTCTACGTCTCTATCTCTGTCTCTGTCTCTGTCTCTGTCTCTGTCTCTGTCTCTGTCTCTGTCTCTGTCTCTGTCTCTGTCTCTGTCTCTGTCTCTGTCTCTGTGTCTCTGCCTCTGCATCTCTGTCTCTGTGTCTCCGTCTCTGTGTCTCTGCCTCTGTCATTGTGTCTCGGTCTCTGTGAATCTCTCTCTCTCTGTCTCTGTCCCTGTCCCTCTCCTTGTCCCTGTCGCTGTCTCTGTCTCTGTCTCTGTCTCTGTCTCTGTCTCTGTCTCTGTCTGTGTCTCTGTCTCTGTCTCTGTCTCTGTCTCTGTCTCTGTCTCTGTCTCTGTCTGTGTCTCTGTCTCTGTCTCTGTCTCTGTCTCTGTCTCTGTCTCTGTCTCTGTCTCTGTCTCTGTCTCTGTCTCTGTCTCTGTCTCTGTCTCTGCCTCCGTCTCTGTATCCGTCTGTGTCTCTGTCGCTGTCTCTGTCTCTGTCCCTGTCTCTGTCTCTGTCTCTGTCTCTGCCTCTGTGTCTATGCCTCTGTCTCTGTCTCTTTGTCTCTGTGTCTCTGCCTCCGTGTCTCTGTCTCTCTGTCTCTGTCTCTCTCTCTCTGTGTCTCTGTCTCTATGTCCCTGTCTCTGTGTCTATGCCTCTGTCCGTGTGTCTCTGTCTCCGTGCCTCTGTCTCTGTGTCTCCGTCTCTGTGCCTCTGTCTCTGTGTCTCTGTCTCTGTGTCTCTGTCTCTGTGTCTCTGTCTCTGTGTCTCTGTCTCTGTGTCTCTGTCTCTGTGTCTCTGTCTCTGTGTCTCTGTCTCTGTGTCTCTGTCTCTGTGTCTCTGTCTCTGTGTCTCTGTCTCTGTGTCTCTGTCTCTGTGTCTCTGTCTCTGTGTCTCTGTCTCTATGTCTCCATCTCTGTGTCTCTGTCTCTCTCTCTCCGTGTCTCTGTCTCTGTGCCTCTGTCTCTGTGTCTATGCCTCTGTCCGCGTGTCTCTGTACCTGTATCTCCGTCTCTGTGTTGTGGTCTCTATGTCTCTGTCTCTGTGTCTCTTTCTCGGTGCCTCTGTCTCTGTGTCTCTGTCCCTGTGTCTCCGTCTCTGTGTCTCTGTCTCCGTCCCTGTGTGTCTGTCTCTGTGTCTCTGTCTCCGTGTCTCCGTCCCTGCGTCTCTGTCTCTGTCTCTGTTTCTCCGGCTCTGTGTCTCTGTCTCTGTGTCTTGGTCGCTGTGTCTCTGTCCCTGTGTCTCTGTCTCTGTGTCTCTGTCTCTGTGTCTCTGTCTCTGTGTCTCTGTCTCTGTGTCTCTGTCTCTGTGTCCTCTGTCTCTGTGTCTCTGTCTCTGTGTCTCTGTCTCTGTGTCTCTGTCTCTGTGTCACTGTCTCTGTGTCTCTGTCTCTGTGTCTCTGTCTCTGTGTCACTGTCTCTGAATCTCTGTCTCTGTGTCTCCGTCCCTGTGTCTCCGTCTCCGTGAATAGGTCTCTGTGTCTCGGTCTATGTGTCTCTCTCTCTGTGTCTCTGCCTCTGTGCCTATGCCTCTGTCTCTGTCTCTCTGTCTCTGTGTCTCTGCCTCCGTGTCTCTGTCTCTCTGTCTCTGTCTCTCTCTCTCTCTGTGTCTCTGTCTCTGTGTCCCTGTCTCTGTGTCTATGCCTCTGTCCGTGTGTCTCTGTCTCCGTGCCTCTGTCTCTGTGAATCTGTCTCCGTGTTTCAGTCTCTGTGTCTCTGTCTCTCTCTCTCTCTGTGTCTCTGTCTCTGTCTCTGTCTCTGTCCCTGTCCCTCTCCCTGGCCCTGTCTCCGTCTCTGTCTCTGTCTCTGCCTCTATCTCCGTCTCTGTCTCTGTGTCTGTCTCTGTCTCTGTCTCTGTCTCTGTCTCTGTCTCTGTGTCCTCTGTCTCTGTGTCTCTGTCTCTGTGTCTCTGTCTCCGTGCCTCTGTCTCTGTGTCTCTGTCTCTGTGTCTCTGTCTCTGTGTCTCTGTCTCTGTGTCTCTGTCTCTGTGTCTCTGTCTCTGTGTCTCTGTCTCTGTGTCTCTGTCTCTGTGTCTCTGTCTCTGTGTCTCTGTCTCTGTGTCTCTGTCTCTGTGTCTCTGTCTCTGTGTCTCTGTCTCTGTGTCTCTGTCTCTGTGTCTCTGTCTCTGTGTCTCCATCTCTGTGTCTCTGTCTCTCTCTCTCCGTGTCTCTGTCTCTGTGCCTCTGTCTCTGTGTCTATGCCTCTGTCCGCGTGTCTCTGTACCTGTATCTCCGTCTCTGTGTTGTGGTCTCTATGTCTCTGTCTCTGTGTCTCTTTCTCTGTGCCTCTGTCTCTGTGTCTCTGTCCCTGTGTCTCCGTCTCTGTGTCTCTGTCTCCGTCCCTGTGTGTCTGTCTCTGTGTCTCTGTCTCCGTGTCTCCGTCCCTGCGTCTCTGTCTCTGTCTGTGTTTCTCCGGCTCTGTGTCTCTGTCTCTGTGTCTTGGTCGCTGTGTCTCTGTCCCTGTGTCTCTGTCTCTGTGTCTCTGTCTCTGTGTCTCTGTCTCTGTGTCTCTGTCTCTGTGTCTCTGTCTCTGTGTCCTCTGTCTCTGTGTCTCTGTCTCTGTGTCTCTGTCTCTGTGTCTCTGTCTCTGTGTCACTGTCTCTGTGTCTCTGTCTCTGTGTCTCTGTCTCTGTGTCACTGTCTCTGAATCTCTGTCTCTGTGTCTCCGTCCCTGTGTCTCCGTCTCCGTGAATAGGTCTCTGTGTCTCGGTCTATGTGTCTCTCTCTCTGTGTCTCTGCCTCTGTGCCTATGCCTCTGTCTCTGTCTCTCTGTCTCTGTGTCTCTGCCTCCGTGTCTCTGTCTCTCTGTCTCTGTCTCTCTCTCTCTCTGTGTCTCTGTCTCTGTGTCCCTGTCTCTGTGTCTATGCCTCTGTCCGTGTGTCTCTGTCTCCGTGCCTCTGTCTCTGTGAATCTGTCTCCGTGTTTCAGTCTCTGTGTCTCTGTCTCTCTCTCTCTCTGTGTCTCTGTCTCTGTCTCTGTCTCTGTCCCTGTCCCTGTCCCTGGCCCTGTCTCCGTCTCTGTCTCTGTCTCTGCCTCTATCTCCGTCTCTGTCTCTGTGTCTGTCTCTGTCTCTGTCTCTGTCTCTGTCTCTGTCTCTGTCTCTGTCTCTGTCTCCGTCTCCGTCTCCGACTGCATCTCTGTCTCTGTCTGTGCCTCCGTCTCTGTATCCGTCTGTGTCTCTCTCTCTGTCTCTGTCCCTGTCCCTCTCCTTGTCCCTGTCGCTGTCTCTGTCTCTGTCTCTGTCTCTGTCTCTGTCTCTGTCTCTGTCTCTGTCTCTGACTCTGTCTCTGTCTCTGTCTCTATCTCTGTCTCTGTCTCTGCCTCCGCCTCTGTGTCTGTCTCTGCCACTGTCTGTGACTCTGTCCCTGTTTCTGTCTCTGTCTCTGTCTCTGTCTCTGTCTCTGTCTCTGTCTCTGTCTCTGTCTCTGTCTCTGCCTCTGTCTCTGTCCCTGTCCCTCTCCCTGGCCCTGTCGCTGTCTCTGTCTCTGTCCCTGTCCCTCTCCCTGGCCCTGTCTCCGTCTCTGTCCCTGTCTCTGCCTCTATCTCCGTCTCCGTCTCTGTCTCTGTCTCTGTCTCTGTCTCTGTCCCTGTCCCTCTCCTTGTCCCTGTCTCTGTCTCTGTCTCTGTCTCTGTCTCTGTCTCTGTCTCTGTCTCTGTCTCTGTCTCTGTCTCTGTCTCTGTCTCTGTCTCTGTCTCTGTCTCTGTCTCTGTCTCTGTCTCTGCCTCCGTCTCTGTTTCTGTCTCTGCCACTGTCTGCCACTCTGTCTCTGTTTCTGTCTCTGTCTCTGTCTCTGTCTCTGTCTCTGTCTCTGTCTCTGTCTCTGCCTCTGTCTCTGTCCCTGTCCCTCTCCCTGGCCCTGTCGCTGTCTCTGTCTCTGTCTCTGTCCCTGTCCCTCTCCCCGGCCCTGTCTCCGTCTCTGTCTCTGTCTCTACCTCTATCTCCGTCTCCGTCTCTGTCTCTGTCTCTGTCCCTGTCTCTGTCTCTGCCTCTGTCTCTGTCTCTGTCTCTGCCTCTGTCTCTGTCCCTGTCCCTCTCCCTGGCCCTGTCGCTGTTTCTGTCTCTGTCCCTGTCCCTCTCCCTGGCCCTGTCTCCGTCTCTGTCCCTGTCTCAGCCTCTATCTCCGTCTCCGTCTCTGTCTCTGTCTCTGTCTCTGTCTCTGTCTCTGTCTCTGTCCCTGTCTCTGTCTCTGTCTCTGTCTCTGTCTCTGTCTCTGTCTCTGTCTCTGTCTCTGTCTCTGTCTCTGTCTCTGTCTCTGTCTCTGGCTCTGTCTCTGTCGCTGTCTCTTCCTCTGTCTCTGTCTCCGTCTCTGTCCCTGGCTCTGTCTCTGCATCTGTCTCTGTCTCCGTCTCTGTCGCTGTCTCGGTCTTTGTCTCCGTCTCTGTTTCTGTCTCTGTCTCTGTCGCTGTCTCTGTCTCTGTCTCCTTGTCTCTGTCTCTGTCTCTGTCTCTGTCTCTGTCTCTGTCTCCTTGTCTCTGTCCCTGCATCTCTGTCTCTGTCTCTGCCTCTATCTCCGTCTCCGTCTCTGTCTCCGTCTCTGTCTCTGCCTCTGTCTCTGTCCCTGTCCCTCTCCCTGGCCCTGTCGCTGTCTCTGTCTCTGTCTCTGTCCCTGTCCCTCTCCCTGGCCCTGTCTCCGTCTCTGTCTCTGTCTCTGCCTCTATCTCCGTCTCTGTCTCTGCCTCTGTCTCTGTCTCTGTCTCTGTCTCTGTCTCTGTCTCTGTCTCTGTCTCTGTCTCTGTCTCTGTCTCTGTCTCCGTCTCCGTCTCCGACTGCATCTCTGTCTCTGTCTCTGCCTCCGTCTCTGTATCCGTCTTTGTCTCTCTCTCTGTCTCTGTCCCTGTCCCTCTCCTTGTCCCTGTCGCTGTCTCTGTCTCTGTCTCTGTCTCTGTCTCTGTCTCTGTCTCTGTCTCTGTCTCTGTCTCTGTCTCTGTCTCTGTCTCTGTCTCTGTCTCTGTCTCTGTCTCTGTCTCTGTCTCTGTCTCTGTCTCTGTCTCTGTCGCTGCCGCTGTCTCTTCCTCTGTCTCTGTCTCTGTCTCTATCTCCGTCTCTGTCTCTGTCTCTGACTCCGTCTCTGTCTCTGTCTCTGTCTCTGTCTCTGTCTCTGTCTCTGTCTCTGTTTCTGTCTCTGTGTTTGTCTCTGTCTCTGTCTCTGTCTCTGTCTCTGTCTCTGTCTCTGTCTCTGTCTCTGTCTCTGTCTCTGTCTCTGTCTCTGTCTCTGTCTCTGTCTCTGTCTCTGTCTCTGTCTCTGTCTCTGTCTCTGTCTCTGTCTCTGTCTCTGTCTCTGTCTCTGCCTCCGTCCCTGTGTCTGTCTCTGCCACTGTCTGCGACTCTGTCTCTGTTTCTGTCTCTGTCTCTGTCTCTGTCTCTGTCTCTGTCTCTGTCTCTGTCTCTGCCTCTGTCTCCGTCCCTGTCCCTCTCCCTGGCCCTGTCGCTGTCTCTGTCTCTGTCTCTGTCCCTGTCCCTCTCCCTGGCCCTGTCTCCGTCTCTGTCTCTGTCTCTGCCACCATCTCCGTGTCCGTCTCTGTCTCTGTCTCTGTCTCTGTCTCTGTCTCTGTCTCTGTCTCTGTCGCTGTCTCTTGCTCTGTCTCTGTCTCCGTCTCTGTCCCTGGCTCTGTCTCTGCCTCTGCCTCTGTCTCCGTCTCTGTCTCTGTCTCTGTCCCTGTCTCAGTCTCTGTCTCTGTCTCTGTCTCTGTCTCTGTCTCTGCCGCTGTCTCTGTATCTGTCTCCGTCTCTGTCTCTGTCTCTCTCTCTGTCTCTCTCTCTGTCTCTGTCTCTGTCTCTGTCTCCGTCTCTGTCTCTGTCTCTGTGTCTCTGTCTCTGGGTCTCTGTCTGAGTGTCTCTGCCTCTGTCTCTTTGCCTCTGTATCAGTTTCTTAGCCCCCGTGCCTATGTCTCTGTGTCTCTGCCTCTGCATCTGCCTCTGTCTCTGTCTCTGTCTCTGTCTCTGTC
The DNA here is from genome assembly GCA_945859595.2 of Megachile willughbiella. Classification (NCBI taxonomy): domain Eukaryota; kingdom Metazoa; phylum Arthropoda; class Insecta; order Hymenoptera; family Megachilidae; genus Megachile; species Megachile willughbiella. The sequence goes on along the minus strand of CAMAOD020000201.1, from coordinate 1,469,683 downwards.
TCTGTCTCTGTCTCTGTCTCTGTCGTTGCCACTGTCTCTTCCTCTGTCTCTGTCTCCGTCTCTGTCCCTGGCTCTGTCTCTGCCTCTGTCTACGTCTCTATCTCTGTCTCTGTCTCTGTCTCTGTCTCTGTCTCTGTCTCTGTCTCTGTGTCTCTGCCTCTGCATCTCTGTCTCTGTGTCTCCGTCTCTGTGTCTCTGCCTCTGTCATTGTGTCTCGGTCTCTGTGAATCTCTCTCTCTCTGTCTCTGTCCCTGTCCCTCTCCTTGTCCCTGTCTCTGTCTCTGTCTCTGTCTCTGTCTCTGTCTCTATCTCTGTCTCTGTCTCTGTCTCTGTCGCTGTCTCTGTCTCTGTCTCTGTCTCTGTCTCCGTCTCTGTCTCTGTCTCTGTCTCTGTCTCTGTCTCTGTCTCTGTCTCTGTCTCTGTCTCTGTCGCTGTCTCTGTTTCTGTCTCTGTCTCTGTCTCCGTCTCCGTCTCCGTCTCCGTCTCCGTCTCTGTCTCTGTCTCTGTCTCTGTCTCTGTCCCTGTCTCTGTCTCTGTCTCTGTCTCTGTCTCTGTCTCTGTCTCTGTCTCTGTCTCTGTCTCTGTCTCTGTCTCTGTCTCTGTCTGTGTCTCTGCCTCTGTCTCGGTCATTGTCTCTGTCTCTGTCTCTGTCTCTGCCTCTGTCTCTGTCTCTGTCTCTGTGTCTCTGCCTATGCATCTCTGTCTCTGTGTCTCCGTATATGTGTCTCTGCCTCTGTCATTGTGTCTCGGTCTCTGTGAATCTCTCTCTCTCTGTCTCTGTCCCTGTCCCTCTCCTTGTCCCTGTCGCTGTCTCTGTCTCTGTCTCTGTCTCTGTCTCTGTCTCTGTCTCTGTCTCTGTCTCTGTCTCTGTCTCTGTCTCTGTCTCTGTCTCTGACTCTGTCTCTGTCTCTGTCTCTGTCTCTGTCTCTGTCTCTGTCTCTGTCTCTGTCTCTGTCTCTGTCTCTGTCTCTGTCTCTGTCTCTGTCTCTGTCTCTGTCGCTGCCGCTGTCTCTTCCTCTGTCTCTGTGTCTGTCTCTATCTCCGTCTCTGTCTCTGTCTCTGACTCCGTCTCTGTCTCTGCCTCTGTCTCTGTCTCTGTCTCTGTCTCTGTCTCTGTCTCTGTCTCTGTCTCTGTCTCTGTCTCTGTCTCTGTCTCTGTCTCTGTCTCTGTCTCTGTCTCTGTCTCTGTCTCTGTCTCTGTCTCTGTCTCTGTCTCTGTCTGTGTCTCTGCCTCTGTCTCGGTCATTGTCTCTGTCTCTGTCTCTGTCTCTGCCTCTGTCTCTGTCTCTGTCTCTGTGTCTCTGCCTATGCATCTCTGTCTCTGTGTCTCCGTATATGTGTCTCTGCCTCTGTCATTGTGTCTCGGTCTCTGTGAATCTCTCTCTCTCTGTCTCTGTCCCTGTCCCTCTCCTTGTCCCTGTCGCTGTCTCTGTCTCTGTCTCTGTCTCTGTCTGTGTCTCTGTCTCTGTCTCTGTCTCTGTCTCTGTCTCTGTCTCTGTCTCTGTCTCTGTCTCTGTCTCTGTCTCTGTCTCTGTCTCTGTCTCTGCCTCCGTCTCTGTATCCGTCTGTGTCTCTGTCGCTGTCTCTGTCGCTGTCTCTGTCTCTGTCTCTGTCTCTGTCTCTGTCTCAGTCTCTGTCTCTGTCTCTGCCTCTGTCTCTGTCTCTGTCTCTGTCTCTGTCTCTGTCTCTGTCTCTGTCTCTGTCTCTGTCTCTGTCTCTGTCTCTGTCTCTGTCTCTGCCTCCGTCCCTGTGTCTGTCTCTGCCACTGTCTGCGACTCTGTCTCTGTTTCTGTCTCTGTCTCTGTCTCTGTCTCTGTCTCTGTCTCTGTCTCTGTCTCTGTCTCTGTCTCTGCATCTGCCTCTGTCTCTGTCTCTGTCTCTGTCTCTGTCTCTGTCTCTGTCGTTGCCACTGTCTCTTCCTCTGTCTCTGTCTCCGTCTCTGTCCCTGGCTCTGTCTCTGCCTCTGTCTACGTCTCTATCTCTGTCTCTGTCTCTGTCTCTGTCTCTGTCTCTGTCTCTGTCTCTGTCTCTGTCTCTGTCTCTGTCTCTGTCTCTGTCTCTGTGTCTCTGCCTCTGCATCTCTGTCTCTGTGTCTCCGTCTCTGTGTCTCTGCCTCTGTCATTGTGTCTCGGTCTCTGTGAATCTCTCTCTCTCTGTCTCTGTCCCTGTCCCTCTCCTTGTCCCTGTCTCTGTCTCTGTCTCTGTCTCTGTCTCTGTCTCTATCTCTGTCTCTGTCTCTGTCGCTGTCTCTGTCTCTGTTTCTGTCTCTGTCTCTGTCTCCGTCTCCGTCTCCGTCTCCGTCTCCGTCTCTGTCTCTGTCTCTGTCTCTGTCCCTGTCTCTGTCTCTGTCTCTGTCTCTGTCTCTGTCTCTGTCTCTGTCTCTGTCTCTGTCTCTGTCTCTGTCTCTGTCTCTGTCTCTGTCTGTGTCTCTGCCTCTGTCTCGGTCATTGTCTCTGTCTCTGTCTCTGTCTCTGCCTCTGTCTCTGTCTCTGTCTCTGTGTCTCTGCCTATGCATCTCTGTCTCTGTGTCTCCGTATATGTGTCTCTGCCTCTGTCATTGTGTCTCGGTCTCTGTGAATCTCTCTCTCTCTGTCTCTGTCCCTGTCCCTCTCCTTGTCCCTGTCGCTGTCTCTGTCTCTGTCTCTGTCTCTGTCTCTGTCTCTGTCTCTGTCTGTGTCTCTGTTTCTGTCTCTGTCTCTGTCTCTGTCTCTGTCTCTGTCTCTGTCTCTGTCTCTGTCTCTGCCTCTGTCTCCGTCCCTGTCCCTCTCCCTGGCCCTGTCGCTGTCTCTGTCTCTGTCTCTGTCCCTGTCCCTCTCCCTGGCCCTGTCTCCGTCTCTGTCTCTGTCTCTGCCTCCATCTCCGTGTCCGTCTCTGTCTCTGTCTCTGTCTCTGTCTCTGTCTCTGTCTCTGTCTCTGTCTCTGTCTCTGTCTCTGTCTCTGTCTCTGTCTCTGCCTCTGTCTCCGTCTCTGTCGCTGTCTCTCCCTCTGTCTCTGTCTCTGTCTCTGTCTCTGTCTCTGTGTCTCTGCCTTTGCATCTCTGTCTCTGTGTCTCCGTCTCTGTCATTGTGTCTCGGTCTCTGTGAATCTCTCTCTCTCTGTCTCTGTCCCTGTCCCTCTCCTTGTCCCTGTCTCTGTCTCTGTCTCTGTCTCTGTCTCTCTCTCTGTCGCTGTCTCTGTCTCTGTCTCTGTCTCTGTCTCTGTCTCTGTCTCTGTCTCTGTCTCTGTCTCTGTCTCTGCCTCCGTCTCTGTGTCTGTCTCTGCCACTGTCTGTGACTCTGCCTCTGTTTCTGTCTCTGTCTCTGTCTCTGTCTCTGTCTCTGTCTCTGTCTCTGCCTCTGTCTCTGTCCCTGTCCCTCTCCCTGGCCCTGTCGCTGTCTCTGTCTCTGTCCCTGTCCCTCTCCCTGGCCCTGTCTCCGTCTCTGTCCCTGTCTCTGCCTCTATCTCCGTCTCCGTCTCTGTCTCTGTCTCTGTCTCTGTCTCTGTCCCTGTCCCTCTCCTTGTCCCTGTCTCTGTCTCTGTCTCTGTCTCTGTCTCTGTCTCTGTCTCTGTCTCTGTCTCTGTCGCTGTCTCTGTCTCTATCTCTGTCTCTGTCTCTGTCTCTGTCTCTGTCTCTGTCTCTGTCTCTGTCTCTGTCTCTGTCTCTGTCTCTGTCTCTGTCTCTGCCTCCGTCTCTGTGTCTGTCTCTGCCACAGTCTGCCACTCTGTCTCTGTTTCTGTCTCTGTCTCTGTCTCTGTCTCTGTCTCTGTCTCTGCCTCTGTCTCTGTCCCTGTCCCTCTCCCTGGCCCTGTCGCTGTCTCTGTCTCTGTCTCTGTCCCTGTCCCTCTCCCCGGCCCTGTCTCCGTCACTGTCTCTGTCTCTGCCTCTATCTCCGTCTCCGTCTCTGTCTCTGTCTCTGTCCCTGTCTCTGTCTCTGTCTCTGTCTCTGTCTCTGTCTCTGTCTCTGTCTCTGTCTCTGTCTCTGTCTCTGTCTCTGTCTCTGTCTCTGTCTCTGTCTCTGTCTCTGTCTCTGTCTCTGTCTCTGTCTCTGTGTCTGTCTCTGTCTCTGTCTCTGTCACTGCCTCCGCCTCTGTCTCTGTCTCTGTCTCTGTCTCTGTCTCTGTCTCTGTCTCTGTCTCTGTCTCTGTGTCTCCGTCTCTGGGTCTCTGTCTGAGTTTCTCTGTCTCTGTCTCTGTGTCTGTCTCTGTCTCTGTCTCTGTCTCTGTCTCTGTCACTGCCTCCGCCTTTGTCTCTGTCTCTGTCTCTGTCTCTGTCTCTGTGTCTCTGTCTCTGGGTCTCTGTCTGAGTGTCTCTGCCTCTGTCTCTTTGTCTCTGTATCAGTTTCTTAGCCCCCGTGCCTACGTCTCCGTGTCTCTGACTCTGCATCTGCCTCTGTCTCTGTCTCTGTCTCTGTCTCTGTCTCTGTCTCTGTCTCTGTCTCTGTCTCTGTCTCTGTCTCTGTCTCTGTCTCTGTCTCTGTCTCTGTCTCTGTCTCTGTCTCTGTCTCTGTCTCTGTCTCTGTCTCTGTCTCTGTCTCTGTCGCTGCCGCTGTCTCTTCCTCTGTCTCTGTCTCCGTCTCTGTCCCTGGCACTGTCTCTGCATCTTCCTCCGTCTCTGTCTCTGTCTCTATCTCCGTCTCTGTCTCTGTCTCTGACTCCGTCTCTGTCTCTGTCTCTGTCTCTGTCTCTGTCTCTGTCTCTGTCTGTGTCTCTGCCTCTGTCTCGGTCATTGTCTCTGTCTCTGTCTCTGTCTCTGTCTCTGTCTCTGTCTCTGTCTCTGTCTCTGTGTCTCTGCCTCTGCATCTCTGTCTCTGTGTCTCAGTCTCTGTGTCTCTGCCTCTGTCATTGTGTCTCGGTCTCTGTGAATCTCTCTCTCTCTCTGTCTCTGTCCCTGTCCCTCTCCTTGTCCCTGTCTCTGTATCTGTCTCCGTCTCTGTCTCTGTCTCTCTCTCTGTCGCTGTCTCTGTCTCTGTCTCTGTCTCCGTCTCCGTCTCTGTCTCTGTCTCTGCCTCTGTCTCTGTCTCTGTCTCTGTCTCTGTCTCTGTCTCTGTCTCTGTCTCTGTCTCTGCCTCCGTCTCTGTGTCTGTCTCTGCCACTGCCTGCTACTCTGTCTCTGTTTCTGTCTCTGTCTCTGTCTCTGTCTCTGTCTCTGCCTCTGTCTCTGTCCCTGTCCCTCTCCCTGGCCCTGTCGCTGTCTCTGTCTCTGTCTCTGTCCCTGTCCCTCTCCCTGGCCCTGTCTCCGTCTCTGTCTCTGTCTCTGCCTCTATCTCCGTCTCTGTCTCTGTCTCTGTCTCTGTCTCTGTCTCTGTCTCTGTCTCTGTCTCTGTCTCCGTCTCTGTCTCTGTCTCTGTCTCCGTCTCCGTCTCCGACTGCATCTCTGTCTCTGTCTCTGCCTCCGTCTCTGTATCCGTCTGTGTCTCTGTCTCTGTCTCTGTCTCTGTCTCTGTCTCTGTCTCTGTCTCTGTCTCTGTCTCTGTCTCTGTCTCTGTCTCTGCCTCCGTCTCTGTATCCGTCTGTGTCTCTGTCGCTGTCTCTGTCTCTGTCTCTGTCTCTGTCTCTGTCTCTGTCTCTGTCTCTGTCTCTGTCTCTGTCTCTGCCTCTGTCTCTGTCTCTGTCTCTGTCTCTGTCTCTGTCTCTGTCTCTGTCTCTGTCTCTGTCTCTGTCTCTGTCTCTGTCTCTGCCTCCGTCCCTGTGTCTGTCTCTGCCACTGTCTGCGACTCTGTCTCTGTTTCTGTCTCTGTCTCTGTCTCTGTCTCTGTCTCTGTCTCTGTCTCTGCCTCTGTCTCCGTCCCTGTCCCTCTCCCTGGACCTGTCGCTGTCTCTGTCTCTGTCTCTGTCCCTGTCCCTCTCCCTGGCCCTGTCTCCGTCTCTGTCTCTGTCTCTGCCACCATCTCCGTGTCCGTCTCTGTCTCTGTCTCTGTCTCTGTCTCTGTCTCTGTCTCTGTCGCTGTCTCTTGCTCTGTCTCTGTCTCCGTCTCTGTCCCTGGCTCTGTCTCTGCCTCTGCCTCTGTCTCCGTCTCTGTCGCTGTCTCGGTCTTTGTCTCCGTCTCTGTTTCTGTCTCTGTCTCTGTCTCTGACTCTGTCTCTGTCTCTGTCTCTGTCTCTGTCTCTGTCTCCGTCTCTGTGTCTGTCTCTGTCTCTGTCTCTGTCTCTGTCTCTGTCTCTGTCTCTGTCTCTGTCTCTGTCTCTGTCTCTGTCTCTGTCTCTGTCTCTGTCTCCGTCTCTGTGTCTGTCTCTGTCTCTGTCTCTGTCCCTGTCTCAGTCTCTGTCTCTGTCTCTGTCTCTGTCTCTGTCTCTGCCTCTGTCTCTGTATCTGTCTCCGTCTCTGTCTCTGTCTCTCTCTCTGTCTCTCTCTCTGTCTCTGTCTCTGTCTCTGTCTCCGTCTCTGTCTCTGTCTCTGTGTCTCTGTCTCTGGGTCTCTGTCTGAGTGTCTCTGCCTCTGTCTCTTTGCCTCTGTATCAGTTTCTTAGCCCCCGTGCCTATGTCTCTGTGTCTCTGCCTCTGCATCTGCCTCTGTCTCTGTCTCTGTCTCTGTCTCTGTCTCTGTCTCTGTCTCTGTCTCTGTCTCTGTCGTTGCCACTGTCTCTTCCTCTGTCTCTGTCTCCGCCTCTGTCCCTGGCTCTGTCTCTGCCTCTGTCTACGTCTCTATCTCTGTCTCTGTCTCTGTCTCTGTCTCTGTCTCTGTCTCTGTCTCTGTCTCTGTCTCTGTCTCTGTCTCTGTCTCTGTCTCTGTCTCTGTGTCTCTGCCTCTGCATCTCTGTCTCTGTGTCTCCGTCTCTGTGTCTCTGCCTCTGTCATTGTGTCTCGGTCTCTGTGAATCTCTCTCTCTCTGTCTCTGTCCCTGTCCCTCTCCTTGTCCCTGTCGCTGTCTCTGTCTCTGTCTCTGTCTCTGTCTCTGTCTCTGTCTCTGTCTCTGTCTGTGTCTCTGTCTCTGTCTCTGTCTCTGTCTCTGTCTCTGTCTCTGTCTCTGTCTCTGTCTCTGTCTCTGTCTCTGACTCTGTCTCTGTCTCTGTCTCTGTCTCTGTCTCTGTCTCTGTCTCTGTCTCTGCCTCTGTCTCTGTCCCCGTATCTGTCTCTGTCTCTGTTTCTGTGTCTGTCTCTGTCTCTGTCCCTCCCTCTGTCTCTGCATCTGTCTCCGTCTCTGTCTCTGTCTCTATATCTGTCTCTGTCTCTGTCTCTGAATCCGTCTCTGTCTCTGTCTCTGTCTCTGTCTCTGTCTCTGTCTCTGTCTCTGTCTGTGTCTCTGCCTCTGTCTCGGTCATTGTCTCTGTCTCTGTCTCTGTCTCTGTCTCTGTCTCTGTCTCTGTCTCTGTCTCTGTCTCTGTGTCTCTGCCTCTGCATCTCTGTCTCTGTGTCTCCATCTCTGTGTCTCTGCCTCTGTCATTGTGTCTCGGTCTCTGTGAATCTCTCTCTCTCTGTCTCTGTCCCTGTCCCTCTCCTTGTCCCTGTCGCTGTCTCTGTCTCTGTCTCTGTCTCTGTCTCTGTCTCTGTCTGTGTCTCTGTCTCTGTCTCTGTCTCTGTCTCTGTCTCTGTCTCTGTCTCTGTCTCTGTCTCTGTCTCTGTCTCTGTCTCTGTCTCTGTCTCTGTCTCTGTCTCTGTCTCTGTCTCTGTCTCTGTCTCTGTCTCTGTCTCTGTCTCTGTCTCTGTCTCTGTCTCTGTCTCTGTCTCTGTCTCTGTCTCTGCCTCCGTCTCTGTTTCTGTCTCTGCCACTGTCTGCCACTCTGTCTCTGTTTCTGTCTCTGTCTCTGTCTCTGTCTCTGTCTCTGTCTCTGTCTCTGCCTCTGTCTCTGTCCCTGTCCCTCTCCCTGGCCCTGTCGCTGTCTCTGTCTCTGTCTCTGTCCCTGTCCCTCTCCCCGGCCCTGTCTCCGACACTGTCTCTGTCTCTGCCTCTATCTCCGTCTCCGTCTCTGTCTCTGTCTCTGTCCCTGTCTCTGTCTCTGTCTCTGTCTCTGTCTCTGTCTCTGTCTCTGTCTCTGTCTCTGTCTCTGTCTCTGTCTCTGTCTCTGTCTCTGTCTCTGTCTCTGTCTCTGTCTCTGTCTCTGTCTCTGTGTCTGTCTCTGTCTCTGTCTCTGTCACTGCCTCCGCCTCTGTCTCTGTCTCTGTCTCTGTCTCTGTCTCTGTCTCTGTCTCTGTCTCTGTCTCTGTGTCTCTGTCTCTGGGTCTCTGTCTGAGTTTCTCTGTCTCTGTCTCTGTGTCTGTCTCTGTCTCTGTCTCTGTCTCTGTCTCTGTCACTGCCTCCGCCTTTGTCTCTGTCTCTGTCTCTGTCTCTGTCTCTGTGTCTCTGTCTCTGGGTCTCTGTCTGAGCGTCTCTGCCTCTGTCTCTTTGTCTCTGTATCAGTTTCTTAGCCCCCGTGCCTACGTCTCCGTGTCTCTGACTCTGCATCTGCCTCTGTCTCTGTCTCTGTCTCTGTCTCTGTCTCTGTCTCTGTCTCTGTCTCTGTCTCTGTCTCTGTCTCTGTCTCTGTCTCTGTCTCTGTCTCTGTCTCTGTCTCTGTCTCTGTCTCTGTCTCTGTCTCTGTCTCTGTCTCTGTCTCTGTCTCTGTCTCTGTCTCTGTCTCTGTCTCTGTCTCTGTCTCTGTCTCTGTCTCTGTCTCTGTCGCTGCCGCTGTCTCTTCCTCTGTCTCTGTCTCCGTCTCTGTCCCTGGCACTGTCTCTGCATCTTCCTCCGTCTCTGTCTCTGTCTCTATCTCCGTCTCTGTCTCTGTCTCTGACTCCGTCTCTGTCTCTGTCTCTGTCTCTGTCTCTGTCTCTGTCTCTGTCTGTGTCTCTGCCTCTGTCTCGGTCATTGTCTCTGTCTCTGTCTCTGTCTCTGTGTCTCTGCCTCTGCATCTCTGTCTCTGTGTCTCAGTCTCTGTGTCTCTGCCTCTGTCATTGTGTCTCGGTCTCTGTGAATCTCTCTCTCTCTCTGTCTCTGTCCCTGTCCCTCTCCTTGTCCCTGTCTCTGTATCTGTCTCCGTCTCTGTCTCTGTCTCTCTCTCTGTCGCTGTCTCTGTCTCTGTCTCTGTCTCCGTCTCCGTCTCTGTCTCTGTCTCTGCCTCTGTCTCTGTCTCTGTCTCTGTCTCTGTCTCTGTCTCTGTCTCTGTCTCTGCCTCCGTCTCTGTGTCTGTCTCTGCCACTGTCTGCTACTCTGTCTCTGTTTCTGTCTCTGTCTCTGTCTCTGTCTCTGTCTCTGTCTCTGTCTCTGTCTCTGCCTCTGTCTCTGTCCCTGTCCCTCTCCCTGGCCCTGTCGCTGTCTCTGTCTCTGTCTCTGTCCCTGTCCCTCTCCCTGGCCCTGTCTCCGTCTCTGTCTCTGTCTCTGCCTCTATCTCCGTCTCTGTCTCTGTCTCTGTCTCTGTCTCTGTCTCTGTCTCTGTCTCTGTCTCTGTCTCTGTCTCCGTCTCCGTCTCCGACTGCATCTCTGTCTCTGTCTCTGCCTCCGTCTCTGTATCCGTCTGTGTCTCTCTCTCTGTCTCTGTCCCTGTCCCTCTCCTTGTCCCTGTCGCTGTCTCTGTCTCTGTCTCTGTCTCTGTCTCTGTCTCTGTCTCTGTCTCTGTCTCTGTCTCTGTCTCTGTCTCTGTCTCTGTCTCTGTCTCTGTCTCTGTCTCTGTCTCTGTCTCTGTCTCTGTCTCTGTCTCTGTCTCTGTCTCTGTCTCTGTCTCTGTCTCTGTCTCTGTCTCTGTCTCTGTCTCTGTCTCTGTCTCTGTCTCTGTCTCTGTCTCTGTCTCTGTCTCTGTCTCTGTCTCTGTCTCTGTCTCTGTCTCTGTCTCTGTCTCTGTCTCTGTCTCTGTCTCTGTCTCTGTCTCTGTCTCTGTCGCTGCCGCTGTCTCTTCCTCTGTCTCTGTCTCTGACTCCGTCTCTGTCTCTGTCTCTGTCTCTGTCTCTGTCTCTGTCTCTGTCTCTGTCTCTGTCTCTGTCTCTGTCTCTGTCTCTGTCTCTGTCTCTGTCTCTGTCTCTGTCTCTGTCTCTGTCTGTGTCTCTGCCTCTGTCTCGGTCATTGTCTCTGTCTCTGTCTCTGTCTCTGCCTCTGTCTCTGTCTCTGTCTCTGTGTCTCTGCCTATGCATCTCTGTCTCTGTGTCTCCGTATATGTGTCTCTGCCTCTGTCATTGTGTCTCGGTCTCTGTGAATCTCTCTCTCTCTGTCTCTGTCCCTGTCCCTCTCCTTGTCCCTGTCGCTGTCTCTGTCTCTGTCTCTGTCTCTGTCTCTGTCTCTGTCTGTGCCTCTGTCTCCGTCTCTGTAGCTGTCTCGGTCTTTGTCTCCGTCTCTGCTTCTGTCTCTGTCTCTGTCTCTGACTCTGTCTCTGTCTCTGTCTCTGTCTCTGTCTCTGTCTCCGTCTCTGTGTCTGTCTCTGTCTCTGTCTCTGTCTCTGTCTCTGTCTCTGTCTCTGTCTCTGTCTCTGTCTCTGTCTCTGTCTCTGTCTCTGTCTCTGTCTCCGTCTCTGTGTCTGTCTCTGTCTCTGTCTCTGTCCCTGTCTCAGTCTCTGTCTCTGTCTCTGTCTCTGTCTCTGTCTCTGCCTCTGTCTCTGTATCTGTCTCCGTCTCTGTCTCTGTCTCTCTCTCTGTCTCTCTCTCTGTCTCTGTCTCTGTCTCTGTCTCCGTCTCTGTCTCTGTCTCTGTGTCTCTGTCTCTGGGTCTCTGTCTGAGTGTCTCTGCCTCTGTCTCTTTGCCTCTGTATCAGTTTCTTAGCCCCCGTGCCTATGTCTCTGTGTCTCTGCCTCTGCATCTGCCTCTGTCTCTGTCTCTGTCTCTGTCTCTGTCTCTGTCTCTGTCTCTGTCTCTGTCTCTGTCGTTGCCACTGTCTCTTCCTCTGTCTCTGTCTCCGCCTCTGTCCCTGGCTCTGTCTCTGCCTCTGTCTACGTCTCTATCTCTGTCTCTGTCTCTGTCTCTGTCTCTGTCTCTGTCTCTGTCTCTGTCTCTGTCTCTGTCTCTGTCTCTGTCTCTGTCTCTGTCTCTGTGTCTCTGCCTCTGCATCTCTGTCTCTGTGTCTGTCTCTGTCTCTGTCTCTGTCTCTGTCTCTGTCTCTGTCTCTGTCTCTGTCTCTGTCTCTGTCTCTGTCTCTGTCTCTGTCTCTGTCTCTGTCTCTGTCTCTGTCTCTGTCTCTGTCTCTGTCTCTGTCTCTGTCTCTGTCTCTGTCTCTGTCTCTGTCTCTGTCTCTGTCTCTGTCTCTGTCTCTGTCTCTGTCTCTGTCTCTGTCTCTGTCTCTGTCGCTGCCGCTGTCTCTTCCTCTGTCTCTGTCTCTGACTCCGTCTCTGTCTCTGCCTCTGTCTCTGTCTCTGTCTCTGTCTCTGTCTCTGTCTCTGTCTCTGTCTCTGTCTCTGTCTCTGTCTCTGTCTCTGTCTCTGTCTCTGTCTCTGTCTCTGTCTCTGTCTCTGTCTCTGTCTCTGTCTCTGTCTCTGTCTCTGTCTCTGTCTGTGTCTCTGCCTCTGTCTCGGTCATTGTCTCTGTCTCTGTCTCTGTCTCTGCCTCTGTCTCTGTCTCTGTCTCTGTCACTGCCTCCGCCTTTGTCTCTGTCTCTGTCTCTGTCTCTGTCTCTGTGTCTCTGTCTCTGGGTCTCTGTCTGAGCGTCTCTGCCTCTGTCTCTTTGTCTCTGTATCAGTTTCTTAGCCCCCGTGCCTACGTCTCCGTGTCTCTGACTCTGCATCTGCCTCTGTCTCTGTCTCTGTCTCTGTCTCTGTCTCTGTCTCTGTCTCTGTCTCTGTCTCTGTCTCTGTCTCTGTCTCTGTCTCTGTCTCTGTCTCTGTCTCTGTCTCTGTCTCTGTCTCTGTCTCTGTCTCTGTCTCTGTCTCTGTCTCTGTCTCTGTCTCTGTCTCTGTCTCTGTCTCTGTCTCTGTCTCTGTCTCTGTCGCTGCCGCTGTCTCTTCCTCTGTCTCTGTCTCCGTCTCTGTCCCTGGCACTGTCTCTGCATCTTCCTCCGTCTCTGTCTCTGTCTCTATCTCCGTCTCTGTCTCTGTCTCTGACTCCGTCTCTGTCTCTGTCTCTGTCTCTGTCTCTGTCTCTGTCTCTGTCTGTGTCTCTGCCTCTGTCTCGGTCATTGTCTCTGTCTCTGTCTCTGTCTCTGTCTCTGTCTCTGTGTCTCTGCCTCTGCATCTCTGTCTCTGTGTCTCAGTCTCTGTGTCTCTGCCTCTGTCATTGTGTCTCGGTCTCTGTGAATCTCTCTCTCTCTCTGTCTCTGTCCCTGTCCCTCTCCTTGTCCCTGTCTCTGTATCTGTCTCCGTCTCTGTCTCTGTCTCTCTCTCTGTCGCTGTCTCTGTCTCTGTCTCTGTCTCCGTCTCCGTCTCTGTCTCTGTCTCTGCCTCTGTCTCTGTCTCTGTCTCTGTCTCTGTCTCTGTCTCTGTCTCTGTCTCTGCCTCCGTCTCTGTGTCTGTCTCTGCCACTGTCTGCTACTCTGTCTCTGTTTCTGTCTCTGTCTCTGTCTCTGTCTCTGTCTCTGTCTCTGTCTCTGCCTCTGTCTCTGTCCCTGTCCCTCTCCCTGGCCCTGTCGCTGTCTCTGTCTCTGTCTCTGTCCCTGTCCCTCTCCCTGGCCCTGTCTCCGTCTCTGTCTCTGTCTCTGCCTCTATCTCCGTCTCTGTCTCTGTCTCTGTCTCTGTCTCTGTCTCTGTCTCTGTCTCTGTCTCTGTCTCTGTCTCCGTCTCCGTCTCCGACTGCATCTCTGTCTCTGTCTCTGCCTCCGTCTCTGTATCCGTCTGTGTCTCTCTCTCTGTCTCTGTCCCTGTCCCTCTCCTTGTCCCTGTCGCTGTCTCTGTCTCTGTCTCTGTCTCTGTCTCTGTCTCTGTCTCTGTCTCTGTCTCTGTCTCTGTCTCTGTCTCTGTCTCTGTCTCTGTCTCTGTCTCTGTCTCTGTCTCTGTCTCTGTCTCTGTCTCTGTCTCTGTCTCTGTCTCTGTCTCTGTCTCTGTCTCTGTCTCTGTCTCTGTCTCTGTCTCTGTCTCTGTCTCTGTCTCTGTCTCTGTCTCTGTCTCTGTCTCTGTCTCTGTCTCTGTCTCTGTCTCTGTCTCTGTCTCTGTCTCTGTCTCTGTCTCTGTCTCTGTCTCTGTCTCTGTCGCTGCCGCTGTCTCTTCCTCTGTCTCTGTCTCTGACTCCGTCTCTGTCTCTGCCTCTGTCTCTGTCTCTGTCTCTGTCTCTGTCTCTGTCTCTGTCTCTGTCTCTGTCTCTGTCTCTGTCTCTGTCTCTGTCTCTGTCTCTGTCTCTGTCTCTGTCTCTGTCTCTGTCTCTGTCTCTGTCTCTGTCTCTGTCTCTGTCTCTGTCTCTGTCTCTGTCTCTGTCTCTGTCTGTGTCTCTGCCTCTGTCTCGGTCATTGTCTCTGTCTCTGTCTCTGTCTCTGCCTCTGTCTCTGTCTCTGTCTCTGTGTCTCTGCCTATGCATCTCTGTCTCTGTGTCTCCGTATATGTGTCTCTGCCTCTGTCATTGTGTCTCGGTCTCTGTGAATCTCTCTCTCTCTGTCTCTGTCCCTGTCCCTCTCCTTGTCCCTGTCGCTGTCTCTGTCTCTGTCTCTGTCTCTGTCTCTGTCTCTGTCTGTGTCTCTGTCTCTGTCTCTGTCTCTGTCTCTGTCTCTGTCTCTGTCTCTGTCTCTGTCTCTGTCTCTGTCTCTGCCTCCGTCTCTGTATCCGTCTGTGTCTCTGTCGCTGTCTCTGTCTCTGTCTCTGTCTCTGTCTCTGTCTCTGTCTCTGTCTCTGTCTCTGTCTCTGCCTCTGTCTCTGTCTCTGTCTCTGTCTCTGTCTCTGTCTCTGTCTCTGTCTCTGTCTCTGTCTCTGTCTCTGTCTCTGTCTCTGCCTCCGTCCCTGTGTCTGTCTCTGCCACTGTCTGCGACTCTGTCTCTGTTTCTGTCTCTGTCTCTGTCTCTGTCTCTGTCTCTGTCTCTGTCTCTGCCTCTGTCTCTGCCTCCGTCTCTGTTTCTGTCTCTGCCACTGTCTGCGACTCTGTCTCTGTTTCTGTCTCTGTCTCTGTCTCTGTCTCTGTCTCTGTCTCTGTCTCCGTCTCTGTCTCTGTCTCTGTCTCTGTCTCCGTCTCTGTGTCTGTCTCTGTCTCTGTCTCTGTCCCTGTCTCAGTCTCTGTCTCTGTCTCTGTCTCTGTCTCTGTCTCTGCCTCTGTCTCTGTATCTGTCTCCGTCTCTGTCTCTGTCTCTCTCTCTGTCTCTCTCTCTGTCTCTGTCTCTGTCTCTGTCTCCGTCTCTGTCTCTGTCTCTGTGTCTCTGTCTCTGGGTCTCTGTCTGAGTGTCTCTGCCTCTGTCTCTTTGCCTCTGTATCAGTTTCTTAGCCCCCGTGCCTATGTCTCTGTGTCTCTGCCTCTGCATCTGCCTCTGTCTCTGTCTCTGTCTCTGTCTCTGTCTCTGTCTCTGTCTCTGTCTCTGTCGTTGCCACTGTCTCTTCCTCTGTCTCTGTCTCCGCCTCTGTCCCTGGCTCTGTCTCTGCCTCTGTCTACGTCTCTATCTCTGTCTCTGTCTCTGTCTCTGTCTCTGTCTCTGTCTCTGTCTCTGTCTCTGTCTCTGTCTCTGTCTCTGTCTCTGTCTCTGTCTCTGTCTCTGTGTCTCTGCCTCTGCATCTCTGTCTCTGTGTCTCCGTCTCTGTGTCTCTGCCTCTGTCATTGTGTCTCGGTCTCTGTGAATCTCTCTCCCTCTGTCTCTGTCCCTGTCCCTCTCCTTGTCCCTGTCGCTGTCTCTGTCTCTGTCTCTGTCTCTGTCTCTGTCTCTGTCTCTGTCTGTGTCTCTGTCTCTGTCTCTGTCTCTGTCTCTGTCTCTGTCTCTGTCTCTGTCTCTGTCTCTGTCTCTGACTCTGTCTCTGTCTCTGTCTCTGTCTCTGTCTCTGTCTCTGTCTCTGTCTCTGTCTCTGTCTCTGTCTCTGCCTCTGTCTCTGTCCCCGTATCTGTCTCTGTCTCTGTTTCTGTGTCTGTCTCTGTCTCTGTCCCTCCCTCTGTCTCTGCATCTGTCTCCGTCTCTGTCTCTGTCTCTATATCTGTCTCTGTCTCTGTCTCTGAATCCGTCTCTGTCTCTGTCTCTGTCTCTGTCTCTGTCTCTGTCTCTGTCTGTGTCTCTGCCTCTGTCTCGGTCATTGTCTCTGTCTCTGTCTCTGTCTCTGTCTCTGTCTCTGTCTCTGTCTCTGTCTCTGTCTCTGTGTCTCTGCCTCTGCATCTCTGTCTCTGTGTCTCCATCTCTGTGTCTCTGCCTCTGTCATTGTGTCTCGGTCTCTGTGAATCTCTCTCTCTCTGTCTCTGTCCCTGTCCCTCTCCTTGTCCCTGTCGCTGTCTCTGTCTCTGTCTCTGTCTCTGTCTCTGTCTCTGTCTCTGTCTGTGTCTCTGTCTCTGTCTCTGTCTCTGTCTCTGTCTCTGTCTCTGTCTCTGTCTCTGTCTCTGTCTCTGTCTCTGTATCCGTCTGTGTCTCTCTCTCTGTCTCTGTCCCTGTCCCTCTCCTTGTCCCTGTCGCTGTCTCTGTCTCTGTCTCTGTCTCTGTCTCTGTCTCTGTCTCTGTCTCTGTCTCTGTCTCTGTCTCTGTCTCTGTCTCTGTCTCTGTCTCTGTCTCTGTCTCTGTCTCTGTCTCTGTCTCTGTCTCTGTCTCTGTCTCTGTCTCTGTCTCTGTCTCTGTCTCTGTCTCTGTCTCTGTCTCTGTCTCTGTCTCTGTCTCTGTCTCTGTCTCTGTCTCTGTCTCTGTCTCTGTCTCTGTCTCTGTCTCTGTCTCTGTCTCTGTCGCTGCCGCTGTCTCTTCCTCTGTCTCTGTCTCTGACTCCGTCTCTGTCTCTGCCTCTGTCTCTGTCTCTGTCTCTGTCTCTGTCTCTGTCTCTGTCTCTGTCTCTGTCTCTGTCTCTGTCTCTGTCTCTGTCTCTGTCTCTGTCTCTGTCTCTGTCTCTGTCTCTGTCTCTGTCTCTGTCTCTGTCTCTGTCTCTGTCTGTGTCTCTGCCTCTGTCTCGGTCATTGTCTCTGTCTCTGTCTCTGTCTCTGTCTCTGTCTCTGTCTCCGTCTCCGTCTCCGACTGCATCTCTGTCTCTGTCTCTGCCTCCGTCTCTGTATCCGTCTGTGTCTCTCTCTCTGTCTCTGTCCCTGTCCCTCTCCTTGTCCCTGTCGCTGTCTCTGTCTCTGTCTCTGTCTCTGTCTCTGTCTCTGTCTCTGTCTCTGTCTCTGTCTCTGTCTCTGTCTCTGTCTCTGTCTCTGTCTCTGTCTCTGTCTCTGTCTCTGTTCTCTGTCTCTGTCTCTGTCTCTGTCTCTGTCTCTGTCTCTGTCTCTGTCTCTCTGTCTCTGTCTCTGTCTCTGTCTCTGTCTCTGTCTCTGTCTCTGTCTCTGTCTCTGTCTCTGTCTCTGTCTCTGTCTCTGTCTCTGTCTCTGTCTCTGTCTCTGTCGCTGCCGCTGTCTCTTCCTCTGTCTCTGTCCTCTGACTCCGTCTCTGTCTCTGCCTCTGTCTCTGTCCTCTGTCTCTGTCTCTGTCTCTGTCTCTGTCCTCTGTCTCTGTCTCTGTCTCTGTCTCTGTCTCTGTCTCTGTCTCTGTCTCTGTCCTCTGTCTCTGTCTCCTGTCTCTGTCTCTGTCCTCTGTCTCTGTCTCTGTCTGTGTCTCTGCCTCTGTCTCGGTCATTGTCTCTGTCTCTGTCTCTGTCTCTGCCTCTGTCTCTGTCTCTGTCTCTGTGTCTCTGCCTATGCATCTCTGTCTCTGTGTCTCCGTATATGTGTCTCTGCCTCTGTCATTGTGTCTCGGTCTCTGTGAATCTCTCTCTCTCTGTCTCTGTCCCTGTCCCTCTCCTTGTCCCTGTCGCTGTCTCTGTCTCTGTCTCTGTCTCTGTCTCTGTCTCTGTCTGTGCCTCTGTCTCCGTCTCTGTAGCTGTCTCGGTCTTTGTCTCCGTCTCTGCTTCTGTCTCTGTCTCTGTCTCTGACTCTGTCTCTGTCTCTGTCTCTGTCTCTGTCTCTGTCTCCGTCTCTGTGTCTGTCTCTGTCTCTGTCTCTGTCTCTGTCTCTGTCTCTGTCTCTGTCTCTGTCTCTGTCTCTGTCTCTGTCTCTGTCTCTGTCTCTGTCTCCGTCTCTGTGTCTGTCTCTGTCTCTGTCTCTGTCCCTGTCTCAGTCTCTGTCTCTGTCTCTGTCTCTGTCTCTGTCTCTGCCTCTGTCTCTGTATCTGTCTCCGTCTCTGTCTCTGTCTCTCTCTCTGTCTCTCTCTCTGTCTCTGTCTCTGTCTCTGTCTCCGTCTCTGTCTCTGTCTCTGTGTCTCTGTCTCTGGGTCTCTGTCTGAGTGTCTCTGCCTCTGTCTCTTTGCCTCTGTATCAGTTTCTTAGCCCCCGTGCCTATGTCTCTGTGTCTCTGCCTCTGCATCTGCCTCTGTCTCTGTCTCTGTCTCTGTCTCTGTCTCTGTCTCTGTCTCTGTCTCTGTCTCTGTCGTTGCCACTGTCTCTTCCTCTGTCTCTGTCTCCGCCTCTGTCCCTGGCTCTGTCTCTGCCTCTGTCTACGTCTCTATCTCTGTCTCTGTCTCTGTCTCTGTCTCTGTCTCTGTCTCTGTCTCTGTCTCTGTCTCTGTCTCTGTCTCTGTCTCTGTCTCTGTCTCTGTGTCTCTGCCTCTGCATCTCTGTCTCTGTGTCTGTCTCTGTCTCTGTCTCTGTCTCTGTCTCTGTCTCTGTCTCTGTCTCTGTCTCTGTCTCTGTCTCTGTCTCTGTCTCTGTCTCTGTCTCTGTCTCTGTCTCTGTCTCTGTCTCTGTCTCTGTCTCTGTCTCTGTCTCTGTCTCTGTCTCTGTCTCTGTCTCTGTCTCTGTCTCTGTCTCTGTCTCTGTCTCTCTCTCTGTCTCTGTCGCTGCCGCTGTCTCTTCCTCTGTCTCTGTCTCTGACTCCGTCTCTGTCTCTGCCTCTGTCTCTGTCTCTGTCTCTGTCTCTGTCTCTGTCTCTGTCTCTGTCTCTGTCTCTGTCTCTGTCTCTGTCTCTGTCTCTGTCTCTGTCTCTGTCTCTGTCTCTGTCTCTGTCTCTGTCTCTGTCTCTGTCTCTGTCTCTGTCTCTGTCTGTGTCTCTGCCTCTGTCTCGGTCATTGTCT
The DNA here is from genome assembly GCA_945859595.2 of Megachile willughbiella. NCBI lineage: Eukaryota > Metazoa > Arthropoda > Insecta > Hymenoptera > Megachilidae > Megachile > Megachile willughbiella. The sequence continues at coordinate 1,451,751 of CAMAOD020000201.1, read as the reverse complement.
CTGTCTCTGTCTCTGTCTCTGCCTCTGTCTCTGTCTCTGTCTCTGTCACTGCCTCCGCCTTTGTCTCTGTCTCTGTCTCTGTCTCTGTCTCTGTGTCTCTGTCTCTGGGTCTCTGTCTGAGCGTCTCTGCCTCTGTCTCTTTGTCTCTGTATCAGTTTCTTAGCCCCCGTGCCTACGTCTCCGTGTCTCTGACTCTGCATCTGCCTCTGTCTCTGTCTCTGTCTCTGTCTCTGTCTCTGTCTCTGTCTCTGTCTCTGTCTCTGTCTCTGTCTCTGTCTCTGTCTCTGTCTCTGTCTCTGTCTCTGTCTCTGTCTCTGTCTCTGTCTCTGTCTCTGTCTCTGTCTCTGTCTCTGTCTCTGTCTCTGTCTCTGTCTCTGTCTCTGTCTCTGTCTCTGTCTCTGTCGCTGCCGCTGTCTCTTCCTCTGTCTCTGTCTCCGTCTCTGTCCCTGGCACTGTCTCTGCATCTTCCTCCGTCTCTGTCTCTGTCTCTATCTCCGTCTCTGTCTCTGTCTCTGACTCCGTCTCTGTCTCTGTCTCTGTCTCTGTCTCTGTCTCTGTCTCTGTCTGTGTCTCTGCCTCTGTCTCGGTCATTGTCTCTGTCTCTGTCTCTGTCTCTGTCTCTGTCTCTGTGTCTCTGCCTCTGCATCTCTGTCTCTGTGTCTCAGTCTCTGTGTCTCTGCCTCTGTCATTGTGTCTCGGTCTCTGTGAATCTCTCTCTCTCTCTGTCTCTGTCCCTGTCCCTCTCCTTGTCCCTGTCTCTGTATCTGTCTCCGTCTCTGTCTCTGTCTCTCTCTCTGTCGCTGTCTCTGTCTCTGTCTCTGTCTCCGTCTCCGTCTCTGTCTCTGTCTCTGCCTCTGTCTCTGTCTCTGTCTCTGTCTCTGTCTCTGTCTCTGTCTCTGTCTCTGCCTCCGTCTCTGTGTCTGTCTCTGCCACTGTCTGCTACTCTGTCTCTGTTTCTGTCTCTGTCTCTGTCTCTGTCTCTGTCTCTGTCTCTGTCTCTGCCTCTGTCTCTGTCCCTGTCCCTCTCCCTGGCCCTGTCGCTGTCTCTGTCTCTGTCTCTGTCCCTGTCCCTCTCCCTGGCCCTGTCTCCGTCTCTGTCTCTGTCTCTGCCTCTATCTCCGTCTCTGTCTCTGTCTCTGTCTCTGTCTCTGTCTCTGTCTCTGTCTCTGTCTCTGTCTCTGTCTCCGTCTCCGTCTCCGACTGCATCTCTGTCTCTGTCTCTGCCACCGTCTCTGTATCCGTCTGTGTCTCTCTCTCTGTCTCTGTCCCTGTCCCTCTCCTTGTCCCTGTCGCTGTCTCTGTCTCTGTCTCTGTCTCTGTCTCTGTCTCTGTCTCTGTCTCTGTCTCTGTCTCTGTCTCTGTCTCTGTCTCTGTCTCTGTCTCTGTCTCTGTCTCTGTCTCTGTCTCTGTCTCTGTCTCTGTCTCTGTCTCTGTCTCTGTCTCTGTCTCTGTCTCTGTCTCTGTCTCTGTCTCTGTCTCTCTCTCTGTCTCTGTCTCTGTCTCTGTCTCTGTCTCTGTCTCTGTCTCTGTCTCTGTCTCTGTCGCTGCCGCTGTCTCTTCCTCTGTCTCTGTCTCTGACTCCGTCTCTGTCTCTGCCTCTGTCTCTGTCTCTGTCTCTGTCTCTGTCTCTGTCTCTGTCTCTGTCTCTGTCTCTGTCTCTGTCTCTGTCTCTGTCTCTGTCTCTGTCTCTGTCTCTGTCTCTGTCTCTGTCTCTGTCTCTGTCTCTGTCTCTGTCTCTGTCTCTGTCTCTGTCTCTGTCTCTGTCTCTGTCTGTGTCTCTGCCTCTGTCTCGGTCATTGTCTCTGTCTCTGTCTCTGTCTCTGCCTCTGTCTCTGTCTCTGTCTCTGTGTCTCTGCCTATGCATCTCTGTCTCTGTGTCTCCGTATATGTGTCTCTGCCTCTGTCATTGTGTCTCGGTCTCTGTGAATCTCTCTCTCTCTGTCTCTGTCCCTGTCCCTCTCCTTGTCCCTGTCGCTGTCTCTGTCTCTGTCTCTGTCTCTGTCTCTGTCTCTGTCTGTGTCTCTGTCTCTGTCTCTGTCTCTGTCTCTGTCTCTGTCTCTGTCTCTGTCTCTGTCTCTGTCTCTGTCTCTGCCTCCGTCTCTGTATCCGTCTGTGTCTCTGTCGCTGTCTCTGTCTCTGTCTCTGTCTCTGTCTCTGTCTCTGTCTCTGTCTCTGTCTCTGTCTCTGCCTCTGTCTCTGTCTCTGTCTCTGTCTCTGTCTCTGTCTCTGTCTCTGTCTCTGTCTCTGTCTCTGTCTCTGTCTCTGTCTCTGCCTCCGTCCCTGTGTCTGTCTCTGCCACTGTCTGCGACTCTGTCTCTGTTTCTGTCTCTGTCTCTGTCTCTGTCTCTGTCTCTGTCTCTGTCTCTGCCTCTGTCTCTGCCTCCGTCTCTGTTTCTGTCTCTGCCACTGTCTGCGACTCTGTCTCTGTTTCTGTCTCTGTCTCTGTCTCTGTCTCTGTCTCTGTCTCTGTCTCTGTCTCCGTCTCTGTCTCTGTCTCTGTCTCTGTCTCCGTCTCTGTGTCTGTCTCTGTCTCTGTCTCTGTCCCTGTCTCAGTCTCTGTCTCTGTCTCTGTCTCTGTCTCTGTCTCTGCCTCTGTCTCTGTATCTGTCTCCGTCTCTGTCTCTGTCTCTCTCTCTGTCTCTCTCTCTGTCTCTGTCTCTGTCTCTGTCTCCGTCTCTGTCTCTGTCTCTGTGTCTCTGTCTCTGGGTCTCTGTCTGAGTGTCTCTGCCTCTGTCTCTTTGCCTCTGTATCAGTTTCTTAGCCCCCGTGCCTATGTCTCTGTGTCTCTGCCTCTGCATCTGCCTCTGTCTCTGTCTCTGTCTCTGTCTCTGTCTCTGTCTCTGTCTCTGTCTCTGTCGTTGCCACTGTCTCTTCCTCTGTCTCTGTCTCCGCCTCTGTCCCTGGCTCTGTCTCTGCCTCTGTCTACGTCTCTATCTCTGTCTCTGTCTCTGTCTCTGTCTCTGTCTCTGTCTCTGTCTCTGTCTCTGTCTCTGTCTCTGTCTCTGTCTCTGTCTCTGTCTCTGTCTCTGTGTCTCTGCCTCTGCATCTCTGTCTCTGTGTCTCCGTCTCTGTGTCTCTGCCTCTGTCATTGTGTCTCGGTCTCTGTGAATCTCTCTCCCTCTGTCTCTGTCCCTGTCCCTCTCCTTGTCCCTGTCGCTGTCTCTGTCTCTGTCTCTGTCTCTGTCTCTGTCTCTGTCTCTGTCTGTGTCTCTGTCTCTGTCTCTGTCTCTGTCTCTGTCTCTGTCTCTGTCTCTGTCTCTGTCTCTGTCTCTGACTCTGTCTCTGTCTCTGTCTCTGTCTCTGTCTCTGTCTCTGTCTCTGTCTCTGTCTCTGTCTCTGTCTCTGCCTCTGTCTCTGTCCCCGTATCTGTCTCTGTCTCTGTTTCTGTGTCTGTCTCTGTCTCTGTCCCTCCCTCTGTCTCTGCATCTGTCTCCGTCTCTGTCTCTGTCTCTATATCTGTCTCTGTCTCTGTCTCTGAATCCGTCTCTGTCTCTGTCTCTGTCTCTGTCTCTGTCTCTGTCTCTGTCTGTGTCTCTGCCTCTGTCTCGGTCATTGTCTCTGTCTCTGTCTCTGTCTCTGTCTCTGTCTCTGTCTCTGTCTCTGTCTCTGTCTCTGTGTCTCTGCCTCTGCATCTCTGTCTCTGTGTCTCCATCTCTGTGTCTCTGCCTCTGTCATTGTGTCTCGGTCTCTGTGAATCTCTCTCTCTCTGTCTCTGTCCCTGTCCCTCTCCTTGTCCCTGTCGCTGTCTCTGTCTCTGTCTCTGTCTCTGTCTCTGTCTCTGTCTCTGTCTGTGTCTCTGTCTCTGTCTCTGTCTCTGTCTCTGTCTCTGTCTCTGTCTCTGTCTCTGTCTCTGTCTCTGTCTCTGTCTCTGCCTCCGTCTCTGTATCCGTCTGTGTCTCTGCCGCTGTCCCTGTCTCTGTCTCTGTCTCTGTCTCTGTCTCTGTCTCTGTCTCTGTCTCTGCCTCTGTCTCTGTCTCTGTCTCTGTCTCTGTCTCTGTCTCTGTCTCTGTCTCTGTCTCTGTCTCTGTCTCTGTCTCTGCCTCCGTCCCTGTGTCTGTCTCTGCCACTGTCTGCGACTCTGTCTCTGTTTCTGTCTCTGTCTCTGTCTCTGTCTCTGTCTCTGTCTCTGTCTCTGTCTCTGCCTCTGTCTCCGTCCCTGTCCCTCTCCCTGGCCCTGTCGCTGTCTCTGTCTCTGTCTCTGTGCCTGTCCCTCTCCCTGGCCCTGTCTCCGTCTCTGTCTCTGTCTCTGCCTCCATCTCCGTGTCCGTCTCTGTCTCTGCCTCTGTCTCCGTCTCTGTCGCTGTCTCTCCCTCTGTCTCTGTCTCTGTCTCTGTCCCTGTCTCTGTGTCTCTGCCTTTGCATCTCTGTCTCTGTGTCTCCGTCTCTGTCATTGTGTCTCGGTCTCTGTGAATCTCTCTCTCTCTGTCTCTGTCCCTGTCCCTCTCCTTGTCCCTGTCTCTGTCTCTGTCTCTGTCTCTGTCTCTCTCTCTGTCGCTGTCTCTGTCTCTGTCTCTGTCTCTGTCTCTGCCTCCGTCTCTGTGTCTGTCTCTGCCACTGTCTGTGACTCTGTCTCTGTTTCTGTCTCTGTCTCTGTCTCTGTCTCTGTCTCTGTCTCTGCCTCTGTCTCTGTCCCTGTCCCTCTCCCTGGCCCTGTCGCTGTCTCTGTCTCTGTCCCTGTCCCTCTCCCTGGCCCTGTCTCCGTCTCTGTCCCTGTCTCTGCCTCTATCTCCGTCTCCGTCTCTGTCTCTGTCTCTGTCTCTGTCTCTGTCCCTGTCCCTCTCCTTGTCCCTGTCTCTGTCTCTGTCTCTGTCTCTGTCTCTGTCTCTGTCTCTGTCTCTGTCTCTGTCTCTGTCTCTGTCGCTGTCTCTGTCTCTATCTCTGTCTCTGTCTCTGTCTCTGTCTCTGTCTCTGTCTCTGTCTCTGTCTCTGTCTCTGTCTCTGTCTCTGTCTCTGTCTCTGCCTCCGTCTCTGTTTCTGTCTCTGCCACAGTCTGCCACTCTGTCTCTGTTTCTGTCTCTGTCTCTGTCTCTGTCTCTGTCTCTGTCTCTGTCTCTGTCTCTGCCTCTGTCTCTGTCCCTGTCCCTCTCCCTGGCCCTGTCGCTGTCTCTGTCTCTGTCTCTGTCCCTGTCCCTCTCCCCGGCCCTGTCTCCGTCTCTGTCTCTGTCTCTACCTCTATCTCCGTCTCCGTCTCTGTCTCTGTCTCTGTCCCTGTCTCTGTCTCTGTCTCTGTCTCTGTCTCTGTCTCTGTCTCTGTCTCTGTCTCTGTCTCTGTCTCTGTCTCTGTCTCTGTCTCTGTCTCTGTCTCTGTCTCTGTCTCTGTCTCTGTCTCTGTCTCTGTCTCTGTCACTGCCTCCGCCTCTGTCTCTGTCTCTGTCTCTGTCTCTGTCTCTGTCTCTGTCTCTGTCTCTGTGTCTCTGTCTCTGGGTCTCTGTCTGAGTTTCTCTGTCTCTGTCTCTGTGTCTGTCTCTGTCTCTGTCTCTGTCTCTGTCTCTGTCTCTGTCTCTGTCACTGCCTCCGCCTCTGTCTCTGTCTCTGTCTCTGTCTCTGTCTCTGTCTCTGTCTCTGTCTCTGTGTCTCTGTCTCTGGGTCTCTGTCTGAGTGTCTCTGCCTCTGTCTCTTTGTCTCTGTATCAGTTTCTTAGCCCCCGTGCCTACGTCTCTGTGTCTCTGACTCTGCATCTGCCTCTGTCTCTGTATCTGTCTCTGTCTCTGTCTCTGTCTCTGTCTCTGTCTCTGTCTCTGTCTCTGTCTGTGTCTCTGTCTCTGTCTCTGTCTCTGTCTCTGTCTCTGTCGCTGTCTCTGTCTCTGTCTCTGTCTCTGTCTCTGTCTCTGTCTCTGTCTCTGACTCTGTCTCTGTCTCTGTCTCTGTCTCTGTCTCTGTCTCTGTCTCTGTCTCTGTCTCTGCCTCTGTCTCTGTCCCCGTATCTGTCTCTGTCTCTGTTTCTGTGTCTGTCTCTGTCTCTGTCCCTGCCTCTGTCTCTGCATCTGTCTCCGTCTCTGTCTCTGTCTCTATCCCCGTCTCTGTCTCTGTCTCTGAATCCGTCTCTGTCTCTGTCTCTGTCTCTGTCTCTGTCTCTGTCTCTGTCTGTGTCTCTGCCTCTGTCTCGGTCATTGTCTCTGTCTCTGTCTCTGTCTCTGTCTCTGTCTCTGTCTCTGTCTCTGTCTCTGTCTCTGTCTCTGTCTCTGTCTCTGTCTCTGTCTCTGTGTCTCTGCCTCTGCATCTCTGTCTCTGTGTCTCCGTCTCTGTGTCTCTGCCTCTGTCATTGTGTCTCGGTCTCTGTGAATCTCTCTCTCTCTGTCTCTGTCCCTGTCCCTCTCCTTGTCCCTGTCGCTGTCTCTGTCTCTGTCTCTGTCTCTGTCTCTGTCTCTGTCTCTGTCTCTGTCTCTGTCTCTGTGTCTGTCTCTGTCTCTGTCTCTGTCTCTGTCTCTGTCTCTGTCTCTGTCTCTGTCACTGCCTCCGCCTCTGTCTCTGTCTCTGTCTCTGTCTCTGTCTCTGTCTCTGTCTCTGTCTCTGTGTCTCTGTCTCTGGGTCTCTGTCTGAGTTTCTCTGTCTCTGTCTCTGTGTCTGTCTCTGTCTCTGTCTCTGTCTCTGTCTCTGTCACTGCCTCCGCCTCTGTCTCTGTCTCTGTCTCTGTCTCTGTCTCTGTGTCTCTGTCTCTGGGTCTCTGTCTGAGTGTCTCTGCCTCTGTCTCTTTGTCTCTGTATCAGTTTCTTAGCCCCCGTGCCTACGTCTCCGTGTCTCTGACTCTGCATCTGCCTCTGTCTCTCTCTCTGTCTCTGTCTCTGTCTCTGTCTCTGTCTCTGTCTCTGTCTCTGTCTCTGTCTCTGTCTGTGTCTCTGCCTCTGTCTCGGTCATTGTCTCTGTCTCTGTCTCTGTCTCTGTCTCTGTCTCTGTCTCTGTGTCTCTGCCTCTGCATCTCTGTCTCTGTGTCTCAGTCTCTGTGTCTCTGCCTCTGTCATTGTGTCTCGGTCTCTGTGAATCTCTCTCTCTCTCTGTCTCTGTCCCTGTCCCTCTCCTTGTCCCTGTCTCTGTATCTGTCTCCGTCTCTGTCTCTGTCTCTCTCTCTGTCGCTGTCTCTGTCTCTGTCTCTGTCTCCGTCTCCGTCTCTGTCTCTGTCTCTGCCTCTGTCTCTGTCTCTGTCTCTGTCTCTGTCTCTGTCTCTGTCTCTGTCTCTGCCTCCGTCTCTGTGTCTGTCTCTGCCACTGTCTGCTACTCTGTCTCTGTTTCTGTCTCTGTCTCTGTCTCTGTCTCTGTCTCTGTCTCTGTCTCTGCCTCTGTCTCTGTCCCTGTCCCTCTCCCTGGCCCTGTCGCTGTCTCTGTCTCTGTCTCTGTCCCTGTCCCTCTCCCTGGCCCTGTCTCCGTCTCTGTCTCTGTCTCTGCCTCTATCTCCGTCTCTGTCTCTGTCTCTGTCTCTGTCTCTGTCTCTGTCTCTGTCTCTGTCTCTGTCTCTGTCTCTGTCTCTGTCTCTGTCTCTGTCTCTGTCTCTGTCTCTGTCTCTGTCTCTGTCTCTGTCTCTGTCTCTGTCTCTGTCTCTGTCTCTGTCTCTGTCTCTGTCTCTGTCTCTGTCTCTGTCTCTGTCTCTGTCTCTGTCTCTGTCTCTGTCTCTGTCTCTGTCTCTGTCTCTGTCTCTGTCTCTGTCTCTGTCTCTGTCTCTGTCTCTGTCTCTGTCTCTGTCTCTGTCTCTGTCTCTGTCTCTCTCTCTGTCTCTGTCTCTGTCGCTGCCGCTGTCTCTTCCTCTGTCTCTGTCTCTGACTCCGTCTCTGTCTCTGCCTCTGTCTCTGTCTCTGTCTCTGTCTCTGTCTCTGTCTCTGTCTCTGTCTCTGTCTCTGTCTCTGTCTCTGTCTCTGTCTCTGTCTCTGTCTCTGTCTCTGTCTCTGTCTCTGTCTCTGTCTCTGTCTCTGTCTCTGTCTCTGTCTCTGTCTGTGTCTCTGCCTCTGTCTCGGTCATTGTCTCTGTCTCTGTCTCTGTCTCTGCCTCTGTCTCTGTCTCTGTCTCTGTGTCTCTGCCTATGCATCTCTGTCTCTGTGTCTCCGTATATGTGTCTCTGCCTCTGTCATTGTGTCTCGGTCTCTGTGAATCTCTCTCTCTCTGTCTCTGTCCCTGTCCCTCTCCTTGTCCCTGTCGCTGTCTCTGTCTCTGTCTCTGTCTCTGTCTCTGTCTCTGTCTGTGTCTCTGTCTCTGTCTCTGTCTCTGTCTCTGTCTCTGTCTCTGTCTCTGTCTCTGTCTCTGTCTCTGTCTCTGCCTCCGTCTCTGTATCCGTCTGTGTCTCTGTCGCTGTCTCTGTCTCTGTCTCTGTCTCTGTCTCTGTCTCTGTCTCTGTCTCTGTCTCTGTCTCTGCCTCTGTCTCTGTCTCTGTCTCTGTCTCTGTCTCTGTCTCTGTCTCTGTCTCTGTCTCTGTCTCTGTCTCTGTCTCTGTCTCTGTCTCTGCCTCCGTCCCTGTGTCTGTCTCTGCCACTGTCTGCGACTCTGTCTCTGTTTCTGTCTCTGTCTCTGTCTCTGTCTCTGTCTCTGTCTCTGCCTCTGTCTCCGTCCCTGTCCCTCTCCCTGGACCTGTCGCTGTCTCTGTCTCTGTCTCTGTCCCTGTCCCTCTCCCTGGCCCTGTCTCCGTCTCTGTCTCTGTCTCTGCCACCATCTCCGTGTCCGTCTCTGTCTCTGTCTCTGTCTCTGTCTCTGTCTCTGTCTCTGTCTCTGTCTCTGTCGCTGTCTCTTGCTCTGTCTCTGTCTCCGTCTCTGTCCCTGGCTCTGTCTCTGCCTCTGCCTCTGTCTCCGTCTCTGTCGCTGTCTCGGTCTTTGTCTCCGTCTCTGTTTCTGTCTCTGTCTCTGTCTCTGACTCTGTCTCTGTCTCTGTCTGTGTCTCTGTCTCTGTCTCCGTCTCTGTGTCTGTCTCTGTCTCTGTCTCTGTCTCTGTCTCTGTCTCTGTCTCTGTCACTGTCTCTGTCTCTGTCTCTGTCTCTGTCTCCGTCTCTGTGTCTGTCTCTGTCTCTGTCTCTGTCCCTGTCTCAGTCTCTGTCTCTGTCTCTGTCTCTGTCTCTGTCTCTGCCTCTGTCTCTGTATCTGTCTCCGTCTCTGTCTCTGTCTCTCTCTCTGTCTCTCTCTCTGTCTCTGTCTCTGTCTCTGTCTCCGTCTCTGTCTCTGTCTCTGTGTCTCTGTCTCTGGGTCTCTGTCTGAGTGTCTCTGCCTCTGTCTCTTTGCCTCTGTATCAGTTTCTTAGCCCCCGTGCCTATGTCTCTGTGTCTCTGCCTCTGCATCTGCCTCTGTCTCTGTCTCTGTCTCTGTCTCTGTCTCTGTCTCTGTCTCTGTCTCTGTCGTTGCCACTGTCTCTTCCTCTGTCTCTGTCTCCGCCTCTGTCCCTGGCTCTGTCTCTGCCTCTGTCTACGTCTCTATCTCTGTCTCTGTCTCTGTCTCTGTCTCTGTCTCTGTCTCTGTCTCTGTCTCTGTCTCTGTCTCTGTCTCTGTCTCTGTCTCTGTCTCTGTCTCTGTCTCTGTGTCTCTGCCTCTGCATCTCTGTCTCTGTGTCTCCGTCTCTGTGTCTCTGCCTCTGTCATTGTGTCTCGGTCTCTGTGAATCTCTCTCTCTCTGTCTCTGTCCCTGTCCCTCTCCTTGTCCCTGTCGCTGTCTCTGTCTCTGTCTCTGTCTCTGTCTCTGTCTCTGTCTCTGTCTGTGTCTCTGCCTCTGTCATTGTGTCTCGGTCTCTGTGAATCTCTCTCTCTCTGTCTCTGTCCCTGTCCCTCTCCTTGTCCCTGTCGCTGTCTCTGTCTCTGTCTCTGTCTCTGTCTCTGTCTCTGTCTGTGTCTCTGTCTCTGTCTCTGTCTCTGTCTCTGTCTCTGTCTCTGTCTCTGTCTCTGTCTCTGTCTCTGTCTCTGTCTCTGTCTCTGCCTCCGTCTCTGTATCCGTCTGTGTCTCTGTCGCTGTCCCTGTCTCTGTCTCTGTCTCTGTCTCTGTCTCTGTCTCTGTCTCTGTCTCTGCCTCTGTCTCTGTCTCTGTCTCTGTCTCTGTCTCTGTCTCTGTCTCTGTCTCTGTCTCTGTCTCTGTCTCTGTCTCTGCCTCCGTCCCTGTGTCTGTCTCTGCCACTGTCTGCGACTCTGTCTCTGTTTCTGTCTCTGTCTCTGTCTCTGTCTCTGTCTCTGTCTCTGTCTCTGTCTCTGCCTCTGTCTCCGTCCCTGTCCCTCTCCCTGGCCCTGTCGCTGTCTCTGTCTCTGTCTCTGTCCCTGTCCCTCTCCCTGGCCCTGTCTCCGTCTCTGTCTCTGTCTCTGCCTCCATCTCCGTGTCCGTCTCTGTCTCTGCCTCTGTCTCCGTCTCTGTCGCTGTCTCTCCCTCTGTCTCTGTCTCTGTCTCTGTCCCTGTCTCTGTGTCTCTGCCTTTGCATCTCTGTCTCTGTGTGTCCGTCTCTGTCATTGTGTCTCGGTCTCTGTGAATCTCTCTCTCTCTGTCTCTGTCCCTGTCCCTCTCCTTGTCCCTGTCTCTGTCTCTGTCTCTGTCTCTGTCTCTCTCTCTGTCGCTGTCTCTGTCTCTGTCTCTGTCTCTGTCTCTGTCTCTGTCTCTGTCTCTGTCTCTGTCTCTGTCTGTGTCTCTGTCTCTGTCTCTGTCTCTGTCTCTGTCTCTGTCTCTGTCTCTGTCTCTGTCTCTGTCTCTGTCTCTGTCTCTGCCTCCGTCTCTGTATCCGTCTGTGTCTCTGTCGCTGTCTCTGTCTCTGTCTCTGTCTCTGTCTCTGTCTCTGTCTCTGTCTCTGTCTCTGTCTCTGCCTCTGTCTCTGTCTCTGTCTCTGTCTCTGTCTCTGTCTCTGTCTCTGTCTCTGTCTCTGTCTCTGTCTCTGTCTCTGTCTCTGCCTCCGTCCCTGTGTCTGTCTCTGCCACTGTCTGCGACTCTGTCTCTGTTTCTGTCTCTGTCTCTGTCTCTGTCTCTGTCTCTGTCTCTGTCTCTGCCTCTGTCTCCGTCCCTGTCCCTCTCCCTGGACCTGTCGCTGTCTCTGTCTCTGTCTCTGTCCCTGTCCCTCTCCCTGGCCCTGTCTCCGTCTCTGTCTCTGTCTCTGCCACCATCTCCGTGTCCGTCTCTGTCTCTGTCTCTGTCTCTGTCTCTGTCTCTGTCTCTGTCGCTGTCTCTTGCTCTGTCTCTGTCTCCGTCTCTGTCCCTGGCTCTGTCTCTGCCTCTGCCTCTGTCTCCGTCTCTGTCGCTGTCTCGGTCTTTGTCTCCGTCTCTGTTTCTGTCTCTGTCTCTGTCTCTGACTCTGTCTCTGTCTCTGTCTGTGTCTCTGTCTCTGTCTCTATATCTGTCTCTGTCTCTGTCTCTGAATCCGTCTCTGTCTCTGTCTCTGTCTCTGTCTCTGTCTCTGTCTCTGTCTGTGTCTCTGCCTCTGTCTCGGTCATTGTCTCTGTCTCTGTCTCTGTCTCTGTCACTGTCTCTGTGTCTCTGCCTCTGCATCTCTGTCTCTGTGTCTCCATCTCTGTGTCTCTGCCTCTGTCATTGTGTCTCGGTCTCTGTGAATCTCTCTCTCTCTGTCTCTGTCCCTGTCCCTCTCCTTGTCCCTGTCGCTGTCTCTGTCTCTGTCTCTGTCTCTGTCTCTGTCTCTGTCTGTGTCTCTGTCTCTGTCTCTGTCTCTGTCTCTGTCTCTGTCTCTGTCTCTGTCTCTGTCTCTGTCTCTGTCTCTGTCTCTGCCTCCGTCTCTGTATCCGTCTGTGTCTCTGTCGCTGTCCCTGTCTCTGTCTCTGTCTCTGTCTCTGTCTCTGTCTCTGCCTCTGTCTCTGTCTCTGTCTCTGTCTCTGTCTCTGTCTCTGTCTCTGTCTCTGTCTCTGTCTCTGTCTCTGTCTCTGCCTCCGTCCCTGTGTCTGTCTCTGCCACTGTCTGCGACTCTGTCTCTGTTTCTGTCTCTGTCTCTGTCTCTGTCTCTGTCTCTGTCTCTGTCTCTGTCTCTGCCTCTGTCTCCGTCCCTGTCCCTCTCCCTGGCCCTGTCGCTGTCTCTGTCTCTGTCTCTGTCCCTGTCCCTCTCCCTGGCCCTGTCTCCGTCTCTGTCTCTGTCTCTGCCTCCATCTCCGTGTCCGTCTCTGTCTCTGCCTCTGTCTCCGTCTCTGTCGCTGTCTCTCCCTCTGTCTCTGTCTCTGTCTCTGTCCCTGTCTCTGTGTCTCTGCCTTTGCATCTCTGTCTCTGTGTCTCCGTCTCTGTCATTGTGTCTCGGTCTCTGTGAATCTCTCTCTCTCTGTCTCTGTCCCTGTCCCTCTCCTTGTCCCTGTCTCTGTCTCTGTCTCTGTCTCTGTCTCTCTCTCTGTCGCTGTCTCTGTCTCTGTCTCTGTCTCTGTCTCTGTCTCTGTCTCTGTCTCTGTCTCTGTCTCTGTCTCTGCCTCCGTCTCTGTGTCTGTCTCTGCCACTGTCTGTGACTCTGTCTCTGTTTCTGTCTCTGTCTCTGTCTCTGTCTCTGTCTCTGTCTCTGTCTCTGTCTCTGCCTCTGTCTCTGTCCCTGTCCCTCTCCCTGGCCCTGTCGCTGTCTCTGTCTCTGTCCCTGTCCCTCTCCCTGGCCCTGTCTCCGTCTCTGTCCCTGTCTCTGCCTCTATCTCCGTCTCCGTCTCTGTCTCTGTCTCTGTCTCTGTCTCTGTCCCTGTCCCTCTCCTTGTCCCTGTCTCTGTCTCTGTCTCTGTCTCTGTTTCTGTCTCTGTCTCTGTCTCTGTCTCTGTCTCTGTCTCTGTCTCCGTCTCTGCCTCTGTCTCTGTCCCTGTCCCTCTCCCTGGCCCTGTCGCTGTCTCTGTCTCTGTCTCTGTCCCTGTCCCTCTCCCCGGCCCTGTCTCCGTCTCTGTCTCTGTCTCTACCTCTATCTCCGTCTCCGTCTCTGTCTCTGTCTCTGTCCCTGTCTCTGTCTCTGTCTCTGTCTCTGTCTCTGTCTCTGTCTCTGTCTCTGTCTCTGTCTCCGTCTCTGTCTCTGTCTCTGTTTCTGTCTCTGTCTCTGTCTCTGTCTCTGTCTCTGTCTCTGTCTCTGTCTCTGCCTCTGTCTCTGTCCCTGTCCCTCTCCCTGGCCCTGTCGCTGTCTCTGTCTCTGTCCCTGTCCCTCTCCCTGGCCCTGTCTCCGTCTCTGTCCCTGTCTCTGCCTCTATCTCCGTCTCCGTCTCTGTCTCTGTCTCTGTCTCTGTCTCTGTCCCTGTCCCTCTCCTTGTCCCTGTCTCTGTCTCTGTCTCTGTCTCTGTCTCTGTCTCTGTCTCTGTCTCTGTCTCTGTCTCTGTCTCTGTCGCTGTCTCTGTCTCTATCTCTGTCTCTGTCTCTGTCTCTGTCTCTGTCTCTGTCTCTGTCTCTGTCTCTGTCTCTGTCTCTGTCTCTGTCTCTGCCTCCGTCTCTGTTTCTGTCTCTGCCACAGTCTGCCACTCTTTCTCTGTTTCTGTCTCTGTCTCTGTCTCTGTCTCTGTCTCTGTCTCTGTCTCTGTCTCTGTCTCTGCCTCTGTCTCTGTCCCTGTCCCTCTCCCTGGCCCTGTCGCTGTCTCTGTCTCTGTCTCTGTCCCTGTCCCTCTCCCCGGCCCTGTCTCCGTCTCTGTCTCTGTCTCTACCTCTATCTCCGTCTCCGTCTCTGTCTCTGTCTCTGTCCCTGTCTCTGTCTCTGTCTCTGTCTCTGTCTCTGTCTCTGTCTCTGTCTCTGTCTCTGTCTCTGTCTCTGTCTCTGTCTCTGTCTCTGTCTCTGTCTCTGTCTCTGTCTCTGTCTCTGTCTCTGTCTCTGTCTCTGTCTCTGTCTCTGTCACTGCCTCCGCCTCTGTCTCTGTCTCTGTCTCTGTCTCTGTCTCTGTCTCTGTCTCTGTCTCTGTGTCTCTGTCTCTGGGTCTCTGTCTGAGTTTCTCTGTCTCTGTCTCTGTGTCTGTCTCTGTCTCTGTCTCTGTCTCTGTCTCTGTCTCTGTCTCTGTCACTGCCTCCGCCTCTGTCTCTGTCTCTGTCTCTGTCTCTGTCTCTGTCTCTGTCTCTGTCTCTGTGTCTCTGTCTCTGGGTCTCTGTCTGAGTGTCTCTGCCTCTGTCTCTTTGTCTCTGTATCAGTTTCTTAGCCCCCGTGCCTACGTCTCTGTGTCTCTGACTCTGCATCTGCCTCTGTCTCTGTATCTGTCTCTGTCTCTGTCTCTGTCTCTGTCTCTGTCTCTGTCTCTGTCTCTGTCTGTGTCTCTGTCTCTGTCTCTGTCTCTGTCTCTGTCTCTGTCGCTGTCTCTGTCTCTGTCTCTGTCTCTGTCTCTGTCTCTGTCTCTGTCTCTGACTCTGTCTCTGTCTCTGTCTCTGTCCCTGTCTCTGTCTCTGTCTCTGTCTCTGCCTCTGTCTCTGTCCCCGTATCTGTCTCTGTCTCTGTTTCTGTGTCTGTCTCTGTCTCTGTCCCTGCCTCTGTCTCTGCATCTGTCTCCGTCTCTGTCTCTGTCTCTATCCCCGTCTCTGTCTCTGTCTCTGAATCCGTCTCTGTCTCTGTCTCTGTCTCTGTCTCTGTCTCTGTCTCTGTCTGTGTCTCTGCCTCTGTCTCGGTCATTGTCTCTGTCTCTGTCTCTGTCTCTGTCTCTGTCTCTGTCTCTGTCTCTGTCTCTGTCTCTGTCTCTGTCTCTGTCTCTGTGTCTCTGCCTCTGCATCTCTGTCTCTGTGTCTCCGTCTCTGTGTCTCTGCCTCTGTCATTGTGTCTCGGTCTCTGTGAATCTCTCTCTCTCTGTCTCTGTCCCTGTCCCTCTCCTTGTCCCTGTCGCTGTCTCTGTCTCTGTCTCTGTCTCTGTCTCTGTCTCTGTCTCTGTCTCTGTCTCTGTGTCTGTCTCTGTCTCTGTCTCTGTCTCTGTCTCTGTCTCTGTCTCTGTCTCTGTCTCTGTCACTGCCTCCGCCTCTGTCTCTGTCTCTGTCTCTGTCTCTGTCTCTGTCTCTGTCTCTGTGTCTCTGTCTCTGGGTCTCTGTCTGAGTTTCTCTGTCTCTGTCTCTGTGTCTGTCTCTGTCTCTGTCTCTGTCTCTGTCTCTGTCACTGCCTCCGCCTCTGTCTCTGTCTCTGTCTCTGTCTCTGTCTCTGTGTCTCTGTCTCTGGGTCTCTGTCTGAGTGTCTCTGCCTCTGTCTCTTTGTCTCTGTATCAGTTTCTTAGCCCCCGTGCCTACGTCTCCGTGTCTCTGACTCTGCATCTGCCTCTGTCTCTCTCTCTGTCTCTGTCTCTGTCTCTGTCTCTGTCTCTGTCTCTGTCTCTGTCTCTGTCTCTGTCTCTGTCTCTGTCTCTGTCTCTGTCTCTGTCTCTGTCTCTGTCTCTGTCTCTGTCTCTGTCTCTGTCTGTGTCTCTGTCTCTGTCGCTGCCGCTGTCTCTTCCTCTGTCTCTGTCTCCGTCTCTGTCCCTGGCACTGTCTCTGCCTCTGTCTACGTCTCTATCTCTGTCTCGGTCTCTGCCTCTGTCTCTGTCTCTGACTCTGTCTCTGTCTCTGTCTCTGTCTCCGTCTCTGTCTCTGTCTCCGTCTCTGTCTCCGTCTCTGTCTCTGTCTCTGTCTCTGTCTCTGGCTCTGTCTCTGTCTCTGTCTCTGTCTCTGTCTCTGTCTCTGTCTCTGTCTCTGTCTCTGTCTCTGTCTCTGTCTCTGTCTCTGTCTCTGTCTCTGTGTCTCTGTCTCTGGGTCTCTGTCTGAGTGTCTCTGCCTCTGTCTCTTTGTCTCTGTATCAGTTTCTTAGCCCCCGTGCCTATGTCTCAGTCTCTGTCTCTGTCTCTGTCTCTGTCTCTGTCTCTGTCTCTGTCACTGCCTCCGCCTCTGTCTCTGTCTCTGTCTCTGTCTCTGTCTCTGTCTCTGTCTCTGTGTCTCTGTCTCTGGGTCTCTGTCTGAGTTTCTCTGTCTCTGTCTCTGTGTCTGTCTCTGTCTCTGTCTCTGTCTCTGTCTCTGTCACTGCCTCCGCCTCTGTCTCTGTCTCTGTCTCTGTCTCTGTCTCTGTGTCTCTGTCTCTGGGTCTCTGTCTGAGTGTCTCTGCCTCTGTCTCTTTGTCTCTGTATCAGTTTCTTAGCCCCCGTGCCTACGTCTCCGTGTCTCTGACTCTGCATCTGCCTCTGTCTCTCTCTCTGTCTCTGTCTCTGTCTCTGTCTCTGTCTCTGTCTCTGTCTCTGTCTCTGTCTCTGTCTCTGTCTCTGTCTCTGTCTCTGTCTCTGTCTCTGTCTCTGTCTCTGTCTCTGTCTCTGTCTGTGTCTCTGTCTCTGTCGCTGCCGCTGTCTCTTCCTCTGTCTCTGTCTCCGTCTCTGTCCCTGGCACTGTCTCTGCCTCTGTCTACGTCTCTATCTCTGTCTCGGTCTCTGCCTCTGTCTCTGTCTCTGTCTCTGTCTCTGTCTCTGTCTCTGTCTCCGTCTCTGTCTCTGTCTCCGTCTCTGTCTCCGTCTCTGTCTCTGTCTCTGTCTCTGTCTCTCTCTCTGTCTCTGTCTCTGTCTCTGTCTCTGTCTCTGTCTCTGTCTCTGTCTCTGTCTCTGTCTCTGTCGCTGCCGCTGCCGCTGTCTCTTCCTCTGTCTCTGTCTCCGTCTGTGTCTCTGCCTCTGTCTCTGGGTCTCTGTCTGTGTGTCCCTGCCTCTGTCTCTTTGTCTCTGTCTCTGCATCTCTGTCTCTGTGTCTCCGTCTCTGTGTCTCTGCCTCTGTCATTGTGTCTCGGTCTCTGTGAATCTCTCTGTCTCTGTCTCTGTCTCTGTGTCTCTGTCTCTGGGTCTGTCTCTGTTTATGTGTCTGTCTCTGTCTCTGTCTCTGCATCTCTGCCTCCGTGCCTATGTCTCTATGTCTCTGTCTCTGTCTCTGTCCCTGTCTCTGTCTCTGTCTCTGCTTCTGTCTCTGTCCCCGTATCTGTCTCTGTCTCTGTTTCTGTCTCTGTCTCTGTCTCTGTCCCTGCCTCTGTCTCTGCATCTTCCTCCGTCTCTGTCTCTGTCTCTATCTCCGTCTCTGTCTCTGTCTCTGTCATTGTGTCTCGGTCTCTGTGAATCTCTCTCTCTCTGTCTCTGTCCCTGTCCCTCTCCTTGTCTCTGTCTCTGTCTCTGTCTCTGTCTGTGTCTCTGTCTCTGTCTCTGTGTCTGTCTCTGTCTCTGTCTCTGTCTCTGTCTCTGTCTCTGCCTCCGTCTCTGTGTCTGTCTCTGCCACTGTCTGCGACTCTGTCTCTGTTTCTGTCTCTGTCTCTGTCTCTGTCTCTGTCTCTGTCTCTGTCTCTGCCTCTGTCTCTGTCCCTGTCCCTCTCCCTGGCCCTGTCGCTGTCTCTGTCTCTGTCCCTGTCCCTCTCCCTGGCCCTGTCTCCGTCTCTGTCCCTGTCTCTGCCTCTGTCTCTGTCTCTGTCTCTGTCGCTGTCTCTGTCTCTGTCTCTGTCTCTGTCTCTGTCTCTGTCTCTGCCTCTGTCTCTGTCTCTGTCTCTGTCTCTGTCTCTGTCTCTGTCTCTGTCTCTGTCTCTGTCTCTGTCTCTGTCTCTGCCTCTGTCTCTGTCTCTGTCTCTGTCTCTGTCTCTGTCTCTGTCTCTGTCTCTGTCTCTGTCTCTGTCTCTGTCTCTGCCTCTGTCTCTGCCTCCGTCTCTGTGTCTGTCTCTGCCAATGTCTGCGACTCTGTCTCTGTTTCTGTCTCTGTCTCTGTCTCTGTCTCTGTCTCTGTCTCTGTCTCTGTCTCTGTCTCTGTCTCTGCCTCTGTCGCTGTCGCTGTCTCTGTCCCTGTCCCTGTCGCTGTCGCTGTCTCTGTCCCTGTCCCTCTCCCTGGCCCTGTCTCCGTCTCTGTCCCTGTCTCTGCCTCTATCTCCGTCTCCGTCTCTGTCTCTGTCTCTGTCTCTGTCTCTGTCCCTGTCCCTCTCCTTGTCCCTGTCTCTGTCTCTGTCTCTGTCTCTGTCTCTGTCTCTGTCTCTGTCTCTGTCGCTGTCTCTGTCTCTGTCTCTGTCTCTGTCTCTGTCTCTGTCTCTGTCTCTGTCTCTGTCTCTGTCTCTGTCTCTGTCTCTGTCTCTGTCTCTGTCTCTGTCTCTGTCTCTGTCTCTGTCTCTGTCTCTGTCTCTGTCTCTGCCTCCGTCTCTGTTTCTGTCTCTGCCACTGTCTGCGACTCTGTCTCTGTTTCTGTCTCTGTCTCTGTCTCTGTCTCTGTCTCTGTCTCTGTCTCTGCCTCTGTCTCTGTCCCTGTCCCTCACCGTGGCCCTGTCGCTGTCTCTGTCTCTGTCTCTGTCCCTGTCCCTCTCCCCGGCCCTGTCTCCGTCTCTGTCTCTGTCTCTGCCTCTATCTCCGTCTCCGCCTCTGTCTCTGTCACTGTCCCTGTCTCTGTCTCTGTCTCTGTCTCTGTCTCTGTCTCTGTCTCTGTCTCTGTCTCTGTCTCTGTCTCTGTCTCTGTCTCTGTCTCTGTCTCTGTCTCTGTCTCTGTCTCTGTCTCTGTCTCTGTCTCTGTCTCTGTCTCTGTCTCTGTCACTGCCTCCGCCTCTGTCTCTGTCTCTGTCTCTGTCTCTGTCTCTTTCTCTGTCTCTGTCTCTGTCTCTGTCTCTGGGTCTCTGTCTGAGTTTCTCTGTCTCTGTCTCTGTGTCTGTCTCTGTCTCTGTCTCTGTCTCTGTCTCTGTCTCTGTCTCTGTCACTGCCTCCGCCTCTGTCTCTGTCTCTGTCTCTGTCTCTGTCTCTGTCTCTGTGTCTCTGTCTCTGGGTCTCTGTCTGAGTGTCTCTGCCTCTGTCTCTTTGTCTCTGTATCAGTTTCTTAGCCCCCGTGCCTACGTCTCCGTGTCTCTGACTCTGCATCTGCCTCTGTCTCTCTCTCTGTCTCTGTCTCTGTCTCTGTCTCTGTCTCTGTCTCTGTCTCTGTCTCTGTCTCTGTCTCTGTCTCTGTCTCTGTCTCTGTCTCTGTCTCTGTCTCTGTCTCTGTCTCTGTCTCTGTCTCTGTCTCTGTCTCTGTCGCTGCCGCTGTCTCTTCCTCTGTCTCTGTCTCCGTCTCTGTCCCTGGCACTGTCTCTGCCTCTGTCTACGTCTCTATCTCTGTCTCGGTCTCTGCCTCTGTCTCTGTCTCTGTCTCTGTCTCTGTCTCTGTCTCTGTCTCTGTCTCTGTCTCTGTCTCCGTCTCTGTCTCCGTCTCTGTCTCTGTCTCTGTCTCTGTCTCTGTCTCTGTCTCTGTCTCTGTCATTGTGTCTCGGTCTCTGTGAATCTCTCTGTCTCTGTCTCTGTCTCTGTGTCTCTGTCTCTGGGTCTGTCTCTGTTTATGTGTCTGTCTCTGTCTCTGTCTCTGCATCTCTGCCTCCGTGCCTATGTCTCTATGTCTCTGTCTCTGTCTCTGTCCCTGTCTCTGTCTCTGTCTCTGCTTCTGTCTCTGTCCCCGTATCTGTCTCTGTCTCTGTTTCTGTCTCTGTCTCTGTCTCTGTCCCTGCCTCTGTCTCTGCATCTTCCTCCGTCTCTGTCTCTGTCTCTATCTCCGTCTCTGTCTCTGTCTCTGACTCCGTCTCTGTCTCTGTCTCTGTCTCTGTCTCTGTCTCTGTCTCTGTCTCTGTCTGTGTCTCTGCCTCTGTCTCGGTCATTGTCTCTGTCTCTGTCTCTGTCTCTGTCTCTGTCTCTGTCTCTGTCTCTGTCTCTGTCTCTGTCGCTGTCTCTGATTCTGTCTCTGTCTCTGTCTCCGTCTCCGTCTCCGTCTCCGTCTCCGTCTCTGTCTCTGTCTCTGTCTCTGTCTCTGTCCCTGTCTCTGTCTCTGTCTCTGTCTCTGTCTCTGTCTCTGTCTCTGTCTCTGTCTCTGTCTCTGTCTCCGTCTCTGTCTCTGTCTCTGTCTCTGTCTCTGTCTCTGTCACTGCCTCTGTCTCTGCCTCTGTCTCTGTCTCTGTCGCTGTCTCTTGCTCTGTCTCTGTCTCCGTCTCTGTCCCTGGCTCTGCATCTGTCTCTGTCTCCGTCTCTATCGCTGTCTCGGTCTTTGTCTCCGTCTCTGTTTCTGTCTCTGTCTCTGTCTCTGTCGCTGTCTCTGTCTCAGTCTCCTTGTCTCTGTCTCTGTCTCTGTCTCTGTCTCTGTCTCCTTGTCTCTGTCTCTGCATCTCTGTCTCTGTCTCTGCCTCTGTCTCTGTCACTGTCTCCGTCTCTGGCTCTGTCCCTGTCTCTGTCCCCGTCGCCGTCTTCATCTCTGTCTCTGTCTCTGTCTCTGCCTCTGTCTCTGTCTCTGTCTCTGTCTCTGTCTCTGTCCCTGTCTCTGTCTCTGCCTCTGTCTCTGTCCCTGTCCCTCTCCCTGGCCCTGTCGCTGTCTCTGTCTCTGTCTCTGTCCCTGTCCCTCTCCCTGGCCCTGTCACCGTCTCTGTCTCTGTCTCTGCCTCTATCTCCGTCTCCGTCTCTGTCTCTGTCTCTGTCTCTGTCTCTGTCTCTGTCTCCGTCTCTGTCGCTGTCTCTCCCTCTGTCCCTGTCTCTGTCTCTGTCTCTGTGTCTCTGCCTCTGCATCTCTGTCTCTGTGTCTCCGTCTCTGTGTCTCTGCCTCTGTCATTGTGTCTCGGTCTCTGTGAACCTCTCTCTCTCTGTCTCTGTCCCTGTCCCTCTCCTTGTCCCTGTCTCTGTCTCTGTCTCTGTCTCTGTCTCTGTCTCTGTCTCTGTCTCTGTCGCTGTCTCTGTCTCTGTCTCTGTCTCTGTCTCTGTCTCTGTCTCTGTCTCTGTCTCTGTCTCTGTCTCTGTCTCTGTCTCTGCCTCCGTCTCTGTTTCTGTCTCTGCCACTGTCTGCGACTCTGTCTCTGTTTCTGTCTCTGTCTCTGTCTCTGTCGCTGTCTCTTGCTCTGTCTCTGTCTCCGTCTCTGTCCCTGGCTCTGTCTCTGTCTCTGTCTCTGTCTCTGTCTCTGTCTCTGTCTCTGTCACTGCCTCTGTCTCTGGCTCTGTCTCTGTCGCTGTCTCTTCCTCTGTCTCTGTCTCCGTCTCTGTCCCTGGCTCTGTCTCTGCATCTGTCTCTGTCTCCGTCTCTATCGCTGTCTCGGTCTTTGTCTCCGTCTCTGTTTCTGTCTCTGTCTCTGTCTCTGTCGCTGTCTCTGTCTCTGTCTCCTTGTCTCTGTCTCTGTCTCTGTCTCTGTCTCTGTCTCCTTGTCTCTGTCTCTGCATCTCTGTCTCTGTCTCTGCCTCTGTCTCTGTCACTGTCTCCGTCTCTGGCTCTGTCCCTGTCTCTGTCCCCGTCGCCGTCTTCATCTCTGTCTCTGTCTCTGTCTCTGCCTCTGTCTCTGTCTCTGTCTCTGTCTCTGTCTCTGTCTCTGTCTCTGTCCCTGTCTCTGTCTCTGCCTCTGTCTCTGTCCCTGTCCCTCTCCCTGGCCCTGTCGCTGTCTCTGTCTCTGTCTCTGTCTCTGTCTCTGTCTCTGCCTCTATCTCCGTCTCCGTCTCTGTCTCTGTCTCTGTCTCTGTCTCTGTCTCTGTCTCTGTCTCTGTCTCTGTCTCTGTCTCTGTCTCTGTCTCTGTCTCTGTGTCTGTCTCTGTCTCTGTCTGTGTCTCTGTCTCTGTCGCTGTCTCTGTCTCTGTCTCTGTCTCTGTCCCTGTCTCTGTCTCTGTCTCTGTCTCTGTCTCTGTCTCTGTCTCTGTCTCTGTCTCTGTCTCTGTCTCTGTCTCCGTCTCTGTCTCTGTCTCTGTGTCTGTCTCCGTCTCTGTCTGTGTCTCTGTCTCTGTCGCTGTCTCTGTCTCTGTCTCTGTCTCTGTCTCTGTCTCTGTCTCTGTCTCTGTCTCTGTCTCTGCCTCCGTCTCTGTTTCTGTCTCTGCCACTGTCTGCGACGCTGTCTCTGTTTCTGTCTCTGTCTCTGTCTCTGTCTCTG
Source organism: Megachile willughbiella (assembly GCA_945859595.2). Classification (NCBI taxonomy): domain Eukaryota; kingdom Metazoa; phylum Arthropoda; class Insecta; order Hymenoptera; family Megachilidae; genus Megachile; species Megachile willughbiella. The sequence goes on along the minus strand of CAMAOD020000201.1, from coordinate 1,430,102 downwards.
TCTCTGTCTCTGTCTCTGTCTCTGTCTCTGTCTCTGCCTCTGTCTCTGTTCCTGTCCCTCTCCCTGGCCCTGTCGCTGTCTCTGTCTCTGTCTCTGTCTCTGTCCCTGTCCCTCTCCCTGGCCCTGTCTCCGTCTCTGTCTCTGTCTCTGCCTCTATCTCCGTCTCCGTCTCTGTCTCTGTCTCCGTCTCTGTCTCTGTCTCTGTCTCTGTCTCTGTCTCTGTCTCTGTCTCTGTCTCTGTCTCTGTCTCTGTCTCTGTGTCTGTCTCTGTCTCTGTCTGTGTCTCTGTCTCTGTCGCTGTCTCTGTCTCTGTCTCTGTCTCTGTCTCTGTCTCTGTCTCTGTCTCCGTCTCTGTCTCTGTCTCTGTCTCTGTCTCTGTCTCTGTCTCTGTCTCTGTCTCTGTCTCTGCCTCCGTCTCTGTGTCTGTCTCTGCCACTGTCTGCCACTCTGTCTCTGTTTCTGTCTCTGTCTCTGTCTCTGTCTCTGTCTCTGGCTCTGTCTCTGCCTCTGTCTCTGTCCCTGTCCCTCTCCCTGGCCCTGTCGCTGTCTCTGTCTCTGTCTCTGTCCCTGTCCCTCTCCCCGGCCCTGTCTCCGTCTCTGTCTCTGTCTCTACCTCTATCTCCGTCTCCGTCTCTGTCTCTGTCTCTGTCCCTGTCTCTGTCTCTGTCTCTGTCTCTGTCCCTGTCTCTGTCTCTGTCTCTGTCTCTGTCTCTGTCTCTGTCTCTGTCTCTGTCTCTGTCGCTGTCTCTGTCTCTGTCTCTGTCTCTGTCTCTGTCTCTGTCTCTGTCTCTGTCTCTGTCTCTGTCTCTGTCTCTGTCTCTGTCTCTGTCTCTGTCTCTGTCTCTGTCTCTGCCTCCGTCTCTGTTTCTGTCTGTGCCACTGTCTGCCACTCTGTCTCTGTTTCTGTCTCTGTCTCTGTCTCTGTCTCTGTCTCTGGCTCTGTCTCTGCCTCTGTCTCTGTCCCTGTCCCTCTCCCTGGCCCTGTCGCTGTCTCTGTCTCTGTCTCTGTCCCTGTCCCTCTCCCCGGCCCTGTCTCCGTCTCTGTCTCTGTCTCTACCTCTATCTCCGTCTCCGTCTCTGTCTCTGTCTCTGTCCCTGTCTCTGTCTCTGTCTCTGTCTCTGTCTCTGTCTCTGTCTCTGTCTCTGTCTCTGTCTCTGTCTCTGTCTCTGTCTCTGTCTCTGTCTCTGTCTCTGTCTCTGTCTCTGTCTCTGTCTCTGTCACTGCCTCCGCCTCTGTCTCTGTCTCTGTCTCTGTCTCTGTCTCTGTCTCTGTCTCTGTCTCTGTGTCTCTGTCTCTGGGTCTCTGTCTGAGTTTCTCTGTCTCTGTCTCTGTGTCTGTCTCTGTCTCTGTCTCTGTCTCTGTCTCTGTCACTGCCTCCGCCTCTGTCTCTGTCTCTGTCTCTGTGTCTCTGACTCTGGGTCTCTGTCTGAGTGTCTCTGCCTCTGTCTCTTTGTCTCTGTATCAGTTTCTTAGCCCCCGTGCCTACGTCTCTGTGTCTCTGACTCTGCATCTGCCTCTGTCTCTGTCTCTGTCTCTGTCTCTGTCTCTGTCTCTGTCTCTGTCTCTGTCTCTGCTTCTGTCTCTGTCCCTCTCCCTCTCCCTGGCCCTGTCGCTGTCTCTGTCTCTGTCTCTGTCTCTGTCTCTGTGTCTCTGTCTCTGGGTCCCTGTCTGAGTTTCTCTGTCTCTGTCTCTGTGTCTGTCTCTGTCTCTGTCTCTGTCTCTGTCTCTGTCACTGCCTCCGCCTCTGTCTCTGTCTCTGTCTCTGTCTCTGTCTCTGTCACTGCCTCCGCCTCTGTCTCTGTCTCTGTCTCTGTGTCTCTGACTCTGGGTCTCTGTCTGAGTGTCTCTGCCTCTGTCTCTTTGTCTCTGTATCAGTTTCTTAGCCCCCGTGCCTACGTCTCTGTGTCTCTGACTCTGCATCTGCCTCTGTCTCTGTCTCTGTCTCTGTCTCTGTCTCTGTCTCTGTCTCTGTCTCTGCTTCTGTCTCTGTCCCTCTCCCTCTCCCTGGCCCTGTCGCTGTCTCTGTCTCTGTCTCTGTCTCTGTCTCTGTGTCTCTGTCTCTGGGTCTCTGTCTGAGTTTCTCTGTCTCTGTCTCTGTGTCTGTCTCTGTCTCTGTCTCTGTCTCTGTCTCTGTCACTGCCTCCGCCTCTGTCTCTGTCTCTGTCTCTGTCTCTGTCTCTGTGTCTCTGTCTCTGGGTCTCTGTCTGAGTGTCTCTGCCTCTGTCTCTTTGTCTCTGTATCAGTTTCTTAGCCCCCGTGCCTACGTCTCCGTGTCTCTGACTCTGCATCTGCCTCTGTCTCTCTCTCTGTCTCTGTCTCTGTCTCTGTCTCTGTCTCTGTCTCTGTCTCTGTCTCTGTCTCTGTCTCTGTCTCTGTCTCTGTCTCTGTCTCTGTCTCTGTCTCTGTCTCTGTCTCTGTCTCTGTCTCTGTCTCTGTCTCTGTCTCTGTCTCTGTCGCTGCCGCTGTCTCTTCCTCTGTCTCTGTCTCCGTCTCTGTCCCTGGCACTGTCTCTGCCTCTGTCTACGTCTCTATCTCTGTCTCGGTCTCTGCCTCTGTCTCTGTCTCTGTCTCTGTCTCTGTCTCTGTCTCTGTCTCTGTCTCTGTCTCTGTCTCTGTCTCCGTCTCTGTCTCCGTCTCTGTCTCTGTCTCTGTCTCTGTCTCTGTCTCTGTCTCTGTCTCTGTCTCTGTCTCTGTCTCTGTCTCTGTCTCTGTCTCTGTCTCTGTCTCTGTCTCTGTCTCTGTCTCTGTCTCTGTCTCTGTCTCTGTCTCTGTCTCTGCCTCCGTCTCTGTGTCTGTCTCTGCCACTGTCTGCGACTCTGTCTCTGTTTCTGTCTCTGTCTCTGTCTCTGTCTCTGTCTCTGTCTCTGTCTCTGTCTCTGTCTCTGCTTCTGTCTCTGTCCCTCTCCCTCTCCCTGGCCCTGTCGCTGTCTCTGTCACTGTCCCTGTCCCTCTCCCTGGCCCTGTCTCCGTCTCTGTCTCTGTCTCTGCCTCTATCTCCGTCTCCGTCTCTGTCTCTGTCTCTGTCTCTGTCTCTGTCTCTGTCCCTGTCCCTCTCCTTGTCCCTGTCTCTGTCTCTGTCTCTGGCTCTGTCTCTGTCTCTGTCTCTGTCTCTGTCTCTGTCGCTGTCTCTGTCTCTGTCTCTGTCTCTGTCTCTGTCTCTGTCTCTGTCTCTGTCTCTGTCTCTGTCTCTGTCTCTGTCTCTGTCTCTGTCTCTGTCTCTGTCTCTGTCTCTGTCTCTGTCTCTGCCTCCGTTCCTGTTTCTGTCTCTGCCACTGTCTGCGACTCTGTCTCTGTTTCTGTCTCTGTCTCTGTCTCTGTCTCTGTCTCTGTCTCTGTCTCTGCCTCTGTCTCTGTCCCTGTCCCTCTCCCTGGCCCTGTCGCTGTCTCTGTCTCTCTCTCTGTCCCTGTCCCTCTCCCCGGCCCTGTCTCCGTCTCTGTCTCTGTCTCTGCCTCTATCTCCGTCCCCGTCTCTGTCTCTGTCTCTGTCCCTGTCTCTGTCTCTGTATCTGACTCTGTCTCTGGCTCTGTCTCTGTCTCTGTCTCTGTCTCTGTCTCTGTCTCTGTCTCTGTCTCTGTCTCTGTCTCTGTCTCTGTCTCTGTCTCTGTCTCTGTCTCTGTCTCTGTCTCTGTCTCTGTCTCTGTCTCTGTCTCTGTCTCTGTCTCTGTCTCTGTCACTGCCTCCGCCTCTGTCTCTGTCTCTGTCTCTGTCTCTGTCTCTGTCTCTGTCTCTGTCTCTGTCTCTGTGTCTCTGTCTCTGGGTCTCTGTCTGAGTTTCTCTGTCTCTGTCTCTGTGTCTGTCTCTGTCTCTGTCCCTGTCTCTGTCTCTGTCACTGCCTCCGCCTCTGTCTCTGTCTCTGTCTCTGTCTCTGTCTCTGTGTCTCTGTCTCTGGGTCTCTGTCTGAGTGTCTCTGCGTCTGTCTCTTTGTCTCTGTATCAGTTTCTTAGCCCCCGTGCCTACGTCTCCGTGTCTCTGACTCTGCATCTGCCTCTGTCTCTCTCTCTGTCTCTGTTTCTGTCTCTGTCTCTGTCTCTGTCCCTGCCTCTGTCTCTGCATCTTCCTCCGTCTCTGTCTCTGTCTCTATCTCCGTCTCTGTCTCTGTCTCTGACTCCGTCTCTGTCTCTGTCTCTGTCTCTGTCTCTGTCTCTGTCTCTGTCTGTGTCTCTGCCTCTGTCTCGGTCATTGTCTCTGTCTCTGTCTCTGTCTCTGTCTCTGTCTCTGTCTCTGTCTCTGTGTCTCTGCCTCTGCATCTCTGTCTCTGTGTCTCAATCTCTGTGTCTCTGCCTCTGTCATTGTGTCTCGGTCTCTGTGAATCTCTCTCTCTCTCTGTCTCTGTCCCTGTCCCTCTCCTTGTCCCTGTCTCTGTATCTGTCTCCGTCTCTGTCTCTGTCTCTCTCTCTGTCGCTGTCTCTGTCTCTGTCTCTGTCTCCGTCTCCGTCTCTGTCTCTGTCTCTGCCTCTGTCTCTGTCTCTGTCTCTGTCTCTGTCTCTGTCTCTGTCTCTGTCTCTGTCTCTGTCTCTGTCTCTGTCTCTGTCTCTGTCTCTGTCTCTGTCTCTGTCTCTGTCTCTGTCTCTGTCTCTGTCTCTGTCTCTGTCGCTGCCGCTGTCTCTTCCTCTGTCTCTGTCTCTGTCTCTATCTCCGTCTCTGTCTCTGTCTCTGACTCCGTCTCTGTCTCTGTCTCTGTCTCTGTCTCTGTCTCTGTCTCTGTCTCTGTCTCTGTCTCTGTCTGTCTCTGTCTCTGTCTCTGTCTCTGTCTCTGTCTCTGTCTCTGTCTCTGTCTCTGTCTCTGTCTGTGTCTCTGCCTCTGTCTCGGTCATTGTCTCTGTCTCTGTCTCTGTCTCTGTCTCTGTCTCTGTCTCTGTCTCTGTCTCTGTCTCTGTGTCTCTGCCTCTGCATCTCTGTCTCTGTGTCTCAGTCTCTGTGTCTCTGCCTCTGTCATTGTGTCTCGGTCTCTGTGAATCTCTCTCTCTCTCTGTCTCTGTCCCTGTCCCTATCCTTGTCCCTGTCTCTGTATCTGTCTCCGTCTCTGTCTCTGTCTCTCTCTCTGTCGCTGTCTCTGTCTCTGTCTCTGTCTCTGTCTCTGTCTCTGTCTCTGTCTGTGTCTCTGCCTCTGTCTCGGTCATTGTCTCTGTCTCTGTCTCTGTCTCTGCCTCTGTCTCTGTCTCTGTCTCTGTCGCTGTCTCTGGCTCTGTCTCTGTCTCCGTCTCTGTCCCTGGCTCTGTCTCTGCCTCTGCCTCTGTCTCCGTCTCTGTCGCTGTCTCGGTCTTTGTCTCCGTCTCTGTTTCTGTCTCTGTCTCTGTCTCTGACTCTGTCTCTGTCTCTGTCGCTGTCTCTGTCTCTGTCTCTGTCTCTGTCTCTGTCTCTGTCTCTGTCTCTGTCTGTGTCTCTGCCTCTGTCTCGGTCATTGTCTCTGTCTCTGTCTCTGTCTCTGCCTCTGTCTCTGTCTCTGTCTCTGTCGCTGTCTCTTGCTCTGTCTCTGTCTCCGTCTCTGTCCCTGGCTCTGTCTCTGCCTCTGCCTCTGTCTCCGTCTCTGTCGCTGTCTCGGTCTTTGTCTCCGTCTCTGTTTCTGTCTCTGTCTCTGTCTCTGACTCTGTCTCTGTCTCTGTCTCTGTCTCTGTCTCTGTCTCTGTCTCTGTCTCCGTCTCTGTGTCTGTCTCTGTCTCTGTCTCTGTCTCTGTCTCTGTCTCTGTCTCTGTCTCTGTCTCTGTCTCTGTCTCTGTCTCTGTCTCTGTCTCCGTCTCTGTGTCTGTCTCTGTCTCTGTCTCTGTCCCTGTCTCAGTCTCTGTCTCTGTCTCTGTCTCTGTCTCTGCCTCTGTCTCTGTATCTGTCTCCGTCTCTGTCTCTGTCTCTCTCTCTGTCTCTCTCTCTGTCTCTGTCTCTGTCTCTGTCTCCGTCTCTGTCTCTGTCTCTGTGTCTCTGTCTCTGGGTCTCTGTCTGAGTGTCTCTGCCTCTGTCTCTTTGCCTCTGTATCAGTTTCTTAGCCCCCGTGCCTATGTCTCTGTGTCTCTGCCTCTGCATCTGCCTCTGTCTCTGTCTCTGTCTCTGTCTCTGTCTCTGTCTCTGTCTCTGTCTCTGTCTCTGTCTCTGTCTCTGTCTCTGTCTCTGTCTCTGTCTCTGTCTCTGTCGCTGCCGCTGTCTCTTCCTCTGTCTCTGTCTCCGTCTCTGTCCCTGGCACTGTCTCTGCCTCTGTCTACGTCTCTATCTCTGTCTCGGTCTCTGCCTCTGTCTCTGTCTCTGTCTCTGTCTCTGTCTCTATCTCTGTCTCTGTCTCTGTCTCCGTCTCTGTCTCCGTCTCTGTCTCTGTCTCTGTCTCTGTCTCTGTCTCTGTCTCTGTCTCTGTCTCTGTCTCTGTCTCTGTCTCTGTCTCTGTCTCTGTCTCTGTCTCTGTCTCTGTCTCTGTCTCTGTGTCTCTGTCTCTGGGTCTCTGTCTGAGTGTCTCTGCCTGTGTCTCTTCGTCTCTGTATCAGTTTCTTAGCCCCCGTGCCTATGTCTCAGTGTCTCTGCCTCTGCATCTGCCTCTGTCTCTTCGTCTCTGTATCAGTTTCTTAGCCCCCGTGCCTATGTCTCAGTGTCTCTGCCTCTGCATCTGCCTCTGTCTCTGTCTCTGTCTCTGTCTCTGTCTCTGTCTCTGTCTCTGTCTCTGTCTCTGTCTCTGTCGCTGCCGCTGCCGCTGTCTCTTCCTCTGTCTCTGTCTCCGTCTGTGTCTCTGCCTCTGTCTCTGGGTCTCTGTCTGTGTGTCCCTGCCTCTGTCTCTTTGTCTCTGTCTCTGCATCTCTGTCTCTGTGTCTCCGTCTCTGTGTCTCTGCCTCTGTCATTGTGTCTCGGTCTCTGTGAATCTCTCTGTCTCTGTCTCTGTCTCTGTGTCTCTGTCTCTGGGTCTGTCTCTGTTTATGTGTCTGTCTCTGTCTCTGTCTCTGCATCTCTGCCTCCGTGCCTATGTCTCTATGTCTCTGTCTCTGTCTCTGTCCCTGTCTCTGTCTCTGTCTCTGCTTCTGTCTCTGTCCCCGTATCTGTCTCTGTCTCTGTTTCTGTCTCTGTCTCTGTCTCTGTCCCTGCCTCTGTCTCTGCATCTTCCTCCGTCTCTGTCTCTGTCTCTATCTCCGTCTCTGTCTCTGTCTCTGACTCCGTCTCTGTCTCTGTCTCTGTCTCTGTCTCTGTCTCTGTCTCTGTCTCTGTCTCTGTCTGTGTCTCTGCCTCTGTCTCGGTCATTGTCTCTGTCTCTGTCTCTGTCTCTGTCTCTGTCTCTGTCTCTGTCTCTGTCTCTGCCTCTGTCTCTGTCTCTGTCTCTGTCTCTGTCTCTGTCCCTGTCTCTGTCTCTGCCTCTGTCTCTGTCCCTGTCCCTCTCCCTGGCCCTGTCGCTGTCTCTGTCTCTGTCTCTGTCCCTGTCCCTCTCCCTGGCCCTGTCTCCGTCTCTGTCTCTGTCTCTGCCTCTATCTCCGTCTCCGTCTCTGTCTCTGTCTCTGTCTCTGTCTCTGTCTCTGTCTCTGTCTCCGTCTCTGTCGCTGTCTCTCCCTCTGTCCCTGTCTCTGTCTCTGTCTCTGTGTCTCTGCCTCTGCATTTCTGTCTCTGTGTCTCCGTCTCTGTGTCTCTGCCTCTGTCATTGTGTCTCGGTCTCTGTGAACCTCTCTCCCTCTGTCTCTGTCCCTGTCCCTCTCCTTGTCCCTGTCTCTGTCTCTGTCTCTGTCTCTGTCTCTGTCTCTGTCGCTGTCTCTGTCTCTGTCTCTGTCTCTGTCTCTGTCTCTGTCTCTGTCTCTGTCTCTGCCTCCGTCTCTGTTTCTGTCTCTGCCACTGTCTGCGACTCTGTCTCTGTTTCTGTCTCTGTCTCTGTCTCTGTCGCTGTCTCTTGCTCTGTCTCTGTCTCCGTCTCTGTCCCTGGCTCTGTCTCTGTCTCTGTCTCTGTCTCTGTCTCTGTCTCTGTCTCTGTCTCTGTCTCTGTCTCTGTCACTGCCTCTGTCTCTGGCTCTGTCTCTGTCGCTGTCTCTTCCTCTGTCTCTGTCTCCGTCTCTGTCCCTGGCTCTGTCTCTGCATCTGTCTCTGTCTCCGTCTCTATCGCTGTCTCGGTCTTTGTCTCCGTCTCTGTTTCTGTCTCTGTCTCGGTCTCTGTCGCTGTCTCTGTCTCTGTCTCCTTGTCTCTGTCTCTGTCTCTGTCTCTGTCTCTGTCTCCTTGTCTCTGTCTCTGCATCTCTGTCTCTGTCTCTGCCTCTGTCTCTGTCACTGTCTCCGTCTCTGGCTCTGTCCCTGTCGCTGTCCCCGTCGCCGTCTTCATCTCTGTCTCTGTCTCTGTCTCTGCCTCTGTCTCTGTCTCTGTCTCTGTCTCTGTCTCTGTCTCTGTCTCTGTCTCTGTCTCTGTCCCTGTCTCTGTCTCTGCCTCTGTCTCTGTCCCTGTCCCTCTCCCTGGCCCTGTCGCTGTCTCTGTCTCTGTCTCTGTCCCTGTCCCTCTCCCTGGCCCTGTCTCCGTCTCTGTCTCTGTCTCTGCCTCTATCTCCGTCTCCGTCTCTGTCTCTGTCTCTGTCTCTGTCTCTGTCTCTGTCTCCGTCGCTGTCTCTGTCTCTGTCCCTGTCCCTCTCCCTGGCCCTGTCTCCGTCTCTGTCCCTGTCTCTGCCTCTATCTCTGTCTCTGTCTCTGTCTCTGTCTCTGTCTCTGTCTCTGTCTCTGTCTCTGTCTCTGTCTCTGTCTCTGTCTCTGTCTCTGTCTCTGTGTCTGTCTCTGTCTCTGTCTGTGTCTCTGTCTCTGTCGCTGTCTCTGTCTCTGTCTCTGTCTCTGTCCCTGTCTCTGTCTCTGTCTCTGTCTCTGTCTCTGTCTCTGTCTCTGTCTCTGTCTCTGTCTCTGTCTCCGTCTCTGTCTCTGTCTCTGTGTCTGTCTCCGTCTCTGTCTGTGTCTCTGTCTCTGTCGCTGTCTCTGTCTCTGTCTCTGTCTCTGTCTCTGTCTCTGTCTCTGTCTCTGTCTCTGTCTCTGTCTCTGTCTCTGTCTCTGTCTCTGCCTCCGTCTCTGTTTCTGTCTCTGCCACTGTCTGCGACTCTGTCTCTGTTTCTGTCTCTGTCTCTGTCTCTGTCTCTGTCTCTGTCTCTGTCTCTGTCTCTGTCTCTGCCTCTGTCTCTGTCCCTGTCCCTCTCCCTGGCCCTGTCGCTGTCTCTGTCTCTGTCCCTGTCCCTCTCCCTGGCCCTGTCTCCGTCTCTGTCCCTGTCTCTGCCTCTATCTCCGTCTCCGTCTCTGTCTCTGTCTCTGTCTCTGTCTCTGTCTCTGTCTCTGTCGCTGCCGCTGTCTCTTCCTCTGTCTCTGTCTCTGTCTCTATCTCCGTCTCTGTCTCTGTCTCTGACTCCGTCTCTGTCTCTGTCTCTGTCTCTGTCTCTGTCTCTGTCTCTGTCTCTGTCTCTGTCCCTGTCTCTGTCTCTGCCTCTGTCTCTGTCCCTGTCCCTCTCCCTGGCCCTGTCGCTGTCTGTGTCTCTGTCTCTGTCCCTGTCCCTCTCCCTGGCCCTGTCTCCGTCTCTGTCTCTGTCTCTGCCTCTATCTCCGTCTCCGTCTCTGTCTCTGTCTCTGTCTCTGTCTCTGTCTCTGTCTCCGTCGCTGTCTCTGTCTCTGTCCCTGTCCCTCTCCCTGGCCCTGTCTCCGTCTCTGTCCCTGTCTCTGCCTCTATCTCTGTCTCTGTCTCTGTCTCTGTCTCTGTCTCTGTCTCTGTCTCTGTCTCTGTCTCTGTCTCTGTCTCTGTCTCTGTGTCTGTCTCTGTCTCTGTCTGTGTCTCTGTCTCTGTCGCTGTCTCTGTCTCTGTCTCTGTCTCTGTCCCTGTCTCTGTCTCTGTCTCTGTCTCTGTCTCTGTCTCTGTCTCTGTCTCTGTCTCTGTCTCTGTCTCCGTCTCTGTCTCTGTCTCTGTGTCTGTCTCCGTCTCTGTCTGTGTCTCTGTCTCTGTCGCTGTCTCTGTCTCTGTCTCTGTCTCTGTCTCTGTCTCTGTCTCTGTCTCTGTCTCTGTCTCTGTCTCTGTCTCTGTCTCTGTCTCTGCCTCCGTCTCTGTTTCTGTCTCTGCCACTGTCTGCGACTCTGTCTCTGTTTCTGTCTCTGTCTCTGTCTCTGTCTCTGTCTCTGTCTCTGTCTCTGTCTCTGTCTCTGCCTCTGTCTCTGTTCCTGTCCCTCTCCCTGGCCCTGTCGCTGTCTCTGTCTCTGCCTCTGTCTCTGTCCCTGTCCCTCTCCCTGGCCCTGTCTCCGTCTCTGTCTCTGTCTCTGCCTCTATCTCCGTCTCCGTCTCTGTCTCTGTCTCTGTCTCTGTCTCTGTCTCTGTCTCTGTCTCTGTCTCTGTCTCTGTGTCTGTCTCTGTCTCTGTCTGTGTCTCTGTCTCTGTCGCTGTCTCTGTCTCTGTCTCTGTCTCTGTCTCTGTCTCTGTCTCTGTCTCTGTCTCTGTCTCTGTCTCTGTCTCTGTCTCTGTCTCTGTCTCTGCCTCCGTCTCTGTGTCTGTCTCTGCCACTGTCTGTGACTCTGTCTCTGTTTCTGTCTCTGTCTCTGTCTCTGTCTCTGTCTCTGTCTCTGTCTCTGTCTCTGTCTCTGTCTCTGCCTCTGTCTCTGTCCCTGTCCCTCTCCCTGGCCCTGTCGCTGTCTCTGTCTCTGTCCCTGTCCCTCTCCCTGGCCCTGTCTCCGTCTCTGTCCCTGTCTCTGCCTCTATCTCCGTCTCCGTCTCTGTCTCTGTCTCTGTCTCTGTCTCTGTCTCTGTCGCTGCCGCTGTCTCTTCCTCTGTCTCTGTCTCTGTCTCTATCTCCGTCTCTGTCTCTGTCTCTGACTCCGTCTCTGTCTCTGTCTCTGTCTCTGTCTCTGTCTCTGTCTCTGTCTCTGTCTCTGTCTCTGTCTCTGTCTCTGTCTCTGTCTCTGTCTCTGTTTCTGTCTCTGTGTTTGTCTCTGTCTCTGTCTCTGTCTCTGTCTCTGTCTCTGTCTCTGTCTTTGTCTCTGTCTCTGTCTCTGTCTCTGTCTCTGTCTCTGTCTCTGTCTCTGTCTCTGTCTCTGTCTCTGTCTCTGTCTCTGTGTCTCTGCCTATGCATCTCTGTCTCTGTGTCTCCGTCTCTGTGTCTCTGCCTCTGTCATTGTGTCTCGGTCTCTGTGAATCTCTCTCTCACTGTCTCTGTCCCTGTCCCTCTCCTTGTCCCTGTCGCTGTCTCTGTCTCTGTCTCTGTCTCTGTCTCTGTCTCTGTCTCTGTCTCTGTCTGTGTCTCTGTCTCTGTCTCTGTCTCTGTCTCTGTCTCCTTGTCTCTGTCTCTGCATCTCTGTCTCTGTCTCTGCCTCTATCTCCGTCTCCGTCTCTGTCTCTGTCTCTGCCTCTGTCTCTGTCCCTGTCCCTCTCCCTGGCCCTGTCGCTGTCTCTGTCTCTGTCTCTGTCCCTGTCCCTCTCCCTGGCCCTGTCTCCGTCTCTGTCTCTGTCTCTGCCTCTATCTCCGTCTCTGTCTCTGTCTCTGTCTCTGTCTCTGTCTCTGCCTCCGTCTCTGTGTCTGTCTCTGCCACTGTCTGTGACTCTGTCTCTGTTTCTGTCTCTGTCTCTGTCTCTGTCTCTGTCTCTGTCTCTGTCTCTGTCTCTGCCTCTGTCTCTGTCCCTGTCCCTCTCCCTGGCCCTGTCGCTGTCTCTGTCTCTGTCCCTGTTCCTCTCCCTGGCCCTGTCTCCGTCTCTGTCCCTGTCTCTGCCTCTATCTCCGTCTCCGTCTCTGTCTCTGTCTCTGTCTCTGTCTCTGTCCCTGTCCCTCTCCTTGTCCCTGTCTCTGTCTCTGTCTCTGTCTCTGTCTCTGTCTCTGTCGCTGTCTCTGTCTCTGTCTCTGTCTCTGTCTCTGTCTCTGTCTCTGTCTCTGTCTCTGTCTCTGTCTCTGTCTCTGTCTCTGTCTCTGTCTCTGTCTCTGTCTCTGTCTCTGTCTCTGTCTCTGTCTCTGTCTCTGTCTCTGTCTCTGTCTCTGTCTCTGTCTCTGTCTCTGTGTCTCTGTCTCTGGGTCTCTGTCTGAGTTTCTCTGTCTCTGTCTCTGTGTCTGTCTCTGTCTCTGTCTCTGTCTCTGTCTCTGTCACTGCCTCCGCCTCTGTCTCTGTCTCTGTCTCTGTCTCTGTCTCTGTGTCTCTGTCTCTGGGTCTCTGTCTGAGTGTCTCTGCCTCTGTCTCTTTGTCTCTGTATCAGTTTCTTAGCCCCCGTGCCTACGTCTCTGTGTCTCTGACTCTGCATCTGCCTCTGTCTCTGTCTCTGTCTCTGTCTCTGTCTCTGTCTCTGTCTCTGTCTGTGTCTCTGTATCTGTCTCTGTCTCTGTCTCTGTCTCTGTCTCTGTCTCTGTCTCTGTCTCTGTCTCTGTCTCTGTCTCTGTCTCTGTCTCTGTCTCTGACTCTGTCTCTGTCTCTGTCTCTGTCTCTGTCTCTGTCTCTGTCTCTGTCTCTGCCTCTGTCTCTGTCCCCGTATCTGTCTCTGTCTCTGTTTCTGTGTCTGTCTCTGTCTCTGTCCCTGCCTCTGTCTCTGCATCTGTCTCCGTCTCTGTCTCTGTCTCTATCTCCGTCTCTGTCTCTGTCTCTGAATCCGTCTCTGTCTCTGTCTCTGTCTCTGTCTCTGTCTCTGTCTCTGTCTGTGTCTCTGCCTCTGTCTCGGTCATTGTCTCTGTCTCTGTCTCTGTCTCTGTCTCTGTCTCTGTCTCTGTCTCTGTGTCTCTGCCTCTGCATCTCTGTCTCTGTGTCTCCGTCTCTGTGTCTCTGCCTCTGTCATTGTGTCTCGGTCTCTGTGAATCTCTCTCTCTCTGTCTCTGTCCCTGTCCCTCTCCTTGTCCCTGTCGCTGTCTCTGTCTCTGTCTCTGTCTCTGTCTCTGTCTCTGTCTCTGTCTCTGTCTCTGTCTGTGTCTCTGTCTCTGTCTCTGTCTCTGTCTCTGTCTCTGTCTCTGTCTCTGTCTCTGTCTCTGCCTCCGTCTCTGTATCCGTCTGTGTCTCTGTCGCTGTCTCTGTCTCTGTCTCTGTCTCTGTCTCTGTCTCTGTCTCTGTCTCTGTCTCTGTCTCTGTCTCTGTCTCTGTCTCTGTCTCTGTCTCTGTCTCTGTCTCTGTCTCTGTCTCTGTCTCTGCCTCCGTCCCTGTGTCTGTCTCTGCCACTGTCTGCGACTCTGTCTCTGTTTCTGTCTCTGTCTCTGTCTCTGTCTCTGTCTCTGTCTCTGTCTCTGTCTCTGTCTCTGTCTCTGTCTCTGCCTCTGTCTCCGTCCCTGTCCCTCTCCCTGGCCCTGTCGCTGTCTCTGTCTCTGTCTCTGTCCCTGTCCCTCTCCCTGGCCCTGTCTCCGTCTCCGTCTCTGTCTCTGCCTCCATCTCCGTGTCCGTCTCTGTCTCTGTCTCTGTCTCTGTCTCTGCCTCTGTCTCTGTCTCTGTCTCTGTCTCTGTCTCTGCCTCTGTCTCCGTCTCTGTCGCTGTCTCTCCCACTGTCTCTGTCTCTGTCTCTGTCTCTGTCTCTGTGTCTCTGCCTTTGCATCTCTGTCTCTGTGTCTCCGTCTCTGTCATTGTGTCTCGGTCTCTGTGAATCTCTCTCTCTCTGTCTCTGTCCCTGTCCCTCTCCTTGTCCCTGTCTCTGTCTCTATCTCTGTCTCTGTCTCTCTCTCTGTCGCTGTCTCTGTCGCTGTCTCTGTCTCTGTCTCTGTCTCTGTCTCTGTCTCTGTCTCTGTCTCTGTCTCTGTCTCTGTCTCTGTGTCTGTCTCTGTCTATGTCTCTGTCTCTGTCTCTGTCTCTGCCTCCGTCTCTGTGTCTGTCTCTGCCACTGTCTGCGACTCTGTCTCTGTTTCTGTCTCTGTCTCTGTCTCTGTCTCTGTCTCTGTCTCTGTCTCTGTCTCTGCCTCTGTCTCTGTCCCTGTACCTCTCCCTGGCCCTGTCGCTGTCTCTGTCTCTGTCCCCTGTCCCTCTCCCTGACCCTGTCTCCGTCTCTGTCCCTGTCTCTGCCTCTGTCTCTGTCTCTGTCTCTGTCGCTGTCTCTGTCTCTGTCTCTGTCTCTGTCTCTGTCTCTGTCTCTGTCTCTGTCTCTGTCTCTGTCTCTGTCTCTGTCTCTGTCTCTGTCTCTGTCTCTGTCTCTGTCTCTGTCTCTGTCTCTGCCTCTGTCTCTGTCTCTGTCTCTGTCTCTGTCTCTGTCTCTGTCTCTGTCTCTGTCTCTGTCTCTGTCTCTGTCTCTGTCATTGTGTCTCGGTCTCTGTGAATCTCTCTCTCTCTGTCTCTGTCCCTGTCCCTCTCCTTGTCCCTGTCTCTGTCTCTGTCTCTGTCTCTGTCTCCCTCTCTGTCGCTGTCTCTGTCTCGGTCTCTGTCTCTGTCTCTGTCTCTGTCTCTGTCTCTGTCTCTGTCTCTGTCTCTGTCTCTGTCTCTGTCTCTGTCTCTGTCTCTGTCTCTGTCTCTGTCTCTGCCTCCGTCTCTGTGTCTGTCTCTGCCACTGTCTGCGACTCTGTCTCTGTTTCTGTCTCTGTCTCTGTCTCTGTCTCTGTCTCTGTCTCTGTCTCTGTCTCTGCCTCTGTCTCTGTCCCTCTCCCTCTCCCTGGCCCTGTCGCTGTCTCTGTCTCTGTCCCTGTCCCTCTCCCTGGCCCTGTCTCCGTCTCTGTCCCTGTCTCTGCCTCTATCTCCGTCTCCGTCTCTGTCTCTGTCTCTGTCTCTGTCTCTGTCCCTGTCCCTCTCCTTGTCCCTGTCTCTGTCTCTGTCTCTGTCTCTGTCTCTGTCTCTGTCTCTGTCTCTGTCGCTGTCTCTGTCTCTGTCTCTGCCACTGTCTGCGACTCCGTCTCTGTTTCTGTCTCTGTATCTGTCGCTGTCTCTGTCTCTGTCTCCTTGTCTCTCTCTCCGTCTCTGTCGCTGTCTCGGTCTTTGTCTCCGTCTCTGTTTCTGTCTCTGTCTCTGTCGCTGTCTCTGTCTCTGTCTCCTTGTCTCTGTCTCTGTCTCTGTCTCTGTCTCTGTCTCCTTGTCTCTGTCTCTGCATCTCTGTCTCTGTCTCTGCCTCTGTCTCTGTCCCTGTCCCTCTCCCTGGCCCTGTCGCTGTTTCTGTCTCTGTCCCTGTCCCTCTCCCTGGCCCTGTCTCCGTCTCTGTCCCTGTCTCTGCCTCTATCTCCGTCTCCGTCTCTGTCTCTGTCTCTGTCTCTGTCTCTGTCTCTGTCTCTGTCTCTGTCTCTGTCTCTGTCCCTGTCTCTGTCTCTGTCTCTGTCTCTGTCTCTGTCTCTGTCTCTGTCTCTGTCTCTGTCTCTGTCTCTGTCTCTGTCTCTGTCTCTGTCTCTGTCTCTGTCTCTGGCTCTGTCTCTGTCGCTGTCTCTTCCTCTGTCTCTGTCTCCGTCTCTGTCCCTGGCTCTGTCTCTGCATCTGTCTCTGTCTCCGTCTCTGTCGCTGTCTCGGTCTTTGTCTCCGTCTCTGTTTCTGTCTCTGTCTCTGTCGCTGTCTCTGTCTCTGTCTCCTTGTCTCTGTCTCTGTCTCTGTCTCTGTCTCTGTCTCCTTGTCTCTGTCTCTGCATCTCTGTCTCTGTCTCTGCCTCTGTCTCTGTCCCTGTCCCTCTCCCTGGCCCTGTCGCTGTTTCTGTCTCTGTCCCTGTCCCTCTCCCTGGCCCTGTCTCCGTCTCTGTCCCTGTCTCAGCCTCTATCTCCGTCTCCGTCTCTGTCTCTGTCTCTGTCTCTGTCTCTGTCCCTGTCTCTGTCTCTGTCTCTGTCTCTGTCTCTGTCTCTGTCTCTGTCTCTGTCTCTGTCTCTGTCTCTGTCTCTGGCTCTGTCTCTGTCGCTGTCTCTTCCTCTGTCTCTGTCTCCGTCTCTGTCCCTGGCTCTGTCTCTGCATCTGTCTCTGTCTCCGTCTCTGTCGCTGTCTCGGTCTTTGTCTCCGTCTCTGTTTCTGTCTCTGTCTCTGTTGCTGTCTCTGTCTCTGTCTCCTTGTCTCTGTCTCTGTCTCTGTCTCTGTCTCTGTCTCTGTCTCCTTGTCTCTGTCTCTGCATCTCTGTCTCTGTCTCTGCCTCTATCTCCGTCTCCGTCTCTGTCTCTGTCTCTGCCTCTGTCTCTGTCCCTGTCCCTCTCCCTGGCCCTGTCGCTGTCTCTGTCTCTGTCTCTGTCCCTGTCCCTCTCCCTGGCCCTGTCTCCGTCTCTGTCTCTGTCTCTGCCTCTATCTCCGTCTCTGTCTCTGTCTCTGTCTCTGTCTCTGTCTCTGTCTCTGTCTCTGTCTCTGTCTCTGTCTCTGTCTCTGTCTCTGTCTCTGTCTCCGTCTCCGTCTCCGACTGCATCTCTGTCTCTGTCTCTGCCTCCGTCTCTGTATCCGTCTGTGTCTCTCTCTCTGTCTCTGTCCCTGTCCCTCTCCTTGTCCCTGTCGCTGTCTCTGTCTCTGTCTCTGTCTCTGTCTCTGTCTCTGTCTCTGTCTCTGTCTCTGTCTCTGTCTCTGTCTCTGTCTCTGTCTCTGTCTCTGTCTCTGTCTCTGTCTCTGTCTCTGTCTCTGTCTCTGTCGCTGCCGCTGTCTCTTCCTCTGTCTCTGTCTCTGTCTCTATCTCCGTCTCTGTCTCTGTCTCTGACTCCGTCTCTGTCTCTGTCTCTGTCTCTGTCTCTGTCTCTGTCTCTGTCTCTGTCTCTGTTTCTGTCTCTGTGTTTGTCTCTGTCTCTGTCTCTGTCTCTGTCTCTGTCTCTGTCTCTGTCTCTGTCTCTGTCTCTGTCTCTGTCTCTGTCTCTGTCTCTGTCTCTGTCTCTGTCTCTGTCTCTGTCTCTGTCTCTGTCTCTGTCTCTGTCTCTGTCTCTGTGTCTCTGCCTATGCATCTCTGTCTCTGTGTCTCCGTCTCTGTGTCTCTGCCTCTGTCATTGTGTCTCGGTCTCTGTGAATCTCTCTCTCACTGTCTCTGTCCCTGTCCCTCTCCTTGTCCCTGTCGCTGTCTCTGTCTCTGTCTCTGTTGCTGTCTCTGTCTCTGTCTCCTTGTCTCTGTCTCTGTCTCTGTCTCTGTCTCTGTCTCTGTCTCCTTGTCTCTGTCTCTGCATCTCTGTCTCTGTCTCTGCCTCTATCTCCGTCTCCGTCTCTGTCTCTGTCTCTGCCTCTGTCTCTGTCCCTGTCCCTCTCCCTGGCCCTGTCGCTGTCTCTGTCTCTGTCTCTGTCCCTGTCCCTCTCCCTGGCCCTGTCTCCGTCTCTGTCTCTGTCTCTGCCTCTATCTCCGTCTCTGTCTCTGTCTCTGTCTCTGTCTCTGTCTCTGTCTCTGTCTCTGTCTCTGTCTCTGTCTCTGTCTCTGTCTCTGTCTCTGTCTCCGTCTCCGTCTCCGACTGCATCTCTGTCTCTGTCTCTGCCTCCGTCTCTGTATCCGTCTGTGTCTCTCTCTCTGTCTCTGTCCCTGTCCCTCTCCTTGTCCCTGTCGCTGTCTCTGTCTCTGTCTCTGTCTCTGTCTCTGTCTCTGTCTCTGTCTCTGTCTCTGTCTCTGTCTCTGTCTCTGTCTCTGTCTCTGTCTCTGTCTCTGTCTCTGTCTCTGTCTCTGTCTCTGTCGCTGCCGCTGTCTCTTCCTCTGTCTCTGTCTCTGTCTCTATCTCCGTCTCTGTCTCTGTCTCTGTCTCCGTCTCTGTCTCTGTCTCTGTCTCTGTCTCTGTCTCTGTCTCTGTCTCTGTCTCTGTTTCTGTCTCTGTGTTTGTCTCTGTCTCTGTCTCTGTCTCTGTCTCTGTCTCTGTCTCTGTCTCTGTCTCTGTCTCTGTCTCTGTCTCTGACTCTGTCTCTGTCTCTGTCTCTGTCTCTGTCTCTGTCTCTGTCTCTGTCTCTGTCTCTGTCTCTGTCTCTGTCTCTGTCCCTGTCTCTGTCTCTGTCTCTGCCTCCGCCTCTGTGTCTGTCTCTGCCACTATCTGTGACTCTGTCTCTGTCTCTGTCTCTGTCTCTGTCTCTGTCTCTGTCTCTGTCTCTGTCTCTGTCTCTGCCTCTGTCTCTGTCCCTGTCCCTCTCCCTGGCCCTGTCGCTGTCTCTGTCTCTGTCCCTGTCCCTCTCCCTGGCCCTGTCTCCGTCTCTGTCCCTGTCTCTGCCTCTATCTCCGTCTCCGTCTCTGTCTCTGTCTCTGTCTCTGTCTCTGTCCCTGTCCCTCTCCTTGTCCCTGTCTCTGTCTCTGTCTCTGTCTCTGTCTCTGTCTCTGTCTCTGTCGCTGTCTCTGTCTCTGTCTCTGTCTCTGTCTCTGCCTCTGTGTCTGTCTCTGTCTCTGTCTCTGTCTCTGTCCCTGTCTCTGTCTCTGTCTCTGCCTCCGTCTCTGTTTCTGTCTCTGCCACTGTCTGCCACTCTGTCTCTGTTTCTGTCTCTGTCTCTGTCTCTGTCTCTGTCTCTGTCTCTGTCTCTGCCTCTGTCTCTGTCCCTGTCCCTCTCCCTGGCCCTGTCGCTGTCTCTGTCTCTGTCTCTGTCCCTGTCCCTCTCCCCGGCCCTGTCTCCGTCTCTGTCTCTGTCTCTGTCTCTGTCTCTGTCTCTGTCTCTGTCTCTGTCTCTGTCTCTGCCTCTGTCTCTGTCCCCGTATCTGTCTCTGTCTCTGTTTCTGTGTCTGTCTCTGTCCCTGTCCCTCTCCTTGTCCCTGTCTCTGTCTCTGTCTCTGTCTCTGTCTCTCTCTCTGTCGCTGTCTCTGTCTCTGTCTCTGTCTCTGTCTCTGTCTCTGTCTCTGTCTCTGTCTCTGTCTCTGTCTCTGTCTCTGTCTCTGTCTCTGTCTCTGTCTCTGTCTCTGTCTCTGTCTCTGTCTCTGCCTCCGTCTCTGTGTCTGTCTCTGCCACTGTCTGCGACTCTGTCTCTGTTTCTGTCTCTGTCTCTGTCTCTGTCTCTGTCTCTGTCTCTGCCTCTGTCTCTGTCCCTCTCCCTCTCCCTGGCCCTGTCGCTGTCTCTGTCTCTGTCCCTGTCCCTCTCCCTGGCCCTGTCTCCGTCTCTGTCCCTGTCTCTGCCTCTATCTCCGTCTCCGTCTCTGTCTCTGTCTCTGTCTCTGTCTCTGTCCCTGTCCCTCTCCTTGTCCCTGTCTCTGTCTCTGTCTCTGTCTCTGTCTCTGTCTCTGTCTCTGTCTCTGTCTCAGTCGCTGTCTCTGTCTCTGTCTCTGTCTCTGTCTCTGTCTCTGTCTCTGTCTCTGTCTCTGTCTCTGTCTCTGTCTCTGTCTCTGTCTCTGTCTCTGCCTCCGTCTCTGTTTCTGTCTCTGCCACTGTCTGCGACTCTGTCTCTGTTTCTGTCTCTGTCTCTGTCTCTGTCTCTGTCTCTGTCTCTGTCTCTGCCTCTGTCTCTGTCCCTGTCCCTCTCCCTGGCCCTGTCGCTGTCTCTGTCTCTGTCTCTGTCCCTGTCCCTCTCCCCGGCCCTGTCTCCGTCTCTGTCTCTGTCTCTGCCTCTATCTCCGTCTCCGTCTCTGTCTCTGTCTCTGTCCCTGTCTCTGTCTCTGTCTCTGTCTCTGTCTCTGTCTCTGTCTCTGTCTCTGTCTCTGTCTCTGTCTCTGTCTCTGTCTCTGTCTCTGTCTCTGTCTCTGTCTCTGTCTCTGTCTCTGTCTCTGTCTCTGTCTCTGTCTCTGTCTCTGTCTCTGTCTCTATCTCTGTCTCTGTGTCTCTGTCTCTGGGTCTCTGTCTGAGTGTCTCTGCCTCTGTCTCTTTGTCTCTGTATCAGTTTCTTAGCCCCCGTGCCTATGTCTCAGTGTCTCTGCCTCTGCATCTGCCTCTGTCTCTGTCTCTGTCTCTGTCTCTGTCTCTGTCTCTGTCTCTGTCTCTGTCGCTGCCGCTGCCGCTGTCTCTGTCTCTGTCTCTGTCTCTGTCTCTGTCTCTGTCTCTGTCTCTGTCTCTGTCTCAGTGTCTCTGCCTCTGCATCTGCCTCTGTCTCTGTCTCTGTCTCTGTCTCTGTCTCTGTCTCTGTCTCTGTCTCTGTCGCTGCCGCTGCCGCTGTCTCTGTCTCTGTCTCTGTCTCTGTCTCTGTCTCTGTCTCTGTCTCTGTCTCTGTCTCTGTCTCTGTCTCTGCCTCCGTCTCTGTGTCTGTCTCTGCCACTGTCTGCGACTCTGTCTCTGTTTCTGTCTCTGTCTCTGTCTCTGTCTCTGTCTCTGTCTCTGCCTCTGTCTCTGTCCCTCTCCCTCTCCCTGGCCCTGTCGCTGTCTCTGTCTCTGTCCCTGTCCCTCTCCCTGGCCCTGTCTCCGTCTCTGTCCCTGTCTCTGCCTCTATCTCCGTCTCCGTCTCTGTCTCTGTCTCTGTCTCTGTCTCTGTCCCTGTCCCTCTCCTTGTCCCTGTCTCTGTCTCTGTCTCTGTCTCTGTCTCTGTCTCTGTCTCTGTCTCTGTCTCAGTCGCTGTCTCTGTCTCTGTCTCTGTCTCTGTCTCTGTCTCTGTCTCTGTCTCTGTCTCTGTCTCTGTCTCTGTCTCTGTCTCTGCCTCCGTCTCTGTTTCTGTCTCTGCCACTGTCTGCGACTCTGTCTCTGTTTCTGTCTCTGTCTCTGTCTCTGTCTCTGTCTCTGTCTCTGTCTCTGCCTCTGTCTCTGTCCCTGTCCCTCTCCCTGGCCCTGTCGCTGTCTCTGTCTCTGTCTCTGTCCCTGTCCCTCTCCCCGGCCCTGTCTCCGTCTCTGTCTCTGTCTCTGCCTCTATCTCCGTCTCCGTCTCTGTCTCTGTCTCTGTCCCTGTCTCTGTCTCTGTCTCTGTCTCTGTCTCTGTCTCTGTCTCTGTCTCTGTCTCTGTCTCTGTCTCTGTCTCTGTCTCTGTCTCTGTCTCTGTCTCTGTCTCTGTCTCTGTCTCTGTCTCTGTCTCTGTCTCTGTCTCTATCTCTGTCTCTGTGTCTCTGTCTCTGGGTCTCTGTCTGAGTGTCTCTGCCTCTGTCTCTTTGTCTCTGTATCAGTTTCTTAGCCCCCGTGCCTATGTCTCAGTGTCTCTGCCTCTGCATCTGCCTCTGTCTCTGTCTCTGTCTCTGTCTCTGTCTCTGTCTCTGTCTCTGTCTCTGTCGCTGCCGCTGCCGCTGTCTCTGTCTCTGTCTCTGTCTCTGTCTCTGTCTCTGTCTCTGTCTCTGTCTCTGTCTCTGTCTCAGTGTCTCTGCCTCTGCATCTGCCTCTGTCTCTGTCTCTGTCTCTGTCTCTGTCTCTGTCTCTGTCTCTGTCTCTGTCGCTGCCGCTGCCGCTGTCTCTGTCTCTGTCTCTGTCTCTGTCTCTGTCTCTGTCTCTGTCTCTGTCTCTGCCTCCGTCTCTGTGTCTGTCTCTGCCACTGTCTGCGACTCTGTCTCTGTTTCTGTCTCTGTCTCTGTCTCTGTCTCTGTCTCTGTCTCTGCCTCTGTCTCTGTCCCTCTCCCTCTCCCTGGCCCTGTCGCTGTCTCTGTCTCTGTCCCTGTCCCTCTCCCTGGCCCTGTCTCCGTCTCTGTCCCTGTCTCTGCCTCTATCTCCGTCTCCGTCTCTGTCTCTGTCTCTGTCTCTGTCTCTGTCCCTGTCCCTCTCCTTGTCCCTGTCTCTGTCTCTGTCTCTGTCTCTGTCTCTGTCTCTGTCTCTGTCTCTGTCTCTGTCTCTGTCTCTGTCTCTGTCTCTGTCTCTGTCTCTGTCTCTGTCTCTGTCTCTGTCTCTGTCTCTGTCTCTGCCTCCGTCTCTGTTTCTGTCTCTGCCACTGTCTGCGACTCTGTCTCTGTTTCTGTCTCTGTCTCTGTCTCTGTCTCTGTCTCTGTCTCTGTCTCTGTCTCTGCCTCTGTCTCTGTCCCTGTCCCTCTCCCTGGCCCTGTCGCTGTCTCTGTCTCTGTCTCTGTCCCTGTCAATCTCCCCGGCCCTGTCTCCGTCTCTGTCTCTGTCTCTGCCTCTATCTCCGTCTCCGTCTCTGTCTCTGTCTCTGTCCCTGTCTCTGTCTCTGTCTCTGTCTCTGTCTCTGTCTCTGTCTCTGTCTCTGTCTCTGTCTCTGTCTCTGTCTCTGTCTCTGTCTCTGTCTCTGTCTCTGTCTCTGTCTCTGTCTCTGTCTCTGTCTCTGTCTCTGTCTCTGTCTCTGTCTCTGTCTCTGTCTCTGTCTCTGTCTCTGTCTCTGTCTCTGTCTCTGTCTCTGTCTCTGTGTCTCTGTCTCTGGGTCTGTCTCTGTTTATGTGTCTGTCTCTGTCTCTGTCTCTGCATCTCTGCCTCCGTGCCTATGTCTCTATGTCTCTGTCTCTGTCTCTGTCCCTGTCTCTGTCTCTGTCTCTGCTTCTGTCTCTGTCCCCGTATCTGTCTCTGTCTCTGTTTCTGTCTCTGTCTCTGTCTCTGTCCCTGCCTCTGTCTCTGCATCTTCCTCCGTCTCTGTCTCTGTCTCTATCTCCGTCTCTGTCTCTGTCTCTGACTCCGTCTCTGTCTCTGTCTCTGTCTCTGTCTCTGTCTCTGTCTCTGTCTCTGTCTGTGTCTCTGCCTCTGTCTCGGTCATTGTCTCTGTCTCTGTCTCTGTCTGTGTTTCTGTCTCTGTCTCTGTCTCTGTCTCTGTCTCTGTCTCTGTCTCAGTCGCTGTCTCTGTCTCTGTCTCTGTCTCTGTCTCTGTCTCTGTCTCTGTCTCTGTCTCTGTCTCTGTCTCTGTCTCTGTCTCTGTCTCTGTCTCTGTCTCTGTCTCTGTCTCTGCCTCCGTCTCTGTTTCTGTCTCTGCCACTGTCTGCGACTCTGTCTCTGTTTCTGTCTCTGTCTCTGTCTCTGTCTCTGTCTCTGTCTCTGTCTCTGCCTCTGTCTCTTTCCCTGTCCCTCTCCCTGGCCCTGTCGCTGTCTCTGTCTCTGTCTCTGTCCCTGTCCCTCTCCCCGGCCCTGTCTCCGTCTCTGTCTCTGTCTCTGCCTCTATCTCCGTCTCCGTCTCTGTCTCTGTCTCTGTCCCTGTCTCTGTCTCTGTCTCTGTCTCTGTCTCTGTCTCTGTCTCTGTCTCTGTCTCTGTCTCTGTCTCTGTCTCTGTCTCTGTCTCTGTCTCTGTCTCTGTCTCTGTCTCTGTCTCTGTCTCTGTCTCTGTCTCTGTCTCTGTCTCTGTCTCTGTCTCTGTCTCTGTCTCTGTCTCTGTCTCTGTCTCTGTCTCTATCTCTGTCTCTGTGTCTCTGTCTCTGGGTCTCTGTCTGAGTGTCTCTGCCTCTGTCTCTTTGTCTCTGTATCAGTTTCTTAGCCCCCGTGCCTATGTCTCAGTGTCTCTGCCTCTGCATCTGCCTCTGTCTCTGTCTCTGTCTCTGTCTCTGTCTCTGTCTCTGTCTCTGTCTCTGTCGCTGCCGCTGCCGCTGTCTCTGTCTCTGTCTCTGTCTCTGTCTCTGTCTCTGTCTCTGTCTCAGTGTCTCTGCCTCTGCATCTGCCTCTGTCTCTGTCTCTGTCTCTGTCTCTGTCTCTGTCTCTGTCTCTGTCTCTGTCGCTGCCGCTGCCGCTGTCTCTGTCTCTGTCTCTGTCTCTGTCTCTGTCTCTGTCTCTGTCTCTGTCTCTGTCTCTGTCTCTGTCTCTGCCTCCGTCTCTGTGTCTGTCTCTGCCACTGTCTGCGACTCTGTCTCTGTTTCTGTCTCTGTCTCTGTCTCTGT
Source organism: Megachile willughbiella (assembly GCA_945859595.2). NCBI lineage: Eukaryota > Metazoa > Arthropoda > Insecta > Hymenoptera > Megachilidae > Megachile > Megachile willughbiella. Next base: position 1,406,756 of record CAMAOD020000201.1, on the reverse strand, counting down.
CTCTGTCTCTGTCTCTGCCTCTGTCTCTGTCCCTCTCCCTCTCCCTGGCCCTGTCGCTGTCTCTGTCTCTGTCCCTGTCCCTCTCCCTGGCCCTGTCTCCGTCTCTGTCCCTGTCTCTGCCTCTATCTCCGTCTCCGTCTCTGTCTCTGTCTCTGTCTCTGTCTCTGTCCCTGTCCCTCTCCTTGTCCCTGTCTCTGTCTCTGTCTCTGTCTCTGTCTCTGTCTCTGTCTCTGTCTCTGTCTCTGTCTCTGTCTCTGTCTCTGTCTCTGTCTCTGTCTCTGTCTCTGTCTCTGTCTCTGTCTCTGTCTCTGTCTCTGTCTCTGTCTCTGTCTCTGTCTCTGCCTCCGTTTCTGTTTCTGTCTCTGCCACTGTCTGCGACTCTGTCTCTGTTTCTGTCTCTGTCTCTGTCTCTGTCTCTGTCTCTGTCTCTGTCTCTGTCTCTGTCTCTGTCTCTGTCTCTGCCTCTGTCTCTGTCCCTGTCCCTCTCCCTGGCCCTGTCGCTGTCTCTGTCTCTGTCTCTGTCCCTGTCAATCTCCCCGGCCCTGTCTCCGTCTCTGTCTCTGTCTCTGCCTCTATCTCCGTCTCCGTCTCTGTCTCTGTCTCTGTCCCTGTCTCTGTCTCTGTCTCTGTCTCTGTCTCTGTCTCTGTCTCTGTCTCTGTCTCTGTCTCTGTCTCTGTCTCTGTCTCTGTCTCTGTCTCTGTCTCTGTCTCTGTCTCTGTCTCTGTCTCTGTCTCTGTCTCTGTCTCTGTCTCTGTCTCTGTCTCTGTCTCTGTCTCTGTCTCTGTCTCTGTCTCTGTCTCTGTCTCTGTGTCTCTGTCTCTGGGTCTGTCTCTGTTTATGTGTCTGTCTCTGTCTCTGTCTCTGCATCTCTGCCTCCGTGCCTATGTCTCTATGTCTCTGTCTCTGTCTCTGTCCCTGTCTCTGTCTCTGTCTCTGCTTCTGTCTCTGTCCCCGTATCTGTCTCTGTCTCTGTTTCTGTCTCTGTCTCTGTCTCTGTCCCTGCCTCTGTCTCTGCATCTTCCTCCGTCTCTGTCTCTGTCTCTATCTCCGTCTCTGTCTCTGTCTCTGACTCCGTCTCTGTCTCTGTCTCTGTCTCTGTCTCTGTCTCTGTCTCTGTCTCTGTCTCTGTCTGTGTCTCTGCCTCTGTCTCGGTCATTGTCTCTGTCTCTGTCTCTGTCTCTGTTTCTGTCTCTGTCTCTGTCTCTGTCTCTGTGTCTCTGCCTCTGCATCTCTGTCTCTGTGTCTCAGTCTCTGTGTCTCTGCCTCTGTCATTGTGTCTCGGTCTCTGTGAATCTCTCTCTCTCTCTGTCTCTGTCCCTGTCCCTCTCCTTGTCCCTGTCTCTGTATCTGTCTCCGTCTCTGTCTCTGTCTCTCTCTCTGTCGCTGTCTGTGTCTCTGCCTCTGTCTCGGTCATTGTCTCTGTCTCTGTCTCTGTCTCTGCCTCTGTCTCTGTCTCTGTCTCTGTGTCTCTGCCTATGCATCTCTGTCTCTGTGTCTCCGTATATGTGTCTCTGCCTCTGTCATTGTGTCTCGGTCTCTGTGAATCTCTCTCTCTCTGTCTCTGTCCCTGTCCCTCTCCCTGGCCCTGTCGCTGTCTCTGTCTCTGTCTCTGTCCCTGTCCCTCTCCCTGGCCCTGTCTCCGTCTCTGTCTCTGTCTCTGCCTCTATCTCCGTCTCTGTCTCTGTCTCTGTCTCTGTCTCTGTCTCTGTCTCTGTCTCTGTCTCTGTCTCTGTCTCTGTCTCCGTCTCCGTCTCCGACTGCATCTCTGTCTCTGTCTCTGCCTCCGTCTCTGTATCCGTCTGTGTCTCTCTCTCTGTCTCTGTCCCTGTCCCTCTCCTTGTCCCTGTCGCTGTCTCTGTCTCTGTCTCTGTCTCTGTCTCTGTCTCTGTCTCTGTCTCTGTCTCTGTCTCTGTCTCTGTCTCTGTCTCTGTCTCTGTCTCTGTCTCTGTCTCTGTCTCTGTCTCTGTCTCTGTCTCTGTCTCTGTCTCTGTCGCTGCCGCTGTCTCTTCCTCTGTCTCTTTCTCTGTCTCTATCTCCGTCTCTGTCTCTGTCTCTGACTCCGTCTCTGTCTCTGCCTCTGTCTCTGTCTCTGTCTCTGTCTCTGTCTCTGTCTCTGTCTCTGTCTCTGTCTCTGTCTCTGTGTCTGTCTCTGTCTCTGTCTCTGTCTCTGTCTCTGTCTCTGTCTCTGTCTCTGTCTCTGTCTCTGTCTCTGTCTCTGTCTCTGTCTGTGTCTCTGCCTCTGTCTCGGTCATTGTCTCTGTCTCTGTCTCTGTCTCTGCCTCTGTCTCTGTCTCTGTCTCTGTGTCTCTGCCTATGCATCTCTGTCTCTGTGTCTCCGTATATGTGTCTCTGCCTCTGTCATTGTGTCTCGGTCTCTGTGAATCTCTCTCTCTCTGTCTCTGTCCCTGTCCCTCTCCTTGTCCCTGTCGCTGTCTCTGTCTCTGTCTCTGTCTCTGTCTCTGTCTCTGTCTGTGTCTCTGTCTCTGTCTCTGTCTCTGTCTCTGTCTCTGTCTCTGTCTCTGTCTCTGTCTCTGTCTCTGTCTCTGTCTCTGCCTCCGTCTCTGTATCCGTCTGTGTCTCTGTCTCTGTCTCTGTCTCTGTCTCTGTCTCTGTCTCTGTCTCTGTCTCTGTCTCTGTCTCTGTCTCTGCCTCTGTCTCTGTCTGCGACTCTGTCTCTGTTTCTGTCTCTGTCTCTGTCTCTGTCTCTGTCTCTGTCTCTGCCTCTGTCTCCGTCCCTGTCCCTCTCCCTGGCCCTGTCGCTGTCTCTGTCTCTGTCTCTGTCCCTGTCCCTCTCCCTGGCCCTGTCTCCGTCTCTGTCTCTGTCTCTGCCACCATCTCCGTGTCCGTCTCTGTCTCTGTCTCTGTCTCTGTCTCTGTCTCTGTCGCTGTCTCTTGCTCTGTCTCTGTCTCCGTCTCTGTCCCTGGCTCTGTCCCTGCCTCTGCCTCTGTCTCCGTCTCTGTCGCTGTCTCGGTCTTTGTCTCCGTCTCTGTCCCTGTCTCTGTCTCTGTCTCCGTCTCTGTTTCTGTCTCTGTCTCTGTCTCTGACTCTGTCTCTGTCTCTGTCTCTGTCTCTGTCTCTGTCTCTGTCTCCGTCTCTGTGTCTGTCTCTGTCTCTGTCTCTGTCTCTGTCTCTGTCTCTGTCTCTGTCTCTGTCTCTGTCTCTGTCTCTGTCTCTGTCTCTGTCTCCGTCTCTGTGTCTGTCTCTGTCTCTGTCTCTGTCCCTGTCTCAGTCTCTGTCTCTGTCTCTGTCTCTGTCTCTGTCTCTGTCTCTGCCTCTGTCTCTGTCTCTGTCTCTGTCTCTGTCTCTGTCTCTGTCTCTGTCTCTGTCTCTGTCTCTGTCTCTGTCGTTGCCGCTGTCTCTTCCTCTGTCTCTGTCTCCGTCTCTGTCCCTGGCTCTGTCTCTGCCTCTGTCTACGTCTCTATCTCTGTCTCTGTCTCTGTCTCTGTCTCTGTCTCTGTCTCTGTCTCTGTCTCTGTCTCTGTCTCTGCCTCTGTCTCTGTCTCTGTCTCTGTCTCTGTCTCTGTGTCTCTGCCTCTGCATCTCTGTCTCTGTGTCTCCGTCTCTGTGTCTCTGCCTCTGTCATTGTGTCTCGGTCTCTGTGAATCTCTCTCTCTCTGTCTCTGTCCCTGTCCCTCTCCTTGTCCCTGTCTCTGTCTCTGTCTCTGTCTCTGTCTCTGTCTCTATCTCTCTCTCTGTCTCTGTCTCTGTCGCTGTCTCTGTCTCTGTCTCTGTCTCTGTCTCCGTCTCTGTCTCTGTCTCTGTCTCTGTCTCTGTCTCTGTCTCTGTCTCTGTCTCTGTCTCTGTCGCTGTCTCTGTTTCTGTCTCTGTCTCTGTCTCCGTCTCCGTCTCCGTCTCCGTCTCCGTCTCTGTCTCTGTCTCTGTCTCTGTCTCTGTCCCTGTCTCTGTCTCTGTCTCTGTCTCTGTCTCTGTCTCTGTCTCTGTCTCTGTCTCTGTCTCTGTCTGTGTCTCTGCCTCTGTCTCGGTCATTGTCTCTGTCTCTGTCTCTGTCTCTGCCTCTGTCTCTGTCTCTGTCTCTGTGTCTCTGCCTATGCATCTCTGTCTCTGTGTCTCCGTATATGTGTCTCTGCCTCTGTCATTGTGTCTCGGTCTCTGTGAATCTCTCTCTCTCTGTCTCTGTCCCTGTCCCTCTCCTTGTCCCTGTCGCTGTCTCTGTCTCTGTCTCTGTCTCTGTCTCTGTCTCTGTCTCTGTCTCTGTCTGTGTCTCTGTCTCTGTCTCTGTCTCTGTCTCTGTCTCTGTCTCTGTCTCTGTCTCTGTCTCTGTCTCTGTCTCTGACTCTGTCTCTGTCTCTGTCTCTGTCTCTGTCTCTGTCTCTGTCTCTGTCTCTGTCTCTGCCTCTGTCTCTGTCCCCGTATCTGTCTCTGTCTCTGTTTCTGTGTCTGTCTCTGTCTCTGTCCCTCCCTCTGTCTCTGCATCTGTCTCCGTCTGTGTCTCTGTCTCTATCTCCGTCTCTGTCTCTGTCTCTGAATCCGTCTCTGTCTCTGTCTCTGTCTCTGTCTCTGTCTCTGTCTCTGTCTCTGTCTCTGTCTGTGTCTCTGCCTCTGTCTCGGTCATTGTCTCTGTCTCTTCTCTGTCTCTGTCTCTGTCTCTGTCTCTGTCTCTGTCTCTGTCTCTGTGTCTCTGCCTCTGCATCTCTGTCTCTGTGTCTCCGTCTCTGTGTCTCTGCCTCTGTCATTGTGTCTCGGTCTCTGTGAATCTCTCTCTCTCTGTCTCTGTCCCTGTCCCTCTCCTTGTCCCTGTCGCTGTCTCTGTCTCTGTCTCTGTCTCTGTCTCTGTCTCTGTCTGTGTCTCTGTCTCTGTCTCTGTCTCTGTCTCTGTCTCTGTCTCTGTCTCTGTCTCTGTCTCTGTCTCTGTCTCTGTCTCTGCCTCCGTCTCTGTATCCGTCTGTGTCTCTGTCGCTGTCTCTGTCTCTGTCCCTGTCTCTGTCTCTGTCTCTGCCTCCGCCTCTGTGTCTGTCTCTGCCACTATCTGTGACTCTGTCTCTGTTTCTGTCTCTGTCTCTGTCTCTGTCTCTGTCTCTGTCTCTGTCTCTGTCTCTGTCTCTGCCTCTGTCTCTGTCCCTGTCCCTCTCCCTGGCCCTGTCGCTGTCTCTGTCTCTGTCCCTGTCCCTCTCCCTGGCCCTGTCTCCGTCTCTGTCCCTGTCTCTGCCTCTATCTCCGTCTCCGTCTCTGTCTCTGTCTCTGTCTCTGTCTCTGTCCCTGTCCCTCTCCTTGTCCCTGTCTCTGTCTCTGTCTCTGTCTCTGTCTCTGTCTCTGTCTCTGTCGCTGTCTCTGTCTCTGTCTCTGTCTCTGTCTCTGCCTCTGTGTCTGTCTCTGTCTCTGTCTCTGTCTCTGTCCCTGTCTCTGTCTCTGTCTCTGCCTCCGTCTCTGTTTCTGTCTCTGCCACTGTCTGCCACTCTGTCTCTGTTTCTGTCTCTGTCTCTGTCTCTGTCTCTGTCTCTGTCTCTGTCTCTGCCTCTGTCTCTGTCCCTGTCCCTCTCCCTGGCCCTGTCGCTGTCTCTGTCTCTGTCTCTGTCCCTGTCCCTCTCCCCGGCCCTGTCTCCGTCTCTGTCTCTGTCTCTGTCTCTGTCTCTGTCTCTGCCTCTGTCTCTGTCTCTGTCTCTGCCTCTGTCTCTGTCCCCGTATCTGTCTCTGTCTCTGTTTCTGTGTCTGTCTCTGTCCCTGTCCCTCTCCTTGTCCCTGTCTCTGTCTCTGTCTCTGTCTCTGTCTCTCTCTCTGTCGCTGTCTCTGTCTCTGTCTCTGTCTCTGTCTCTGTCTCTGTCTCTGTCTCTGTCTCTGTCTCTGTCTCTGTCTCTGTCTCTGTCTCTGTCTCTGTCTCTGTCTCTGTCTCTGTCTCTGTCTCTGTCTCTGCCTCCGTCTCTGTGTCTGTCTCTGCCACTGTCTGCGACTCTGTCTCTGTTTCTGTCTCTGTCTCTGTCTCTGTCTCTGTCTCTGTCTCTGCCTCTGTCTCTGTCCCTCTCCCTCTCCCTGGCCCTGTCGCTGTCTCTGTCTCTGTCCCTGTCCCTCTCCCTGGCCCTGTCTCCGTCTCTGTCCCTGTCTCTGCCTCTATCTCCGTCTCCGTCTCTGTCTCTGTCTCTGTCTCTGTCTCTGTCCCTGTCCCTCTCCTTGTCCCTGTCTCTGTCTCTGTCTCTGTCTCTGTCTCTGTCTCTGTCTCTGTCTCTGTCTCAGTCGCTGTCTCTGTCTCTGTCTCTGTCTCTGTCTCTGTCTCTGTCTCTGTCTCTGTCTCTGTCTCTGTCTCTGTCTCTGTCTCTGTCTCTGTCTCTGCCTCCGTCTCTGTTTCTGTCTCTGCCACTGTCTGCGACTCTGTCTCTGTTTCTGTCTCTGTCTCTGTCTCTGTCTCTGTCTCTGTCTCTGTCTCTGCCTCTGTCTCTGTCCCTGTCCCTCTCCCTGGCCCTGTCGCTGTCTCTGTCTCTGTCTCTGTCCCTGTCCCTCTCCCCGGCCCTGTCTCCGTCTCTGTCTCTGTCTCTGCCTCTATCTCCGTCTCCGTCTCTGTCTCTGTCTCTGTCCCTGTCTCTGTCTCTGTCTCTGTCTCTGTCTCTGTCTCTGTCTCTGTCTCTGTCTCTGTCTCTGTCTCTGTCTCTGTCTCTGTCTCTGTCTCTGTCTCTGTCTCTGTCTCTGTCTCTGTCTCTGTCTCTGTCTCTGTCTCTGTCTCTGTCTCTGTCTCTATCTCTGTCTCTGTGTCTCTGTCTCTGGGTCTCTGTCTGAGTGTCTCTGCCTCTGTCTCTTTGTCTCTGTATCAGTTTCTTAGCCCCCGTGCCTATGTCTCAGTGTCTCTGCCTCTGCATCTGCCTCTGTCTCTGTCTCTGTCTCTGTCTCTGTCTCTGTCTCTGTCTCTGTCTCTGTCGCTGCCGCTGCCGCTGTCTCTGTCTCTGTCTCTGTCTCTGTCTCTGTCTCTGTCTCTGTCTCTGTCTCTGTCTCAGTGTCTCTGCCTCTGCATCTGCCTCTGTCTCTGTCTCTGTCTCTGTCTCTGTCTCTGTCTCTGTCTCTGTCTCTGTCGCTGCCGCTGCCGCTGTCTCTGTCTCTGTCTCTGTCTCTGTCTCTGTCTCTGTCTCTGTCTCTGTCTCTGTCTCTGTCTCTGCCTCCGTCTCTGTGTCTGTCTCTGCCACTGTCTGCGACTCTGTCTCTGTTTCTGTCTCTGTCTCTGTCTCTGTCTCTGTCTCTGTCTCTGCCTCTGTCTCTGTCCCTCTCCCTCTCCCTGGCCCTGTCGCTGTCTCTGTCTCTGTCCCTGTCCCTCTCCCTGGCCCTGTCTCCGTCTCTGTCCCTGTCTCTGCCTCTATCTCCGTCTCCGTCTCTGTCTCTGTCTCTGTCTCTGTCTCTGTCCCTGTCCCTCTCCTTGTCCCTGTCTCTGTCTCTGTCTCTGTCTCTGTCTCTGTCTCTGTCTCTGTCTCTGTCTCAGTCGCTGTCTCTGTCTCTGTCTCTGTCTCTGTCTCTGTCTCTGTCTCTGTCTCTGTCTCTGTCTCTGTCTCTGTCTCTGTCTCTGCCTCCGTCTCTGTTTCTGTCTCTGCCACTGTCTGCGACTCTGTCTCTGTTTCTGTCTCTGTCTCTGTCTCTGTCTCTGTCTCTGTCTCTGTCTCTGCCTCTGTCTCTGTCCCTGTCCCTCTCCCTGGCCCTGTCGCTGTCTCTGTCTCTGTCTCTGTCCCTGTCCCTCTCCCCGGCCCTGTCTCCGTCTCTGTCTCTGTCTCTGCCTCTATCTCCGTCTCCGTCTCTGTCTCTGTCTCTGTCCCTGTCTCTGTCTCTGTCTCTGTCTCTGTCTCTGTCTCTGTCTCTGTCTCTGTCTCTGTCTCTGTCTCTGTCTCTGTCTCTGTCTCTGTCTCTGTCTCTGTCTCTGTCTCTGTCTCTGTCTCTGTCTCTGTCTCTGTCTCTGTCTCTATCTCTGTCTCTGTGTCTCTGTCTCTGGGTCTCTGTCTGAGTGTCTCTGCCTCTGTCTCTTTGTCTCTGTATCAGTTTCTTAGCCCCCGTGCCTATGTCTCAGTGTCTCTGCCTCTGCATCTGCCTCTGTCTCTGTCTCTGTCTCTGTCTCTCTCTCTGTCTCTGTCTCTGTCTCTGTCGCTGCCGCTGCCGCTGTCTCTGTCTCTGTCTCTGTCTCTGTCTCTGTCTCTGTCTCTGTCTCTGTCTCTGTCTCTGTCTCAGTGTCTCTGCCTCTGCATCTGCCTCTGTCTCTGTCTCTGTCTCTGTCTCTGTCTCTGTCTCTGTCTCTGTCTCTGTCGCTGCCGCTGCCGCTGTCTCTGTCTCTGTCTCTGTCTCTGTCTCTGTCTCTGTCTCTGTCTCTGTCTCTGCCTCCGTCTCTGTGTCTGTCTCTGCCACTGTCTGCGACTCTGTCTCTGTTTCTGTCTCTGTCTCTGTCTCTGTCTCTGTCTCTGTCTCTGCCTCTGTCTCTGTCCCTCTCCCTCTCCCTGGCCCTGTCGCTGTCTCTGTCTCTGTCCCTGTCCCTCTCCCTGGCCCTGTCTCCGTCTCTGTCCCTGTCTCTGCCTCTATCTCCGTCTCCGTCTCTGTCTCTGTCTCTGTCTCTGTCTCTGTCCCTGTCCCTCTCCTTGTCCCTGTCTCTGTCTCTGTCTCTGTCTCTGTCTCTGTCTCTGTCTCTGTCTCTGTCTCTGTCTCTGTCTCTGTCTCTGTCTCTGTCTCTGTCTCTGTCTCTGTCTCTGTCTCTGTCTCTGCCTCCGTCTCTGTTTCTGTCTCTGCCACTGTCTGCGACTCTGTCTCTGTTTCTGTCTCTGTCTCTGTCTCTGTCTCTGTCTCTGTCTCTGTCTCTGTCTCTGTCTCTGCCTCTGTCTCTGTCCCTGTCCCTCTCCCTGGCCCTGTCGCTGTCTCTGTCTCTGTCTCTGTCCCTGTCAATCTCCCCGGCCCTGTCTCCGTCTCTGTCTCTGTCTCTGCCTCTATCTCCGTCTCCGTCTCTGTCTCTGTCTCTGTCCCTGTCTCTGTCTCTGTCTCTGTCTCTGTCTCTGTCTCTGTCTCTGTCTCTGTCTCTGTCTCTGTCTCTGTCTCTGTCTCTGTCTCTGTCTCTGTCTCTGTCTCTGTCTCTGTCTCTGTCTCTGTCTCTGTCTCTGTCTCTGTCTCTGTCTCTGTCTCTGTCTCTGTCTCTGTCTCTGTCTCTGTCTCTGTGTCTCTGTCTCTGGGTCTGTCTCTGTTTATGTGTCTGTCTCTGTCTCTGTCTCTGCATCTCTGCCTCCGTGCCTATGTCTCTATGTCTCTGTCTCTGTCTCTGTCCCTGTCTCTGTCTCTGTCTCTGCTTCTGTCTCTGTCCCCGTATCTGTCTCTGTCTCTGTTTCTGTCTCTGTCTCTGTCTCTGTCCCTGCCTCTGTCTCTGCATCTTCCTCCGTCTCTGTCTCTGTCTCTATCTCCGTCTCTGTCTCTGTCTCTGACTCCGTCTCTGTCTCTGTCTCTGTCTCTGTCTCTGTCTCTGTCTCTGTCTCTGTCTGTGTCTCTGCCTCTGTCTCGGTCATTGTCTCTGTCTCTGTCTCTGTCTGTGTTTCTGTCTCTGTCTCTGTCTCTGTCTCTGTCTCTGTCTCTGTCTCAGTCGCTGTCTCTGTCTCTGTCTCTGTCTCTGTCTCTGTCTCTGTCTCTGTCTCTGTCTCTGTCTCTGTCTCTGTCTCTGTCTCTGTCTCTGTCTCTGTCTCTGTCTCTGTCTCTGCCTCCGTCTCTGTTTCTGTCTCTGCCACTGTCTGCGACTCTGTCTCTGTTTCTGTCTCTGTCTCTGTCTCTGTCTCTGTCTCTGTCTCTGTCTCTGCCTCTGTCTCTTTCCCTGTCCCTCTCCCTGGCCCTGTCGCTGTCTCTGTCTCTGTCTCTGTCCCTGTCCCTCTCCCCGGCCCTGTCTCCGTCTCTGTCTCTGTCTCTGCCTCTATCTCCGTCTCCGTCTCTGTCTCTGTCTCTGTCCCTGTCTCTGTCTCTGTCTCTGTCTCTGTCTCTGTCTCTGTCTCTGTCTCTGTCTCTGTCTCTGTCTCTGTCTCTGTCTCTGTCTCTGTCTCTGTCTCTGTCTCTGTCTCTGTCTCTGTCTCTGTCTCTGTCTCTGTCTCTGTCTCTGTCTCTGTCTCTGTCTCTGTCTCTGTCTCTGTCTCTGTCTCTATCTCTGTCTCTGTCTCTCTGTCTCTGGGTCTCTGTCTGAGTGTCTCTGCCTCTGTCTCTTTGTCTCTGTATCAGTTTCTTAGCCCCCGTGCCTATGTCTCAGTGTCTCTGCCTCTGCATCTGCCTCTGTCTCTGTCTCTGTCTCTGTCTCTGTCTCTGTCTCTGTCTCTGTCTCTGTCGCTGCCGCTGCCGCTGTCTCTGTCTCTGTCTCTGTCTCTGTCTCTGTCTCTGTCTCTGTCTCTGTCTCTGTCTCAGTGTCTCTGCCTCTGCATCTGCCTCTGTCTCTGTCTCTGTCTCTGTCTCTGTCTCTGTCTCTGTCTCTGTCTCTGTCGCTGCCGCTGCCGCTGTCTCTGTCTCTGTCTCTGTCTCTGTCTCTGTCTCTGTCTCTGTCTCTGTCTCTGTCTCTGTCTCTGCCTCCGTCTCTGTGTCTGTCTCTGCCACTGTCTGCGACTCTGTCTCTGTTTCTGTCTCTGTCTCTGTCTCTGTCTCTGTCTCTGTCTCTGCCTCTGTCTCTGTCCCTCTCCCTCTCCCTGGCCCTGTCGCTGTCTCTGTCTCTGTCCCTGTCCCTCTCCCTGGCCCTGTCTCCGTCTCTGTCCCTGTCTCTGCCTCTATCTCCGTCTCCGTCTCTGTCTCTGTCTCTGTCTCTGTCTCTGTCCCTGTCCCTCTCCTTGTCCCTGTCTCTGTCTCTGTCTCTGTCTCTGTCTCTGTCTCTGTCTCTGTCTCTGTCTCTGTCTCTGTCTCTGTCTCTGTCTCTGTCTCTGTCTCTGTCTCTGTCTCTGTCTCTGTCTCTGTCTCTGTCTCTGTCTCTGTCTCTGTCTCTGCCTCCGTTTCTGTTTCTGTCTCTGCCACTGTCTGCGACTCTGTCTCTGTTTCTGTCTCTGTCTCTGTCTCTGTCTCTGTCTCTGTCTCTGTCTCTGTCTCTGTCTCTGTCTCTGCCTCTGTCTCTGTCCCTGTCCCTCTCCCTGGCCCTGTCGCTGTCTCTGTCTCTGTCTCTGTCCCTGTCAATCTCCCCGGCCCTGTCTCCGTCTCTGTCTCTGTCTCTGCCTCTATCTCCGTCTCCGTCTCTGTCTCTGTCTCTGTCCCTGTCTCTGTCTCTGTCTCTGTCTCTGTCTCTGTCTCTGTCTCTGTCTCTGTCTCTGTCTCTGTCTCTGTCTCTGTCTCTGTCTCTGTCTCTGTCTCTGTCTCTGTCTCTGTCTCTGTCTCTGTCTCTGTCTCTGTCTCTGTCTCTGTCTCTGTCTCTGTCTCTGTCTCTGTCTCTGTCTCTGTCTCTGTCTCTGTCTCTGTCTCTGTCTCTGTGTCTCTGTCTCTGGGTCTGTCTCTGTTTATGTGTCTGTCTCTGTCTCTGTCTCTGCATCTCTGCCTCCGTGCCTATGTCTCTATGTCTCTGTCTCTGTCTCTGTCCCTGTCTCTGTCTCTGTCTCTGCTTCTGTCTCTGTCCCCGTATCTGTCTCTGTCTCTGTTTCTGTCTCTGTCTCTGTCTCTGTCCCTGCCTCTGTCTCTGCATCTTCCTCCGTCTCTGTCTCTGTCTCTATCTCCGTCTCTGTCTCTGTCTCTGACTCCGTCTCTGTCTCTGTCTCTGTCTCTGTCTCTGTCTCTGTCTCTGTCTCTGTCTCTGTCTGTGTCTCTGCCTCTGTCTCGGTCATTGTCTCTGTCTCTGTCTCTGTCTCTGTTTCTGTCTCTGTCTCTGTCTCTGTCTCTGTGTCTCTGCCTCTGCATCTCTGTCTCTGTGTCTCAGTCTCTGTGTCTCTGCCTCTGTCATTGTGTCTCGGTCTCTGTGAATCTCTCTCTCTCTCTGTCTCTGTCCCTGTCCCTCTCCTTGTCCCTGTCTCTGTATCTGTCTCCGTCTCTGTCTCTGTCTCTCTCTCTGTCGCTGTCTGTGTCTCTGCCTCTGTCTCGGTCATTGTCTCTGTCTCTGTCTCTGTCTCTGCCTCTGTCTCTGTCTCTGTCTCTGTGTCTCTGCCTATGCATCTCTGTCTCTGTGTCTCCGTATATGTGTCTCTGCCTCTGTCATTGTGTCTCGGTCTCTGTGAATCTCTCTCTCTCTGTCTCTGTCCCTGTCCCTCTCCCTGGCCCTGTCGCTGTCTCTGTCTCTGTCTCTGTCCCTGTCCCTCTCCCTGGCCCTGTCTCCGTCTCTGTCTCTGTCTCTGCCTCTATCTCCGTCTCTGTCTCTGTCTCTGTCTCTGTCTCTGTCTCTGTCTCTGTCTCTGTCTCTGTCTCTGTCTCTGTCTCCGTCTCCGTCTCCGACTGCATCTCTGTCTCTGTCTCTGCCTCCGTCTCTGTATCCGTCTGTGTCTCTCTCTCTGTCTCTGTCCCTGTCCCTCTCCTTGTCCCTGTCGCTGTCTCTGTCTCTGTCTCTGTCTCTGTCTCTGTCTCTGTCTCTGTCTCTGTCTCTGTCTCTGTCTCTGTCTCTGTCTCTGTCTCTGTCTCTGTCTCTGTCTCTGTCTCTGTCTCTGTCTCTGTCTCTGTCTCTGTCTCTGTCTCTGTCGCTGCCGCTGTCTCTTCCTCTGTCTCTTTCTCTGTCTCTATCTCCGTCTCTGTCTCTGTCTCTGACTCCGTCTCTGTCTCTGCCTCTGTCTCTGTCTCTGTCTCTGTCTCTGTCTCTGTCTCTGTCTCTGTCTCTGTCTCTGTCTCTGTGTCTGTCTCTGTCTCTGTCTCTGTCTCTGTCTCTGTCTCTGTCTCTGTCTCTGTCTCTGTCTCTGTCTCTGTCTCTGTCTCTGTCTGTGTCTCTGCCTCTGTCTCGGTCATTGTCTCTGTCTCTGTCTCTGTCTCTGCCTCTGTCTCTGTCTCTGTCTCTGTGTCTCTGCCTATGCATCTCTGTCTCTGTGTCTCCGTATATGTGTCTCTGCCTCTGTCATTGTGTCTCGGTCTCTGTGAATCTCTCTCTCTCTGTCTCTGTCCCTGTCCCTCTCCTTGTCCCTGTCGCTGTCTCTGTCTCTGTCTCTGTCTCTGTCTCTGTCTCTGTCTGTGTCTCTGTCTCTGTCTCTGTCTCTGTCTCTGTCTCTGTCTCTGTCTCTGTCTCTGTCTCTGTCTCTGTCTCTGTCTCTGCCTCCGTCTCTGTATCCGTCTGTGTCTCTGTCTCTGTCTCTGTCTCTGTCTCTGTCTCTGTCTCTGTCTCTGTCTCTGTCTCTGTCTCTGTCTCTGCCTCTGTCTCTGTCTGCGACTCTGTCTCTGTTTCTGTCTCTGTCTCTGTCTCTGTCTCTGTCTCTGTCTCTGCCTCTGTCTCCGTCCCTGTCCCTCTCCCTGGCCCTGTCGCTGTCTCTGTCTCTGTCTCTGTCCCTGTCCCTCTCCCTGGCCCTGTCTCCGTCTCTGTCTCTGTCTCTGCCACCATCTCCGTGTCCGTCTCTGTCTCTGTCTCTGTCTCTGTCTCTGTCTCTGTCGCTGTCTCTTGCTCTGTCTCTGTCTCCGTCTCTGTCCCTGGCTCTGTCCCTGCCTCTGCCTCTGTCTCCGTCTCTGTCGCTGTCTCGGTCTTTGTCTCCGTCTCTGTCCCTGTCTCTGTCTCTGTCTCCGTCTCTGTTTCTGTCTCTGTCTCTGTCTCTGACTCTGTCTCTGTCTCTGTCTCTGTCTCTGTCTCTGTCTCCGTCTCTGTGTCTGTCTCTGTCTCTGTCTCTGTCTCTGTCTCTGTCTCTGTCTCTGTCTCTGTCTCTGTCTCTGTCTCTGTCTCTGTCTCTGTCTCCGTCTCTGTGTCTGTCTCTGTCTCTGTCTCTGTCCCTGTCTCAGTCTCTGTCTCTGTCTCTGTCTCTGTCTCTGTCTCTGTCTCTGCCTCTGTCTCTGTCTCTGTCTCTGTCTCTGTCTCTGTCTCTGTCTCTGTCTCTGTCTCTGTCTCTGTCTCTGTCGTTGCCGCTGTCTCTTCCTCTGTCTCTGTCTCCGTCTCTGTCCCTGGCTCTGTCTCTGCCTCTGTCTACGTCTCTATCTCTGTCTCTGTCTCTGTCTCTGTCTCTGTCTCTGTCTCTGTCTCTGTCTCTGTCTCTGTCTCTGCCTCTGTCTCTGTCTCTGTCTCTGTCTCTGTCTCTGTGTCTCTGCCTCTGCATCTCTGTCTCTGTGTCTCCGTCTCTGTGTCTCTGCCTCTGTCATTGTGTCTCGGTCTCTGTGAATCTCTCTCTCTCTGTCTCTGTCCCTGTCCCTCTCCTTGTCCCTGTCTCTGTCTCTGTCTCTGTCTCTGTCTCTGTCTCTATCTCTCTCTCTGTCTCTGTCTCTGTCGCTGTCTCTGTCTCTGTCTCTGTCTCTGTCTCCGTCTCTGTCTCTGTCTCTGTCTCTGTCTCTGTCTCTGTCTCTGTCTCTGTCTCTGTCTCTGTCGCTGTCTCTGTTTCTGTCTCTGTCTCTGTCTCCGTCTCCGTCTCCGTCTCCGTCTCCGTCTCTGTCTCTGTCTCTGTCTCTGTCTCTGTCCCTGTCTCTGTCTCTGTCTCTGTCTCTGTCTCTGTCTCTGTCTCTGTCTCTGTCTCTGTCTCTGTCTGTGTCTCTGCCTCTGTCTCGGTCATTGTCTCTGTCTCTGTCTCTGTCTCTGCCTCTGTCTCTGTCTCTGTCTCTGTGTCTCTGCCTATGCATCTCTGTCTCTGTGTCTCCGTATATGTGTCTCTGCCTCTGTCATTGTGTCTCGGTCTCTGTGAATCTCTCTCTCTCTGTCTCTGTCCCTGTCCCTCTCCTTGTCCCTGTCGCTGTCTCTGTCTCTGTCTCTGTCTCTGTCTCTGTCTCTGTCTCTGTCTCTGTCTGTGTCTCTGTCTCTGTCTCTGTCTCTGTCTCTGTCTCTGTCTCTGTCTCTGTCTCTGTCTCTGTCTCTGTCTCTGACTCTGTCTCTGTCTCTGTCTCTGTCTCTGTCTCTGTCTCTGTCTCTGTCTCTGTCTCTGCCTCTGTCTCTGTCCCCGTATCTGTCTCTGTCTCTGTTTCTGTGTCTGTCTCTGTCTCTGTCCCTCCCTCTGTCTCTGCATCTGTCTCCGTCTGTGTCTCTGTCTCTATCTCCGTCTCTGTCTCTGTCTCTGAATCCGTCTCTGTCTCTGTCTCTGTCTCTGTCTCTGTCTCTGTCTCTGTCTCTGTCTGTGTCTCTGCCTCTGTCTCGGTCATTGTCTCTGTCTCTTCTCTGTCTCTGTCTCTGTCTCTGTCTCTGTCTCTGTCTCTGTCTCTGTGTCTCTGCCTCTGCATCTCTGTCTCTGTGTCTCCGTCTCTGTGTCTCTGCCTCTGTCATTGTGTCTCGGTCTCTGTGAATCTCTCTCTCTCTGTCTCTGTCCCTGTCCCTCTCCTTGTCCCTGTCGCTGTCTCTGTCTCTGTCTCTGTCTCTGTCTCTGTCTCTGTCTGTGTCTCTGTCTCTGTCTCTGTCTCTGTCTCTGTCTCTGTCTCTGTCTCTGTCTCTGTCTCTGTCTCTGTCTCTGTCTCTGCCTCCGTCTCTGTATCCGTCTGTGTCTCTGTCGCTGTCTCTGTCTCTGTCTCTGTCTCTGTCTCTGTCTCTGTCTCTGTCTCTGTCTCTGCCTCTGTCTCTGTCTCTGTCTCTGTCTCTGTCTCTGTCTCTGTCTCTGTCTCTGTCTCTGTCTCTGTCTCTGTCTCTGTCTCTGCCTCCGTCCCTGTGTCTGTCTCTGCCACTGTCTGCGACTCTGTCTCTGTTTCTGTCTCTGTCTCTGTCTCTGTCTCTGTCTCTGTCTCTGTCTCTGTCTCTGCCTCTGTCTCCGTCCCTGTCCCTCTCCCTGGCCCTGTCGCTGTCTCTGTCTCTGTCTCTGTCCCTGTCCCTCTCCCTGGCCCTGTCTCCGTCTCTGTCTCTGTCTCTGCCTCCATCTCCGTGTCCGTCTCTGTCTCTGTCTCTGTCTCTGTCTCTGTCTCTGTCTCTGTCTCTGTCTCTGTCTCTGTCTCTGTCTCTGTCTCTGCCTCTGTCTCCGTCTCTGTCGCTGTCTCTCCCTCTGTCTCTGTCTCTGTCTCTGTCTCTGTCTCTGTGTCTCTGCCTTTGCATCTCTGTCTCTGTGTCTCCGTCTCTGTCATTGTGTCTCGGTCTCTGTGAATCTCTCTCTCTCTGTCTCTGTCCCTGTCCCTCTCCTTGTCCCTGTCTCTGTCTCTGTCTCTGTCTCTGTCTCTCTCTCTGTCGCTGTCTCTGTCTCTGTCTGTGTCTCTGTCTCTGTCTCTGTCTCTGTCTCTGTCTCTGTCTCTGTCTCTGCCTCCGTCTCTGTGTCTGTCTCTGCCACTGTCTGTGACTCTGTCTCTGTTTCTGTCTCTGTCTCTGTCTCTGTCTCTGTCTCTGTCTCTGTCTCTGCCTCTGTCTCTGTCCCTGTCCCTCTCCCTGGCCCTGTCGCTGTCTCTGTCTCTGTCCCTGTCCCTCTCCCTGGCCCTGTCTCCGTCTCTGTCCCTGTCTCTGCCTCTATCTCCGTCTCCGTCTCTGTCTCTGTCTCTGTCTCTGTCTCTGTCCCTGCCCCTCTCCTTGTCCCTGTCTCTGTCTCTGCCTCTGTCTCTGTCTCTGTGTCTGTCTCTGTCGCTGTCTCTGTCTCTATCTCTGTCTCTGTCTCTGTCTCTGTCTCTGTCTCTGTCTCTGTGTCTGTCTCTGTCTCTGCCTCCGTCTCTGTTTCTGTCTCTGCCACAGTCTGCCACTCTGTCTCTGTTTCTGTCTCTGTCTCTGTCTCTGTCTCTGTCTCTGTCTCTGTCTCTGTCTCTGCCTCTGTCTCTGTCCCTGTCCCTCTCCCTGGCCCTGTCGCTGTCTCTGTCTCTGTCTCTGTCCCTGTCCCTCTCCCCGGCCCTGTCTCCGTCTCTGTCTCTGTCTCTACCTCTATCTCCGTCTCCGTCTCTGTCTCTGTCTCTGTCTCTGTCCCTGTCTCTGTCTCTGTCTCTGTCTCTGTCTCTGTCTCTGTCTCTGTCTCTGTCTCTGTCTCTGTCTCTGTCTCTGTCTCTGTCTCTGTCTCTGTCTCTGTCTCTGTCTCTGTCACTGCCTCCGCCTCTGTCTCTGTCTCTGTCTCTGTCTCTGTCTCTGTCTCTGTCTCTGTGTCTCTGTCTCTGGGTCTCTGTCTGAGTTTCTCTGTCTCTGTCTCTGTGTCTGTCTCTGTCTCTGTCTCTGTCTCTGTCTCTGTCACTGCCTCCGCCTCTGTCTCTGTCTCTGTCTCTGTCTCTGTGTCTCTGTCTCTGGGTCTCTGTCTGAGTGTCTCTGCCTCTGTCTCTTTGTCTCTGTATCAGTTTCTTAGCCCCCGTGCCTACGTCTCTGTGTCTCTGACTCTGCATCTGCCTCTGTCTCTGTATCTGTCTCTGTCTCTGTCTCTGTCTCTGTCTCTGTCTCTGTCTCTGCCTCTGTCTCTGTCTGTGTCTCTGTCTCTGTCTCTGTCTCTGTCTCTGTCTCTGTCTCTGTCTCTGTCTCTGTCTCTGTCTCTGTCTCTGTCTCTGTCTCTGACTCTGTCTCTGTCTCTGTCTCTGTCTCTGTCTCTGTCTCTGTCTCTGTCTCTGACTCTGTCTCTGCCTCTGTCTCTGTCCCCGTATCTGTCTCTGTCTCTGTTTCTGTGTCTGTCTCTGTCTCTGTCCCTGCCTCTGTCTCTGCATCTGTCTCCGTCTCTGTCTCTGTCTCTATCTCCGTCTCTGTCTCTGTCTCTGAATCCGTCTCTGTCTCTGTCTCTGTCTCTGTCTCTGTCTCTGTCTGTGTCTCTGCCTCTGTCTCGGTCATTGTCTCTGTCTCTGTCTCTGTCTCTGTCTCTGTCTCTGTCTCTGTCTCTGTCTCTGTCTCTGTCTCTGTCTCTGTCTCTGTGTCTCTGCCTCTGCATCTCTGTCTCTGTATCTCCGTCTCTGTGTCTCTGCCTCTGTCATTGTGTCTCGGTCTCTGTGAATCTCTCTCTCTCTGTCTCTGTCCCTGTCCCTCTCCTTGTCCCTGTCGCTGTCTCTGTCTCTGTCTCTGTCTCTGTCTCTGTCTCTGTCTCTGTCTCTGTCTGTGTCTCTGTCTCTGTCTCTGTCTCTGTCTCTGTCTCTGTCTCTGTCTCTGTCTCTGTCTCTGTCTCTGTCTCTGTCTCTGTCTCTGTCTCTGTCTCTGCCTCCGTCCCTGTGTCTGTCTCTGCCACTGTCTGCGACTCTGTCTCTGTTTCTGTCTCTGTCTCTGTCTCTGTCTCTGTCTCTGTCTCTGTCTCTGTCTCTGCTTCTGTCTCCGTCCCTGTCCCTCTCCCTGGCCCTGTCGCTGTCTCTGTCTCTGTCTCTGTCCCTGTCCCTCTCCCTGGCCCTGTCTCCGTCTCTGTCTCTGTCTCTGCCTCCATCTCCGTGTCCGTCTCTGTCTCTGTCTCTGTCTCTGTCTCTGTCTCTGTCTCTGTCTCTATCTCTGTCTCTGTCTCTGTCTCTGCCTCTGTCTCCGTCTCTGTCGCTGTCTCTCCCTCTGTCTCTGTCTCTGTCTCTGTCTCTGTCTCTGTGTCTCCGTCACTGTCATTGTGTCTCGGTCTCTGTGAATCTCTCTCTCTCTGTCTCTGTCCCTGTCCCTCTCCTTGTCCCTGTCTCTGTCACTGTCTCTGTCTCTGTCTCTCTCTCTGTCGCTGTCTCTGTCGCTGTCTCTGTCTCTGTCTCTGTCTCTGTCTCTGTCTCTGTCTCTGTCTCTGTCTCTGTCTCTGTCTCTGTCTCTGTGTCTGTCTCTGTCTCTGTCTCTGTCTCTGTCTCTGTCCCTGTCCCTCTCCCTGGCCCTGTCGCTGTCTCTGTCTCTGTCCCTGTCCCTCTCCCTGGCCCTGTCTCCGTCTCTGTCCCTGTCTCTGCCTCTGTCTCCGTCTCTGTCCCTGTCTCTGCCTCTGTCTCTGTCTCTGTCTCTGTCGCTGTCTCTGTCTCTGTCTCTGTCTCTGTCTCTGTCTCTGTCTCTGTCTCTGTCTCTGTCTCTGTCTCTGTCTCTGTCTCTGTCTCTGTCGCTGTCTCTGTCTCTGTCTCTGCCTCTGTCTCTGTCTCTGTCTCTGTCTCTGTCTCTGTCTCTGTCTCTGTCTCTGTCTCTGTCTCTGTCTCTGTCTCTGTCTCTGTCTCTGTCATTGTGTCTCGGTCTCTGTGAATCTCTCTCTCTCTGTCTCTGTCCCTGTCCCTCTCCTTGTCCCTGTCTCTGTCTCTGTCTCTGTCTCTGTCTCTCTCTCTGTCGCTGTCTCTGTCTCTGCCTCTGTCTCTGTCTCTGTCTCTGTCTCTGTCTCTGTCTCTGTCTCTGTCTCTGTCTCTGTCTCTGTCTCTGTCTCTGTCTCTGTCTCTGTCTCTGCCTCTGTCTCTGCCTCCGTCTCTGTGTCTGTCTCTGCCACTGTCTGCGACTCTGTCTCTGTCTCTGTCTCTGTCTCTGTCTCTGTCTCTGTCTCTGTCTCTGTCTCTGTCTCTGTCTCTGTCTCTGTCTCTGTCTCTGTCCCTGTCCCTCTCCTTGTCCCTGTCTCTGTCTCTGTCTCTGTCTCTGTCTCTGTCTCTGTCTCTGTCTCTGTCGCTGTCTCTGTCTCTGTCTCTGTCTCTGTCTCTGTCTCTGTCTCTGTCTCTGCCTCTGTCTCTGTCTCTGTCTCTGTCTCTGTCTCTGTCTCTGTCTCTGTCTCTGTCTCTGTCTCTGCCTCCGTCTGTGTTTCTGTCTCTGCCACTGTCTGCGACTCTGTCTCTGTTTCTGTCTCTGTCTCTGTCTCTGTCTCTGTCTCTGTCTCTGTCTCTGCCTCTGTCTCTGTCCCTGTCCCTCTCCCTGGCCCTGTCGCTGTCTCTGTCTCTGTCTCTGTCCCTGTCCCTCTCCCCGGCCCTGTCTCCGTCTCTGTCTCTGTCTCTGCCTCTATCTCCGTCTCCGTCTCTGTCTCTGTCTCTGTCCCTGTCTCTGTCTCTGTCTCTGTCTCTGTCTCTGTCTCTGTCTCTGTCTCTGTCTCTGTCTCTGTCTCTGTCTCTGTCTCTGTCTCTGTCTCTGTCTCTGTCTCTGTCTCTGTCTCTGTCTCTGTCTCTGTCTCTGTCTCTGTCTCTGTCTCTGTCTCTGTCTCTGACTCTGTCTCTGTCTCTGTCTCTGTCTCTGTCTCTGTCTCTGTCTCTGTCTCTGACTCTGTCTCTGCCTCTGTCTCTGTCCCCGTATCTGTCTCTGTCTCTGTTTCTGTGTCTGTCTCTGTCTCTGTCCCTGCCTCTGTCTCTGCATCTGTCTCCGTCTCTGTCTCTGTCTCTATCTCCGTCTCTGTCTCTGTCTCTGAATCCGTCTCTGTCTCTGTCTCTGTCTCTGTCTCTGTCTCTGTCTGTGTCTCTGCCTCTGTCTCGGTCATTGTCTCTGTCTCTGTCTCTGTCTCTGTCTCTGTCTCTGTCTCTGTCTCTGTCTCTGTCTCTGTCTCTGTCTCTGTCTCTGTGTCTCTGCCTCTGCATCTCTGTCTCTGTATCTCCGTCTCTGTGTCTCTGCCTCTGTCATTGTGTCTCGGTCTCTGTGAATCTCTCTCTCTCTGTCTCTGTCCCTGTCCCTCTCCTTGTCCCTGTCGCTGTCTCTGTCTCTGTCTCTGTCTCTGTCTCTGTCTCTGTCTCTGTCTCTGTCTGTGTCTCTGTCTCTGTCTCTGTCTCTGTCTCTGTCTCTGTCTCTGTCTCTGTCTCTGTCTCTGTCTCTGTCTCTGTCTCTGTCTCTGTCTCTGTCTCTGCCTCCGTCCCTGTGTCTGTCTCTGCCACTGTCTGCGACTCTGTCTCTGTTTCTGTCTCTGTCTCTGTCTCTGTCTCTGTCTCTGTCTCTGTCTCTGTCTCTGCTTCTGTCTCCGTCCCTGTCCCTCTCCCTGGCCCTGTCGCTGTCTCTGTCTCTGTCTCTGTCCCTGTCCCTCTCCCTGGCCCTGTCTCCGTCTCTGTCTCTGTCTCTGCCTCCATCTCCGTGTCCGTCTCTGTCTCTGTCTCTGTCTCTGTCTCTGTCTCTGTCTCTGTCTCTATCTCTGTCTCTGTCTCTGTCTCTGCCTCTGTCTCCGTCTCTGTCGCTGTCTCTCCCTCTGTCTCTGTCTCTGTCTCTGTCTCTGTCTCTGTGTCTCCGTCACTGTCATTGTGTCTCGGTCTCTGTGAATCTCTCTCTCTCTGTCTCTGTCCCTGTCCCTCTCCTTGTCCCTGTCTCTGTCACTGTCTCTGTCTCTGTCTCTCTCTCTGTCGCTGTCTCTGTCGCTGTCTCTGTCTCTGTCTCTGTCTCTGTCTCTGTCTCTGTCTCTGTCTCTGTCTCTGTCTCTGTCTCTGTCTCTGTGTCTGTCTCTGTCTCTGTCTCTGTCTCTGTCTCTGTCCCTGTCCCTCTCCCTGGCCCTGTCGCTGTCTCTGTCTCTGTCCCTGTCCCTCTCCCTGGCCCTGTCTCCGTCTCTGTCCCTGTCTCTGCCTCTGTCTCCGTCTCTGTCCCTGTCTCTGCCTCTGTCTCTGTCTCTGTCTCTGTCGCTGTCTCTGTCTCTGTCTCTGTCTCTGTCTCTGTCTCTGTCTCTGTCTCTGTCTCTGTCTCTGTCTCTGTCTCTGTCTCTGTCTCTGTCGCTGTCTCTGTCTCTGTCTCTGCCTCTGTCTCTGTCTCTGTCTCTGTCTCTGTCTCTGTCTCTGTCTCTGTCTCTGTCTCTGTCTCTGTCTCTGTCTCTGTCTCTGTCTCTGTCATTGTGTCTCGGTCTCTGTGAATCTCTCTCTCTCTGTCTCTGTCCCTGTCCCTCTCCTTGTCCCTGTCTCTGTCTCTGTCTCTGTCTCTGTCTCTCTCTCTGTCGCTGTCTCTGTCTCTGCCTCTGTCTCTGTCTCTGTCTCTGTCTCTGTCTCTGTCTCTGTCTCTGTCTCTGTCTCTGTCTCTGTCTCTGTCTCTGTCTCTGTCTCTGTCTCTGCCTCTGTCTCTGCCTCCGTCTCTGTGTCTGTCTCTGCCACTGTCTGCGACTCTGTCTCTGTCTCTGTCTCTGTCTCTGTCTCTGTCTCTGTCTCTGTCTCTGTCTCTGTCTCTGTCTCTGTCTCTGTCTCTGTCTCTGTCCCTGTCCCTCTCCTTGTCCCTGTCTCTGTCTCTGTCTCTGTCTCTGTCTCTGTCTCTGTCTCTGTCTCTGTCGCTGTCTCTGTCTCTGTCTCTGTCTCTGTCTCTGTCTCTGTCTCTGTCTCTGCCTCTGTCTCTGTCTCTGTCTCTGTCTCTGTCTCTGTCTCTGTCTCTGTCTCTGTCTCTGTCTCTGCCTCCGTCTGTGTTTCTGTCTCTGCCACTGTCTGCGACTCTGTCTCTGTTTCTGTCTCTGTCTCTGTCTCTGTCTCTGTCTCTGTCTCTGTCTCTGCCTCTGTCTCTGTCCCTGTCCCTCTCCCTGGCCCTGTCGCTGTCTCTGTCTCTGTCTCTGTCCCTGTCCCTCTCCCCGGCCCTGTCTCCGTCTCTGTCTCTGTCTCTGCCTCTATCTCCGTCTCCGTCTCTGTCTCTGTCTCTGTCCCTGTCTCTGTCTCTGTCTCTGTCTCTGTCTCTGTCTCTGTCTCTGTCTCTGTCTCTGTCTCTGTCTCTGTCTCTGTCTCTGTCTCTGTCTCTGTCTCTGTCTCTGTCTCTGTCTCTGTCTCTGTCTCTGTCTCTGTCTCTGTCTCTGTCTCTGTCTCTGTCTCTGTCTCTGTCTCTGCCTCTGTCTCTGTCCCTGTCCCTCTCCCTGGCCCTGTCGCTGTCTCTGTCTCTGTCCCTGTCCCTCTCCCTGGCCCTGTCTCCGTCTCTGTCCCTGTCTCTGCCTCTGTCTCTGTCTCTGTCTCTGTCGCTGTCTCTGTCTCTGTCTCTGTCTCTGTCTCTGTCTCTGTCTCTGTCTCTGTCTCTGTCTCTGTCTCTGTCTCTGTCTCTGCCTCTGTCTCTGTCCCTGTCCCTCTCCCTGGCCCTGTCGCTGTCTCTGTCTCTGTCTCTGTCCCTGTCCCTCTCCCCGGCCCTGTCTCCGTCTCTGTCTCTGTCTCTGCCTCTATCTCCGTCTCCGTCTCTGTCTCTGTCTCTGTCCCTGTCTCTGTCTCTGTCTCTGTCTCTGTCTCTGTCTCTGTCTCTGTCTCTGTCTCTGTCTCTGTCTCTGTCTCTGTCTCTGTCTCTGTCTCTGTCTCTGTCTCTGTCTCTGTCTCTGTCTCTGTCTCTGTCTCTGTCTCTGTCTCTGTCTCTGTCTCTGTCTCTGTCTCTGTCTCTGTCTCTGTCGCTGCCGCTGTCTCTTCCTCTGTCTCTGTCTCCGTCTCTGTCCCTGGCACTGTCTCTGCCTCTGTCTACGTCTCTAACTCTGTCTCGGTCTCTGTCTCTGCCTCCGTCTCTGTTTCTGTCTCTGCCACTGTCTGCGACTCTGTCTCTGTTTCTGTCTCTGTCTCTGTCTCTGTCTCTGTCTCTGTCTCTGTCTCTGTCTCTGTCTCTGTCTCTGTCTCTGTCTCTGTCTCTGTCTCTGTCTCTGTCTCTGTCTCTGTCTCTGTCTCTGTCTCTGTCTCTGTCTCTGTCTCTGTCTCTGTCTCTGTCTCTGTCTCTGTCTCTGTCGCTGCCGCTGTCTCTTCCTCTGTCTCTGTCTCCGTCTCTGTCCCTGGCACTGTCTCTGCCTCTGTCTACGTCTCTATCTCTGTCTCGGTCTCTGCCTCTGTCTCTGTCTCTGTCTCTGTCTCTGTCTCTGTCTCTGTCTCCGTCTGTGTCTCTGCCTCTGTCTCTGGGTCTCTGTCTGTGTGTCCCTGCCTCTGTCTCTTTGTCTCTGTCTCTGCATCTCTGCCTCTGTGTCTCCGTCTCTGTGTCTCTGCCTCTGTCATTGTGTCTCGGTCTCTGTGAATCTCTCTGTCTCTGTCTCTGTCTCTGTGTCTCTGTCTCTGGGTCTGTCTCTGTTTATGTGTCTGTCTCTGTCTCTGTCTCTGCATCTCTGCCTCCGTGCCTATGTCTCTATGTCTCTGTCTCTGTCTCTGTCCCTGTCTCTGTCTCTGTCTCTGCTTCTGTCTCTGTCCCCGTATCTGCCTCTGTCTCTGTTTCTGTCTCTGTCTCTGCCTCTGTCCCTGCCTCTGTCTCTGCATCTTCCTCCGTCTCTGTCTCTGTCTCTATCTCCGTCTCTGTCTCTGTCTCTGACTCCGTCTCTGTCTCTGTCTCTGTCTCTGTCTCTGTCTCTGTCTCTGTCTCTGTCTGTGTCTCTGCCTCTGTCTCGGTCATTGTCTCTGTCTCTGTCTCTGTCTCTGTCTCTGTCTCTGTCTCTGTCTCTGTGTCTCTGCCTCTGCATCTCTGTCTCTGTGTCTCAGTCTCTGTGTCTCTGCCTCTGTCATTGTGTCTCGGTCTCTGTGAATCTCTCTCTCTCTCTGTCTCTGTCCCTGTCCCTCTCCTTGTCCCTGTCTCTGTATCTGTCTCCGTCTCTGTCTCTGTCTCTCTCTCTGTCGCTGTCTCTGTCTCTGCCTCTGTCTCCGTCTCCGTCTCTGTCTCTGTCTCTGCCTCTGTCTCTGCCTCTGTCTCTGTCTCTGTCTCTGTCTCTGTCTCTGTCTCTGTCTCTGTCTCTGTCTCTGTCTCTGTCTCTGTCTCTGTCTCTGTCTCTGTCTCTGTCTCTGTCTCTGTCTCTGTCTCTGTCGCTGCCGCTGTCTCTTCCTCTGTCTCTGTCTCTGTCTCTATCTCCGTCTCTGTCTCTGTCTCTGACTCCGTCTCTGTCTCTGTCTCTGTCTCTGTCTCTGTCTCTGTCTCTGTCTCTGTCTCTGTCTCTGTCTCTGTCTCTGTCTCTGTCTGTCTCTGTCTCTGTCTCTGTCTCTGTCTCTGTCTCTGTCTCTGTCTCTGTCTCTGTCTGTGTCTCTGCCTCTGTCTCGGTCATTGTCTCTGTCTCTGTCTCTGTCTCTGTCTCTGTCTCTGTCTCTGTGTCTCTGCCTCTGCATCTCTGTCTCTGTGTCTCAGTCTCTGTGTCTCTGCCTCTGTCATTGTGTCTCGGTCTCTGTGAATCTCTCTCTCTCTCTGTCTCTGTCCCTGTCCCTCTCCTTGTCCCTGTCTCTGTATCTGTCTCCGTCTCTGTCTCTGTCTCTCTCTCTGTCGCTGTCTCTGTCTCTGTCTCTGTCTCTGTCTCTGTCTCTGTCTCTGTCTGTGTCTCTGCCTCTGTCGCGGTCATTGTCTCTGTCTCTGTCTCTGTCTCTGCCTCTGTCTCTGTCTCTGTCTCTGTCGCTGTCTCTTGCTCTGTCTCTGTCTCCGTCTCTGTCCCTGGCTCTGTCTCTGCCTCTGCCTCTGTCTCCGTCTCTGTCGCTGTCTCGGTCTTTGTCTCCGTCTCTGTTTCTGTCTCTGTCTCTGTCTCTGTCGCTGTCTCTGTCTCTGTCTCCTTGTCTCTGTCTCTGTCTCTGTCTCTGTCTCTGTCTCCTTGTCTCTGTCTCTGCATCTCTGTCTCTGTCTCTGCCTCTGTCTCTGTCACTGTCTCCGTCTCTGGCTCTGTCCCTGTCTCTGTCCCCGTCGCCGTCTTCATCTCTGTCTCTGTCTCTGTCTCTGCCTCTGTCTCTGTCTCTGTCTCTGTCTCTGTCTCTGTCCCTGTCTCTGTCTCTGCCTCTGTCTCTGTCCCTGTCCCTCTCCCTGGCCCTGTCTCCGTCTCTGTCTCTGTCTCTGCCTCTATCTCCGTCTCCGTCTCTGTCTCTGTCTCTGTCTCTGTCTCTGTCTCTGTCTCCGTCTCTGTCGCTGTCTCTCCCTCTGTCTCCGTCTCTGTCTCTGTCTCTGTGTCTCTGCCTCTGCATCTCTGTCTCTGTGTCTCCGTCTCTGTGTCTCTGCCTCTGTCATTGTGTCTCGGTCTCTG
The DNA here is from genome assembly GCA_945859595.2 of Megachile willughbiella. Classification (NCBI taxonomy): domain Eukaryota; kingdom Metazoa; phylum Arthropoda; class Insecta; order Hymenoptera; family Megachilidae; genus Megachile; species Megachile willughbiella. Next base: position 1,381,129 of record CAMAOD020000201.1, on the reverse strand, counting down.
TGAACCTCTCTCTCTCTGTCTCTGTCCCTGTCCCTCTCCTTGTCCCTGTCTCTGTCTCTGTCTCTGTCTCTGTCTCTGTCTCTGTCTCTGTCTCTGTCTCTGTCGCTGTCTCTGTCTCTGTCTCTGTCTCTGTCTGTGTCTCTGTCTCTGTCTCTGTCTCTGTCTCTGCCTCCGTCTCTGTTTCTGTCTCTGCCACTGTCTGCGACTCTGTCTCTGTTTCTGTCTCTGTCTCTGTCTCTGTCTCTGTCTCTGTCTCTGTCTCTGTCTCTGTCTCTGCCTCTGTCTCTGTCCCTGTCCCTCTCCCTGGCCCTGTCGCTGTCTCTGTCTCTGTCTCGTCCCTATCCCTCTCCCCGGCCCTGTCTCCGTCTCTGTCTCTGTCTCTGCCTCTATCTCCGTCTCCGTCTCTGTCTCTGTCTCTGTCCCTGTCTCTGTCTCTGTCTCTGTCTCTGTCTCTGTCTCTGTCTCTGTCTCTGTCTCTGTCTCTGTCTCTGTCTCTGTCTCTGTCTCTGTCTCTGTCTCTGTCTCTGTCTCTGTCTCTGTCTCTGTCTCTGTCTCTGTCTCTGTCTCTGTCTCTGTCTCTGTCTCTGTCTCTGTCTCTGTCTCTGTCTGTGTCTCTGTCTCTGTCTCTGTCTCTGTCTCTGTCTCTGTCTCTGTCTCTGTCTCTGTCTGTGTCTCTGTCTCTGTCTCCGTCCCTCTCTCTGCCGCTGTCTCTGTCTTTGTCTCTGTCTCAGTTTCTGTCACTGTCTCCGTCTCTGTCTCTGTCTCTGTCTCTGTCTCTGTCTCTGTCTCTGTCTCTGCCTCTGTCTCCGTCTCTGTCGCTGTCTCTCCCTCTGTCTCTGTCTCTGTCTCTGTCTCCGTCTCTGTGTCTCTGCCTTTGCATCTCTATCTCTGTGTCTCCGTCTCTGTCATTGTGTCTCGGTCTCTGTGAATCTCTCTCTCTCTGTCTCTGTCCCTGTCCCTCTCCTTGTCCCTGTCTCTGTCTCTGTCTCTGTCTCTGTCTCTCTCTCTGTCGCTGTCTCTGTCCCTGTCTCTGTCTCTGTCTCTGTCTCTGTCTCTGTCTCTGTCTCTGTCTCTGTCTCTGTCTCTGTCTCTGTCTCTGTCTCTGCCTCCGTCTCTGTGTCTGTCTCTGCCACTGTCTGCGACTCTGTCTCTGTTTCTGTCTCTGTCTCTGTCTCTGTCTCTGTCTCTGTCTCTGTCTCTGTCTCTGTCTCTGTCTCTGTCTCTGTCTCTGCCTCTGTCTCTGTCCCTGTCCCTCTCCCTGGCCCTGTCGCTGTCTCTGTCTCTGTCCCTGTCCCTCTCCCTGGCCCTGTCACCGTCTCTGTCCCTGTCTCTGCCTCTATCTCCGTCACCGTCTCTGTCTCTGTCTCTGTCTCTGTCTCTGTCTCTGTCTCTGTCTCTGTCCCTGTCTCTGTCTCTGTCTCTGTCTCTGACTCTGTCTCTGTCTCTGTCTCTGTCTCTGTCTCTGTCTCTGGCTCTGTCTCTGTCGCTGTCTCTTCCTCTGTCTCTGTCTCCGTCTCTGTCCCTGGCCCTGTCTCTGCATCTGTCTCTGTCTCCGTCTCTGTCGCTGTCTCGGTCTTTGTCTCCGTCTCTGTTTCTGTCTCTGTCTCTGTCGCTGTCTCTGTCTCAGTCTCCTTGTCTCTGTCTCTGTCTCTGTCTCTGTCTCTGTCTCCTTGTCTCTGTCTCTGCATCTCTGTCTCTGTCTCTGCCTCTGTCTCTGTCACTGTCTCCGTCTCTGGCTCTGTCCCTGTCTCTGTCCCCGTCGCCGTCTTCATCTCTGTCTCTGTCTCTTTCTCTGCCTCTGTCTCTGTCTCTGTCTCTGTCTCTGTCTCTGTCCCTGTCTCTGTCTCTGCCTCTGTCTCTGTCCCTGTCCCTCTCCCTGGCCCTGTCGCTGTCTCTGTCTCTGTCTCTGTCCCTGTCCCTCTCCCTGGCCCTGTCTCCGTCTCTGTCTCTGTCTCTGCCTCTATCTCCGTCTCCGTCTCTGTCTCTGTCTCTGTCTCTGTCTCTGTCTCTGTCTCTGTCTCCGTCTCTGTCGCTGTCTCTCCCTCTGTCTCTGTCTCTGTCTCTGTCTCTGTGTCTCTGCCTCTGGATCTCTGTCTCTGTGTCTCCGTCTCTGTGTCTCTGCCTCTGTCATTGTGTCTCGGTCTCTGTGAATCTCTCTCTCTCTGTCTCTGTCCCTGTCCCTCTCCTTGTCCCTGTCTCTGTCTCTGTCTCTGTCTCTGTCTCTGTCGCTGTCTCTGTCTCTGTCTCTGTCTCTGTCTCTGTCTCTGTCTCTGTCTCTGTCTCTGTCTCTGTCTCTGTCTCTGTCTCTGCCTCCGTCTCTGTTTCTGTCTCTGCCACTGTCTGCGACTCTGTCTCTGTTTCTGTCTCTGTCTCTGTCTCTGTCTCTGTCTCTGTCTCTGTCTCTGCCTCTGTCTCTGTCCCTGTCCCTCTCCCTGGCCCTGTCGCTGTCTCTGTCTCTGTCTCTGTCCCTGTCCCTCTCCCTGGCCCTGTCTCCGTCTCTGTCTCTGTCTCTGCCTCTATCTCCGTCTCCGTCTCTGTCTCTATCTCTGTCTCTGTCTCTGTCTCTGTCTCTGTCTCTGTCTCTGTCTCTGTCTCTGTCTCTGTCTCTGTCTATGTCTCTGTCTCTGTCTCTGTCTCTGTCTCTGTCTCTGTCTCTGTCTCTGTCTCTGTCTCTGTCTCTGTCTCTGTCTCTGTCTCTGTCGCTGCCGCTGTCTCTTCCTCTGTCTCTGTCTCCGTCTCTGTCCCTGGCACTGTCTCTGCCTCTGTCTACGTCTCTATCTCTGTCTCGGTCTCTGCCTCTGTCTCTGTCTCTGTCTCTGTCTCTGTCTCTGTCTCTGCCTCTGCCTCCGTCTCTGTCGCTGTCTCTCCCTCTGTCTCTGTCTCTGTCTCTGTCTCTGTGTCTCTGCCTCTGCATATCTGTCTCTGTGTCTCCGTCTCTGTGTCTCTGCCTCTGTCATTGCGTCTCGGTCTCTGTGAATCTCTCTCTCTCTGTCCCTGTCCCTGTCCCTCTCCTTGTCCCTGTCTCTGTCTCTGTCTCTGTCTCTGTCTCTGTCTCTGTCTCTGTCTCTGTCTCTGTCTCTGTCTCTGTCTCTGTCTCTGTCTCTGTCTCTGTCTCTGTCTCTGTCTCTGTCTCTGTCTCTGTCTCTGTCTCTGTCTCTGTCTCTGTCTCTGTCTCTGTCTCTGTCTCTGTCTCTGTCTCTGTCTCTGTCTCTGTCTCTGCCTCTGTCTCTGTCCCCGTATCTGTCTCTGTCTCTGTTTCTGTCTCTGTCTCTGTCTCTGTCCCTGCCTCTGTCTCTGCATCTGTCTCCGTCTCTGTCTCTGTCTCTATCTCCGTCTCTGTCTCTGTCTCTGACTCCGTCTCTGTCTCTGTCTCTGTCTCTGTCTCTGTCTCTGTCTGTGTCTCTGCCTCTGTCTCGGTCATTGTCTCTGTCTCTGTCTGTGTCTCTGTCTCTGTCTCTGTCTCTGTCTCTGTCTCTGTGTCTCTGCCTCTGCATCTCTGTCTCTGTGTCTCCGTCTCTGTGTCTCTGCCTCTGTCATTGTGTCTCGGTCTCTGTGAATCTCTCTCTCTCTCTGTCTCTGTCCCTGTTCCTCTCCTTGTCCCTGTCGCTGTCTCTGTCTCTGTCTCTGTCTCTGTCCATGTCTCTGTCTCTGTCACTGCCTCTGTCTCTGGCTCTGTCTCTGTCGCTGTCTCTTCCTCTGTCTCTGTCTCCGTCTCCGTCTCTGTCCCTGGCTCTGTCTCTGCCTCTGTCTCTGTCTCTGTCTCCGTCTCTGTCTCTGTCTCTGTGTCTGTCTCCGTCTCTGTCTGTGTCTCTGTCTCTGTCGCTGTCTCTGTCTCTGCCTCTGTCTCTGTCTCTGTCTCTGTCTCTGTCTCTGTCTCTGTCTCTGTCTCTGTCTCTGTCTCTGTCTCTGCCTCCGTCTCTGTTTCTGTCTCTGCCACTGTCTGCGACTCTGTCTCTGTTTCTGTCTCTGTCTCTGTCTCTGTCTCTGTCTCTGTCTCTGTCTCTGTCTCTGCCTCTGTCTCTGTTCCTGTCCCTCTCCCTGGCCCTGTCGCTGTCTCTGTCTCTGTCTCTGTCCCTGTCCCTCTCCCTGGCCCTGTCTCCGTCTCTGTCTCTGTCTCTGCCTCTGTCTCTGTCCCTGTCCCACTCCCTGGCCCTGTCGCTGTCTCTGTCTCTGTCTCTGTCCCTGTCCCTATCCCTGGCCCTGTCTCCGTCTCTGTCTCTGTCTCTGCCTCTATCTCCGTCTCCGTCTCTGTCTCTGTCTCTGTCTCTGTCTCTGTCTCTGTCTCTGTGTCTCTGCCTCTGCATTTCTGTCTCTGTGTCTCCGTCTCTGTGTCTCTGCCTCTGTCATTGTGTCTCGGTCTCTGTGAATCTCTCTCTCTCTGTCCCTGTCCCTGTCCCTCTCCTTGTCCCTGTCTCCGTCCCTCTCCTTGTCCCTGTCTCTGGCTCTGTCTCTGTCTCTGTCTCTGTCTCTGTCTCTGTCTCTGTCTCTGTCTCTGTCTCTGTCTCTGTCTCTGTCTCTGTCTCTGTCTCTGTCTCTGTCTCTGTCTCTGTTTCTGTCTCTGTCTCTGTCTCTGTCTCTGCCTCTGTCTCTGTCTCCGTATCTGTCTCTGTCTCTGTTTCTGTCTCTGTCTCTGTCTCTGTCTCTGTCTCTGCCTCCGTCTCTGTTTCTGTCTCTGCCACTGTCTGCGACTCTGTCTCTGTTTCTGTCTCTGTCTCTGTCTCTGTCCCTGTCTCTGTCTCTGTCTCTGTCTCTGCCTCTGTCTCTGTTCCTGTCCCTCTCCCTGGCCCTGTCGCTGTCTCTGTCTCTGTCTCTGTCCCTGTCCCTCTCCCTGGCCCTGTCTCCGTCTCTGTCTCTGTCTCTGCCTCTATCTCCGTCTCCGTCTCTGTCTCTGTCTCTGTCTCTGTCTCTGTCTCTGTCTCTGTCTCTGTCTCTGTCTCTGTCTCTGTCTCTGTGTCTGTCTCTGTCTCTGTCTGTGTCTCTGTCTCTGTCGCTGTCTCTGTCTCTGTCTCTGTCTCTGTCTCTGTCTCTGTCTCTGTCTCTGTCTCTGTCTCTGTCTCTGTCTCTGTCTCTGTCTCTGTCTCTGTCTCTGTCTCTGTCTCTGTCTCTGTCTCCGTCTCTGTCTCTGTCTCTGTGTCTGTCTCCGTCTCTGTCTGTGTCTCTGTCTCTGTCGCTGTCTCTGTCTCTGTCTCTGTCTCTGTCTCTGTCTCTGTCTCTGTCTCTGTCTCTGCCTCTGTCTCTGTTCCTGTCCCTCTCCCTGGCCCTGTCGCTGTCTCTGTCTCTGTCTCTGTCCCTGTCCCTCTCCCTGGCCCTGTCTCCGTCTCTGTCTCTGTCTCTGCCTCTATCTCCGTCTCCGTCTCTGTCTCTGTCTCTGTCTCTGTCTCTGTCTCTGCCTCTGTCTCTGTCTCTGTCTCTGTCTCTGTCTCTGTCTCTGTGTCTGTCTCTGTCTCTGTCTGTGTCTCTGTCTCTGTCGCTGTCTCTGTCTCTGTCTCTGTCTCTGTCCCTGTCTCTGTCTCTGTCTCTGTCTCTGTCTCTGTCTCTGTCTCTGTCTCTGTCTCTGTCTCTGTCTCTGTCTCTGTCTCCGTCTCTGTCTCTGTCTCTGTGTCTGTCTCCGTCTCTGTCTGTGTCTCTGTCTCTGTCGCTGTCTCTGTCTCTGTCTCTGTCTCTGTCTCTGTCTCTGTCTCTGTCTCTGTCTCTGTCTCTGTCTCTGTCTCTGTCTCTGTCTCTGTCTCTGCCTCCGTCTCTGCTTCTGTCTCTGCCACTGTCTGCGACTCTGTCTCTGTTTCTGTCTCTGTCTCTGTCTCTGCCTCTGTCTCTGTCTCTGTCTCTGTCTCTGCCTCTGTCTCTGTCCCTGTCCCTCTCCCTGGCCCTGTCGCTGTCTCTGCCTCTGTCTCTGTTCCTGTCCCTCTCCCTGGCCCTGTCGCTGTCTCTGTCTCTGTCTCTGTCTCTGTCCCTGTCCCTCTCCCTGGCCCTGTCTCCGTCTCTGTCTCTGTCTCTGCCTCTATCTCCGTCTCCGTCTCTGTCTCTGTCTCTGTCTCTGTCTCTGTCTCTGTCTCCGTCTCTGTTTCTGTCTCTGCCACTGTCTGCGACTCTGTCTCTGTTTCTGTCTCTGTCTCTGTCTCTGTCTCTGTCTCTGTCTCTGCCTCTGTCTCTGTCCCTGTCCCTCTCCCTGGCCCTGTCGCTGTCTCTGTCTCTGTCTCTGTCTCTGTCCCTGTCCCTCTCCCTGGCCCTGTCTCCGTCTCTGTCCCTGTCTCTGCCTCTATCTCCATCTCCGTCTCTGTCTCTGTCTCTGTCTCTGTCTCTGTCTCTGTCTCTGTCTCTGTCTCTGTCTCTGTCTCTGTGTCTCTGCCTCTGCATTTCTGTCTCTGTGTCTCCGTCTCTGTGTCTCTGCCTCTGTCATTGTGTCTCGGTCTCTGTGAATCTCTCTCTCTCTGTCCCTGTCCCTGTCCCTCTCCTTGTCCCTGTCTCTGTCTCTGTCTCTGTCTCTGTCTCTGTCTCTGTCTCTGTCTCTGTCTCTGTCTCTGTCTCTGTCTCTGTCTCTGTCTCTGTCTCTGTCTCTGTCTCTGTCTCTGTCTCTGTCTCTGTCTCTGTCTCTGTCTCTGTCTCTGTCTCTGTCTCTGTCTCTGTCTCTGTCTCTGTCTCTGTCTCTGTCTCCGTCTCTGTCACTGTCTCTGTGTCTGTCTCCGTCTCTGTCTGTGTCTCTGTCTCTGTCGCTGTCTCTGTCTCTGTCTCTGTCTCTGTCTCTGTCTCTGTCTCTGTCTCTGTCTCTGTCTCTGTCTCTGTCTCTGTCTCTGTCTCTGTCTCTGTCTCTGTCTCTGTCTCTGTCTCTGTCTCTGTCTCTGTCTCTGTCTCTGTCTCTGTCTCTGTCTCTGTCTCTGTCTCTGTCTCTGTCTCTGTCTCTGTCTCTGTCTCTGTCCCCGTATCTGTCTCTGTCTCTGTTTCTGTCTCTGTCTCTGTCTCTGTCCCTGCCTCTGTCTCTGCATCTGTCTCCGTCTCTGTCTCTGTCTCTATCTCCGTCTCTGTCTCTGTCTCTGACTCCGTCTCTGTCTCTGTCTCTGTCTCTGTCTCTGTGTCTCTGCCTCTGCATTTCTGTCTCTGTGTCTCCGTCTCTGTGTCTCTGCCTCTGTCATTGTGTCTCGGTCTCTGTGAATCTCTCTCTCTCTGTCTCTGTCCCTGTCCCTCTCCTTGTCCCTGTCGCTGTCTCTGTCTCTGTCTCTGTCTCTGTCTCTGTCTCTGTCTCTGTCACTGCCTCTGTCTCTGGCTCTGTCTCTGTCGCTGTCTCTTCCTCTGTCTCTGTCTCCGTCTCCGTCTCTGTCCCTGGCTCTGTCTCCGCCTCTGTCTCTGTCTCTGTCTCCGTCTCTGTCTCTGTCTCTGTGTCTGTCTCCGTCTCTGTCTGTGTCTCTGTCTCTGTCGCTCTCTCTGTCTCTGTCTCTGTCTCTGTCTCTGTCTCTGTCTCTGTCTCTGTCTCTGCCTCTGTCTCTGTTCCTGTCCCTCTCCCTGGCCCTGTCGCTGTCTCTGTCTCTGTCTCTGTCCCTGTCCCTCTCCCTGGCCGTGTCTCCGTCTCTGTCTCTGTCTCTGCCTCTATCTCCGTCTCCGTCTCTGTCTCTGTCTCTGTCTCTGTCTCTGTCTCTGTCTCTGTCTCTGTCTCTGTCTCTGTCTCTGTCTCTGTCTCTGTCTCTGTCTCTGTCTCTGTCTCTGTCTCTGTCTCTGTCTCTGTCTCTGTCTCTGTCTCTGTCTCTGTCTCTGTCTCTGTCTCTGTCTCTGTCTCTGTCTCTGTCTCTGTGTCTCTGTCTCTGGGTCTCTGTCTGAGTGTCTCTGCCTCTGTCTCTTTGTCTCTGTATCAGTTTCTTAGCCCCCGTGCCTATGTCTCAGTGTCTCTGCCTCTGCATCTGCCTCTGTCTCTGTCTCTGTCTCTGTCTCTGTCTCTGTCTCTGTCTCTGTCTCTGTCTCTGTCTCTGTCCCTGTCTCTGTCGCTGCCGCTGCCGCTGTCTCTTCCTCTGTCTCTGTCTCCGTCTGTGTCTCTGCCTCTGTCTCTGGGTCTCTGTCTGTGTGTCCCTGCCTCTGTCTCTTTGTCTCTGTCTCTGCATCTCTGCCTCTGTGTCTCCGTCTCTGTGTCTCTGCCTCTGTCATTGTGTCTCGGTCTCTGTGAATCTCTCTGTCTCTGTCTCTGTCTCTGTGTCTCTGTCTCTGGGTCTGTCTCTGTTTATGTGTCTGTCTCTGTCTCTGTCTCTGCATCTCTGCCTCCGTGCCTATGTCTCTATGTCTCTGTCTCTGTCTCTGTCCCTGTCTCTGTCTCTGTCTCTGCTTCTGTCTCTGTCCCCGTATCTGCCTCTGTCTCTGTTTCTGTCTCTGTCTCTGCCTCTGTCCCTGCCTCTGTCTCTGCATCTTCCTCCGTCTCTGTCTCTGTCTCTATCTCCGTCTCTGTCTCTGTCTCTGACTCCGTCTCTGTCTCTGTCTCTGTCTCTGTCTCTGTCTCTGTCTCTGTCTCTGTCTGTGTCTCTGCCTCTGTCTCGGTCATTGTCTCTGTCTCTGTCTCTGTCTCTGTCTCTGTCTCTGTCTCTGTCTCTGTGTCTCTGCCTCTGCATCTCTGTCTCTGTGTCTCAGTCTCTGTGTCTCTGCCTCTGTCATTGTGTCTCGGTCTCTGTGAATCTCTCTCTCTCTCTGTCTCTGTCCCTGTCCCTCTCCTTGTCCCTGTCTCTGTATCTGTCTCCGTCTCTGTCTCTGTCTCTCTCTCTGTCGCTGTCTCTGTCTCTGCCTCTGTCTCCGTCTCCGTCTCTGTCTCTGTCTCTGCCTCTGTCTCTGCCTCTGTCTCTGTCTCTGTCTCTGTCTCTGTCTCTGTCTCTGTCTCTGTCTCTGTCTCTGTCTCTGTCTCTGTCTCTGTCTCTGTCTCTGTCTCTGTCTCTGTCTCTGTCTCTGTCGCTGCCGCTGTCTCTTCCTCTGTCTCTGTCTCTGTCTCTATCTCCGTCTCTGTCTCTGTCTCTGACTCCGTCTCTGTCTCTGTCTCTGTCTCTGTCTCTGTCTCTGTCTCTGTCTCTGTCTCTGTCTCTGTCTCTGTCTCTGTCTCTGTCTCTGTCTGTCTCTGTCTCTGTCTCTGTCTCTGTCTCTGTCTCTGTCTCTGTCTCTGTCTCTGTCTGTGTCTCTGCCTCTGTCTCGGTCATTGTCTCTGTCTCTGTCTCTGTCTCTGTCTCTGTCTCTGTCTCTGTGTCTCTGCCTCTGCATCTCTGTCTCTGTGTCTCAGTCTCTGTGTCTCTGCCTCTGTCATTGTGTCTCGGTCTCTGTGAATCTCTCTCTCTCTCTGTCTCTGTCCCTGTCCCTCTCCTTGTCCCTGTCTCTGTATCTGTCTCCGTCTCTGTCTCTGTCTCTCTCTCTGTCGCTGTCTCTGTCTCTGTCTCTGTCTCTGTCTCTGTCTCTGTCTCTGTCTGTGTCTCTGCCTCTGTCGCGGTCATTGTCTCTGTCTCTGTCTCTGTCTCTGCCTCTGTCTCTGTCTCTGTCTCTGTCGCTGTCTCTTGCTCTGTCTCTGTCTCCGTCTCTGTCCCTGGCTCTGTCTCTGCCTCTGCCTCTGTCTCCGTCTCTGTCGCTGTCTCGGTCTTTGTCTCCGTCTCTGTTTCTGTCTCTGTCTCTGTCTCTGTCGCTGTCTCTGTCTCTGTCTCCTTGTCTCTGTCTCTGTCTCTGTCTCTGTCTCTGTCTCCTTGTCTCTGTCTCTGCATCTCTGTCTCTGTCTCTGCCTCTGTCTCTGTCACTGTCTCCGTCTCTGGCTCTGTCCCTGTCTCTGTCCCCGTCGCCGTCTTCATCTCTGTCTCTGTCTCTGTCTCTGCCTCTGTCTCTGTCTCTGTCTCTGTCTCTGTCTCTGTCCCTGTCTCTGTCTCTGCCTCTGTCTCTGTCCCTGTCCCTCTCCCTGGCCCTGTCTCCGTCTCTGTCTCTGTCTCTGCCTCTATCTCCGTCTCCGTCTCTGTCTCTGTCTCTGTCTCTGTCTCTGTCTCTGTCTCCGTCTCTGTCGCTGTCTCTCCCTCTGTCTCCGTCTCTGTCTCTGTCTCTGTGTCTCTGCCTCTGCATCTCTGTCTCTGTGTCTCCGTCTCTGTGTCTCTGCCTCTGTCATTGTGTCTCGGTCTCTGTGAACCTCTCTCTCTCTGTCTCTGTCCCTGTCCCTCTCCTTGTCCCTGTCTCTGTCTCTGTCTCTGTCTCTGTCTCTGTCTCTGTCTCTGTCTCTGTCTCTGTCGCTGTCTCTGTCTCTGTCTCTGTCTCTGTCTGTGTCTCTGTCTCTGTCTCTGTCTCTGTCTCTGCCTCCGTCTCTGTTTCTGTCTCTGCCACTGTCTGCGACTCTGTCTCTGTTTCTGTCTCTGTCTCTGTCTCTGTCTCTGTCTCTGTCTCTGTCTCTGTCTCTGTCTCTGCCTCTGTCTCTGTCCCTGTCCCTCTCCCTGGCCCTGTCGCTGTCTCTGTCTCTGTCTCGTCCCTATCCCTCTCCCCGGCCCTGTCTCCGTCTCTGTCTCTGTCTCTGCCTCTATCTCCGTCTCCGTCTCTGTCTCTGTCTCTGTCCCTGTCTCTGTCTCTGTCTCTGTCTCTGTCTCTGTCTCTGTCTCTGTCTCTGTCTCTGTCTCTGTCTCTGTCTCTGTCTCTGTCTCTGTCTCTGTCTCTGTCTCTGTCTCTGTCTCTGTTTCTGTCTCTGTCTCTGTCTCTGTCTCTGTCTCTGTCTCTGTCTCTGTCTCTGTCTCTGTCTGTGTCTCTGTCTCTGTCTCTGTCTCTGTCTCTGTCTCTGTCTCTGTCTCTGTCTCTGTCTCTGTCTGTGTCTCTGTCTCTGTCTCCGTCCCTCTCTCTGCCGCTGTCTCTGTCTTTGTCTCTGTCTCAGTTTCTGTCACTGTCTCCGTCTCTGTCTCTGTCTCTGTCTCTGTCTCTGTCTCTGTCTCTGTCTCTGCCTCTGTCTCCGTCTCTGTCGCTGTCTCTCCCTCTGTCTCTGTCTCTGTCTCTGTCTCCGTCTCTGTGTCTCTGCCTTTGCATCTCTATCTCTGTGTCTCCGTCTCTGTCATTGTGTCTCGGTCTCTGTGAATCTCTCTCTCTCTGTCTCTGTCCCTGTCCCTCTCCTTGTCCCTGTCTCTGTCTCTGTCTCTGTCTCTGTCTCTCTCTCTGTCGCTGTCTCTGTCCCTGTCTCTGTCTCTGTCTCTGTCTCTGTCTCTGTCTCTGTCTCTGTCTCTGTCTCTGTCTCTGTCTCTGTCTCTGCCTCCGTCTCTGTGTCTGTCTCTGCCACTGTCTGCGACTCTGTCTCTGTTTCTGTCTCTGTCTCTGTCTCTGTCTCTGTCTCTGTCTCTGTCTCTGTCTCTGTCTCTGTCTCTGTCTCTGTCTCTGCCTCTGTCTCTGTCCCTGTCCCTCTCCCTGGCCCTGTCGCTGTCTCTGTCTCTGTCCCTGTCCCTCTCCCTGGCCCTGTCACCGTCTCTGTCCCTGTCTCTGCCTCTATCTCCGTCTCCGTCTCTGTCTCTGTCTCTGTCTCTGTCTCTGTCTCTGTCTCTGTCTCTGTCCCTGTCTCTGTCTCTGTCTCTGTCTCTGACTCTGTCTCTGTCTCTGTCTCTGTCTCTGTCTCTGTCTCTGGCTCTGTCTCTGTCGCTGTCTCTTCCTCTGTCTCTGTCTCCGTCTCTGTCCCTGGCCCTGTCTCTGCATCTGTCTCTGTCTCCGTCTCTGTCGCTGTCTCGGTCTTTGTCTCCGTCTCTGTTTCTGTCTCTGTCTCTGTCGCTGTCTCTGTCTCAGTCTCCTTGTCTCTGTCTCTGTCTCTGTCTCTGTCTCTGTCTCCTTGTCTCTGTCTCTGCATCTCTGTCTCTGTCTCTGCCTCTGTCTCTGTCACTGTCTCCGTCTCTGGCTCTGTCCCTGTCTCTGTCCCCGTCGCCGTCTTCATCTCTGTCTCTGTCTCTTTCTCTGCCTCTGTCTCTGTCTCTGTCTCTGTCTCTGTCTCTGTCCCTGTCTCTGTCTCTGCCTCTGTCTCTGTCCCTGTCCCTCTCCCTGGCCCTGTCGCTGTCTCTGTCTCTGTCTCTGTCCCTGTCCCTCTCCCTGGCCCTGTCTCCGTCTCTGTCTCTGTCTCTGCCTCTATCTCCGTCTCCGTCTCTGTCTCTGTCTCTGTCTCTGTCTCTGTCTCTGTCTCTGTCTCCGTCTCTGTCGCTGTCTCTCCCTCTGTCTCTGTCTCTGTCTCTGTCTCTGTGTCTCTGCCTCTGGATCTCTGTCTCTGTGTCTCCGTCTCTGTGTCTCTGCCTCTGTCATTGTGTCTCGGTCTCTGTGAATCTCTCTCTCTCTGTCTCTGTCCCTGTCCCTCTCCTTGTCCCTGTCTCTGTCTCTGTCTCTGTCTCTGTCTCTGTCGCTGTCTCTGTCTCTGTCTCTGTCTCTGTCTCTGTCTCTGTCTCTGTCTCTGTCTCTGTCTCTGTCTCTGTCTCTGTCTCTGTCTCTGTCTCTGCCTCCGTCTCTGTTTCTGTCTCTGCCACTGTCTGCGACTCTGTCTCTGTTTCTGTCTCTGTCTCTGTCTCTGTCTCTGTCTCTGTCTCTGTCTCTGTCTCTGTCTCTGCCTCTGTCTCTGTCCCTGTCCCTCTCCCTGGCCCTGTCGCTGTCTCTGTCTCTGTCTCTGTCCCTGTCCCTCTCCCTGGCCCTGTCTCCGTCTCTGTCTCTGTCTCTGCCTCTATCTCCGTCTCCGTCTCTGTCTCTATCTCTGTCTCTGTCTCTGTCTCTGTCTCTGTCTCTGTCTCTGTCTCTGTCTCTGTCTCTGTCTCTGTCTCTGTCTCTGTCTCTGTCTCTGTCTCTGTCTCTGTCTCTGTCTCTGTCTCTGTCTCTGTCTCTGTCTCTGTCGCTGCCGCTGTCTCTTCCTCTGTCTCTGTCTCCGTCTCTGTCCCTGGCACTGTCTCTGCCTCTGTCTACGTCTCTATCTCTGTCTCGGTCTCTGCCTCTGTCTCTGTCTCTGTCTCTGTCTCTGTCTCTGTCTCTGCCTCTGCCTCCGTCTCTGTCGCTGTCTCTCCCTCTGTCTCTGTCTCTGTCTCTGTCTCTGTGTCTCTGCCTCTGCATATCTGTCTCTGTGTCTCCGTCTCTGTGTCTCTGCCTCTGTCATTGCGTCTCGGTCTCTGTGAATCTCTCTCTCTCTGTCCCTGTCCCTGTCCCTCTCCTTGTCCCTGTCTCTGTCTCTGTCTCTGTCTCTGTCTCTGTCTCTGTCTCTGTCTCTGTCTCTGTCTCTGTCTCTGTCTCTGTCTCTGTCTCTGTCTCTGTCTCTGTCTCTGTCTCTGTCTCTGTCTCTGTCTCTGTCTCTGTCTCTGTCTCTGTCTCTGTCTCTGTCTCTGTCTCTGCCTCTGTCTCTGTCCCCGTATCTGTCTCTGTCTCTGTTTCTGTCTCTGTCTCTGTCTCTGTCCCTGCCTCTGTCTCTGCATCTGTCTCCGTCTCTGTCTCTGTCTCTATCTCCGTCTCTGTCTCTGTCTCTGACTCCGTCTCTGTCTCTGTCTCTGTCTCTGTCTCTGTCTCTGTCTGTGTCTCTGCCTCTGTCTCGGTCATTGTCTCTGTCTCTGTCTGTGTCTCTGTCTCTGTCTCTGTCTCTGTCTCTGTCTCTGTGTCTCTGCCTCTGCATCTCTGTCTCTGTGTCTCCGTCTCTGTGTCTCTGCCTCTGTCATTGTGTCTCGGTCTCTGTGAATCTCTCTCTCTCTCTGTCTCTGTCCCTGTTCCTCTCCTTGTCCCTGTCGCTGTCTCTGTCTCTGTCTCTGTCCATGTCTCTGTCTCTGTCACTGCCTCTGTCTCTGGCTCTGTCTCTGTCGCTGTCTCTTCCTCTGTCTCTGTCTCCGTCTCCGTCTCTGTCCCTGGCTCTGTCTCTGCCTCTGTCTCTGTCTCTGTCTCCGTCTCTGTCTCTGTCTCTGTGTCTGTCTCCGTCTCTGTCTGTGTCTCTGTCTCTGTCGCTGTCTCTGTCTCTGCCTCTGTCTCTGTCTCTGTCTCTGTCTCTGTCTCTGTCTCTGTCTCTGTCTCTGTCTCTGTCTCTGCCTCCGTCTCTGTTTCTGTCTCTGCCACTGTCTGCGACTCTGTCTCTGTTTCTGTCTCTGTCTCTGTCTCTGTCCCTGTCTCTGTCTCTGTCTCTGTCTCTGCCTCTGTCTCTGTTCCTGTCCCTCTCCCTGGCCCTGTCGCTGTCTCTGTCTCTGTCTCTGTCCCTGTCCCTCTCCCTGGCCCTGTCTCCGTCTCTGTCTCTGTCTCTGCCTCTGTCTCTGTCCCTGTCCCACTCCCTGGCCCTGTCGCTGTCTCTGTCTCTGTCTCTGTCCCTGTCCCTCTCCCTGGCCCTGTCTCCGTCTCTGTCTCTGTCTCTGCCTCTATCTCCGTCTCCGTCTCTGTCTCTGTCTCTGTCTCTGTCTCTGTCTCTGTCTCTGTCTCTGTGTCTCTGCCTCTGCATTTCTGTCTCTGTGTCTCCGTCTCTGTGTCTCTGCCTCTGTCATTGTGTCTCGGTCTCTGTGAATCTCTCTCTCTCTGTCCCTGTCCCTGTCCCTCTCCTTGTCCCTGTCTCCGTCCCTCTCCTTGTCCCTGTCTCTGGCTCTGTCTCTGTCTCTGTCTCTGTCTCTGTCTCTGTCTCTGTCTCTGTCTCTGTCTCTGTCTCTGTCTCTGTCTCTGTCTCTGTCTCTGTCTCTGTCTCTGTCTCTGTCTCTGTTTCTGTCTCTGTCTCTGTCTCTGTCTCTGCCTCTGTCTCTGTCTCCGTATCTGTCTCTGTCTCTGTTTCTGTCTCTGTCTCTGTCTCTGTCTCTGTCTCTGCCTCCGTCTCTGTTTCTGTCTCTGCCACTGTCTGCGACTCTGTCTCTGTTTCTGTCTCTGTCTCTGTCTCTGTCCCTGTCTCTGTCTCTGTCTCTGTCTCTGCCTCTGTCTCTGTTCCTGTCCCTCTCCCTGGCCCTGTCGCTGTCTCTGTCTCTGTCTCTGTCCCTGTCCCTCTCCCTGGCCCTGTCTCCGTCTCTGTCTCTGTCTCTGCCTCTATCTCCGTCTCCGTCTCTGTCTCTGTCTCTGTCTCTGTCTCTGTCTCTGTCTCTGTCTCTGTCTCTGTCTCTGTCTCTGTCTCTGTGTCTGTCTCTGTCTCTGTCTGTGTCTCTGTCTCTGTCGCTGTCTCTGTCTCTGTCTCTGTCTCTGTCTCTGTCTCTGTCTCTGTCTCTGTCTCTGTCTCTGTCTCTGTCTCTGTCTCTGTCTCTGTCTCTGTCTCTGTCTCTGTCTCTGTCTCTGTCTCCGTCTCTGTCTCTGTCTCTGTGTCTGTCTCCGTCTCTGTCTGTGTCTCTGTCTCTGTCGCTGTCTCTGTCTCTGTCTCTGTCTCTGTCTCTGTCTCTGTCTCTGTCTCTGCCTCTGTCTCTGTTCCTGTCCCTCTCCCTGGCCCTGTCGCTGTCTCTGTCTCTGTCTCTGTCCCTGTCCCTCTCCCTGGCCCTGTCTCCGTCTCTGTCTCTGTCTCTGCCTCTATCTCCGTCTCCGTCTCTGTCTCTGTCTCTGTCTCTGTCTCTGTCTCTGCCTCTGTCTCTGTCTCTGTCTCTGTCTCTGTCTCTGTCTCTGTGTCTGTCTCTGTCTCTGTCTGTGTCTCTGTCTCTGTCGCTGTCTCTGTCTCTGTCTCTGTCTCTGTCCCTGTCTCTGTCTCTGTCTCTGTCTCTGTCTCTGTCTCTGTCTCTGTCTCTGTCTCTGTCTCTGTCTCTGTCTCTGTCTCCGTCTCTGTCTCTGTCTCTGTGTCTGTCTCCGTCTCTGTCTGTGTCTCTGTCTCTGTCGCTGTCTCTGTCTCTGTCTCTGTCTCTGTCTCTGTCTCTGTCTCTGTCTCTGTCTCTGTCTCTGTCTCTGTCTCTGTCTCTGTCTCTGTCTCTGCCTCCGTCTCTGCTTCTGTCTCTGCCACTGTCTGCGACTCTGTCTCTGTTTCTGTCTCTGTCTCTGTCTCTGCCTCTGTCTCTGTCTCTGTCTCTGTCTCTGCCTCTGTCTCTGTCCCTGTCCCTCTCCCTGGCCCTGTCGCTGTCTCTGCCTCTGTCTCTGTTCCTGTCCCTCTCCCTGGCCCTGTCGCTGTCTCTGTCTCTGTCTCTGTCTCTGTCCCTGTCCCTCTCCCTGGCCCTGTCTCCGTCTCTGTCTCTGTCTCTGCCTCTATCTCCGTCTCCGTCTCTGTCTCTGTCTCTGTCTCTGTCTCTGTCTCTGTCTCCGTCTCTGTTTCTGTCTCTGCCACTGTCTGCGACTCTGTCTCTGTTTCTGTCTCTGTCTCTGTCTCTGTCTCTGTCTCTGTCTCTGTCTCTGTCTCTGCCTCTGTCTCTGTCCCTGTCCCTCTCCCTGGCCCTGTCGCTGTCTCTGTCTCTGTCTCTGTCTCTGTCCCTGTCCCTCTCCCTGGCCCTGTCTCCGTCTCTGTCCCTGTCTCTGCCTCTATCTCCATCTCCGTCTCTGTCTCTGTCTCTGTCTCTGTCTCTGTCTCTGTCTCTGTCTCTGTCTCTGTCTCTGTCTCTGTGTCTCTGCCTCTGCATTTCTGTCTCTGTGTCTCCGTCTCTGTGTCTCTGCCTCTGTCATTGTGTCTCGGTCTCTGTGAATCTCTCTCTCTCTGTCCCTGTCCCTGTCCCTCTCCTTGTCCCTGTCTCTGTCTCTGTCTCTGTCTCTGTCTCTGTCTCTGTCTCTGTCTCTGTCTCTGTCTCTGTCTCTGTCTCTGTCTCTGTCTCTGTCTCTGTCTCTGTCTCTGTCTCTGTCTCTGTCTCTGTCTCTGTCTCTGTCTCTGTCTCTGTCTCTGTCTCTGTCTCCGTCTCTGTCACTGTCTCTGTGTCTGTCTCCGTCTCTGTCTGTGTCTCTGTCTCTGTCGCTGTCTCTGTCTCTGTCTCTGTCTCTGTCTCTGTCTCTGTCTCTGTCTCTGTCTCTGTCTCTGTCTCTGTCTCTGTCTCTGTCTCTGTCTCTGTCTCTGTCTCTGTCTCTGTCTCTGTCTCTGTCTCTGTCTCTGTCTCTGTCTCTGTCTCTGTCTCTGTCTCTGTCTCTGTCTCTGTCCCCGTATCTGTCTCTGTCTCTGTTTCTGTCTCTGTCTCTGTCTCTGTCCCTGCCTCTGTCTCTGCATCTGTCTCCGTCTCTGTCTCTGTCTCTATCTCCGTCTCTGTCTCTGTCTCTGACTCCGTCTCTGTCTCTGTCTCTGTCTCTGTCTCTGTGTCTCTGCCTCTGCATTTCTGTCTCTGTGTCTCCGTCTCTGTGTCTCTGCCTCTGTCATTGTGTCTCGGTCTCTGTGAATCTCTCTCTCTCTGTCTCTGTCCCTGTCCCTCTCCTTGTCCCTGTCGCTGTCTCTGTCTCTGTCTCTGTCTCTGTCTCTGTCTCTGTCTCTGTCACTGCCTCTGTCTCTGGCTCTGTCTCTGTCGCTGTCTCTTCCTCTGTCTCTGTCTCCGTCTCCGTCTCTGTCCCTGGCTCTGTCTCCGCCTCTGTCTCTGTCTCTGTCTCCGTCTCTGTCTCTGTCTCTGTGTCTGTCTCCGTCTCTGTCTGTGTCTCTGTCTCTGTCGCTCTCTCTGTCTCTGTCTCTGTCTCTGTCTCTGTCTCTGTCTCTGTCTCTGTCTCTGCCTCTGTCTCTGTTCCTGTCCCTCTCCCTGGCCCTGTCGCTGTCTCTGTCTCTGTCTCTGTCCCTGTCCCTCTCCCTGGCCGTGTCTCCGTCTCTGTCTCTGTCTCTGCCTCTATCTCCGTCTCCGTCTCTGTCTCTGTCTCTGTCTCTGTCTCTGTCTCTGTCTCTGTCTCTGTCTCTGTCTCTGTCTCTGTCTCTGTCTCTGTCTCTGTCTCTGTGTCTGTCTCTGTCTCTGTCTGTGTCTCTGTCTCTGTCGCTGTCTCTGTCTCTGTCTGTGTCTCTGTCTCTGTCTCTGTCTCTGTCTCTGTCTCTGTCTCTGTCTCTGTCTCTGTCTCTGTCGCTGTCTCTGTCTCTGTCTCTGTCTCTGTCTCTGTCTCTGTCTCTGTCTCTGTCTCTGTCTCTGTCTCTGTCTCTGTCTCTGCCTCCGTCTCTGTTTCTGTCTCTGCCACTGTCTGCCACTCTGTCTCTGTTTCTGTCTCTGTCTCTGTCTCTGTCTCTGTCTCTGTCTCTGTCTCTGCCTCTGTCTCTGTCCCTGTCCCTCTCCCTGGCCCTGTCGCTGTCTCTGTCTCTGTCTCTGTCCCTGTCCCTCTCTCCGGCCCTGTCTCCGTCTCTGTCTCTGTCTCTACCTCTATCTCCGTCTCCGTCTCTGTCTCTGTCTCTGTCCCTGTCTCTGTCTCTGTCTCTGTCTCTGTCTCTGTCTCTGTCTCTGTCTCTGTCTCTGTCTCTGTCTCTGTCTCTGTCTCTGTCTCTGTCTCTGTCTCCGTCTCTGTCTCTGTCTCTGCCTCTATCTCCGTCTCCGTCTCTGTCTCTGTCTCTGTCTCTGTCTCTGTCTCTGTCTCTGTCTCTGTCTCTGTCTCTGTCTCTGTCTTTGTCTCTGTCTCTGTCTCTGTCTCTGTCTCTGTCTCTGTCTCTGTCTCTGTCTCTGTCTCTGTCTCTGTCTCTGTCTCTGTCTCTGTCTCTGTCTCTGTCTCTGTCTCTGTCTCTGTCTCTGTCGCTGCCGCTGTCTCTTCCTCTGTCTCTGTCTCCGTCTCTGTCCCTGGCACTGTCTCTGCCTCTGTCTACGTCTCTATCTCTGTCTCGGTCTCTGCCTCTGTCTCCGTCTCTGTCGCTGTCTCTCCCTCTGTCTCTGTCTCTGTCTCTGTCTCTGTGTCTCTGCCTCTGCATTTCTGTCTCTGTGTCTCCGTCTCTGTGTCTCTGCCTCTGTCATTGTGTCTCGGTCTCTGTGAATCTCTCTCTCTCTGTCCCTGTCCCTGTCCCTCTCCTTGTCCCTGTCTCTGTCTCTGTCTCTGTCTCTGTCTCTGTCTCTGTCTCTGTCTCTGTCTCTGTCTCTGTCTCTGTCTCTGTCTCTGTCTCTGTCTCTGTCTCTGTCTCTGTCTCTGTCTCTGTCTCTGTCTCTGTCTCTGTCTCTGTCTCTGCCTCTGTCTCTGTCCCCGTATCTGTCTCTGTCTCTGTTTCTGTCTCTGTCTCTGTCTCTGTCCCTGCCTCTGTCTCTGCATCTGTCTCTGTCTCTGTCCCTGTCCCTCTCTCCGGCCCTGTCTCCGTCTCTGTCTCTGTCTCTACCTCTATCTCCGTCTCCGTCTCTGTCTCTGTCTCTGTCCCTGTCTCTGTCTCTGTCTCTGTCTCTGTCTCTGTCTCTGTCTCTGTCTCTGTCTCTGTCTCTGTCTCTGTCTCTGTCTCTGTCTCTGTCTCTGTCTCTGTCTCTGTCTCTGTCTCCGTCTCTGTCTCTGTCTCTGCCTCTATCTCCGTCTCCGTCTCTGTCTCTGTCTCTGTCTCTGTCTCTGTCTCTGTCTCTGTCTCTGTCTCTGTCTCTGTGTCTGTCTCTGTCTCTGTCTCTGTCTCTGTCTCTGTCTCTGTCTCTGTCTCTGTCTCTGTCTCTGTCTCTGTCTCTGTCTCTGTCTCTGTCTCTGTCTCTGTCTCTGTCTCTGTCGCTGCCGCTGTCTCTTCCTCTGTCTCTGTCTCCGTCTCTGTCCCTGGCACTGTCTCTGCCTCTGTCTACGTCTCTATCTCTGTCTCGGTCTCTGCCTCTGTCTCCGTCTCTGTCGCTGTCTCTCCCTCTGTCTCTGTCTCTGTCTCTGTCTCTGTGTCTCTGCCTCTGCATTTCTGTCTCTGTGTCTCCGTCTCTGTGTCTCTGCCTCTGTCATTGTGTCTCGGTCTCTGTGAATCTCTCTCTCTCTGTCCCTGTCCCTGTCCCTCTCCTTGTCCCTGTCTCTGTCTCTGTCTCTGTCTCTGTCTCTGTCTCTGTCTCTCTCTCTGTCTCTGTCTCTGTCTCTGTCTCTGTCTCTGTCTCTGTCTCTGTCTCTGTCTCTGTCTCTGTCTCTGTCTCTGTCTCTGTCTCTGTCTCTGTCTCTGCCTCTGTCTCTGTCCCCGTATCTGTCTCTGTCTCTGTTTCTGTCTCTGTCTCTGTCTCTGTCCCTGCCTCTGTCTCTGCATCTGTCTCCGTCTCTGTCTCTGTCTCTATCTCCGTCTCTGTCTCTGTCTCTGACTCCGTCTCTGTCTCTGTCTCTGTCTCTGTCTCTGTCTCTGTCTCTGTCTGTGTCTCTGCCTCTGTCTCGGTCATTGTCTCTGTCTCTGTCTGTGTCTCTGTCTCTGTCTCTGTCTCTGTCTCTGTCTCTGTCTCTGTGTCTCTGCCTCTGCATCTCTGTCTCTGTGTCTCCGTCTCTGTGTCTCTGCCTCTGTCATTGTGTCTCGGTCTCTGTGAATCTCTCTCTCTCTGTCTCTGTCCCTGTCCCTCTCCTTGTCCCTGTCGCTGTCTCTGTCTCTGTCTCTGTCCCTGTCTCTGTCTCTGTCACTGCCTCTGTCTCTGGCTCTGTCTCTGTCGCTGTCTCTTCCTCTGTCTCTGTCTCCGTCTCCGTCTCTGTCCCTGGCTCTGTCTCTGCCTCTGTCTCTGTCTCTGTCTCCGTCTCTGTCTCTGTCTCTGTGTCTGTCTCCGTCTCTGTCTGTGTCTCTGTCTCTGTCGCTGTCTCTGTCTCTGCCTCTGTCTCTGTCTCTGTCTCTGTCTCTGTCTCTGTCTCTGTCTCTGTCTCTGTCTCTGTCTCTGCCTCCGTCTCTGTTTCTGTCTCTGCCACTGTCTGCGACTCTGTCTCTGTTTCTGTCTCTGTCTCTGTCTCTGTCTCTGTCTCTGTCTCTGTCTCTGTCTCTGTCTCTGTCTCTGCCTCTGTCTCTGTTCCTGTCCCTCTCCCTGGCCCTGTCGCTGTCTCTGTCTCTGTCTCTGTCCCTGTCCCTCTCCCTGGCCCTGTCTCCGTCTCTGTCTCTGTCTCTGCCTCTGTCTCTGTCCCTGTCCCTCTCCCTGGCCCTGTCGCTGTCTCTGTCTCTGTCTCTGTCCCTGTCCCTCTCCCTGGCCCTGTCTCCGTCTCTGTCTCTGTCTCTGCCTCTATCTCCGTCTTCGTCTCTGTCTCTGTCTCTGTCTCTGTCTCTGTCTCTGTCTCTGTCTCTGTCTCTGTCTCTGTCTCTGTCTCTGTCTCTGTCTCTGTCTCTGTCTCTGTCTCTGTGTCTCTGCCTCTGCATTTCTGTCTCTGTGTCTCCGTCTCTGTGTCTCTGCCTCTGTCATTGTGTCTCGGTCTCTGTGAATCTCTCTCTCTCTGTCCCTGTCCCTGTCCCTCTCCTTGTCCCTGTCTCTGTCTCTGTCTCTGTCCCTCTCCTTGTCCCTGTCTCTGTCTCTGTCTCTGTCTCTGTCTCTATCTCCGTCTCTGTCTCTGTCTCTGACTCCGTCTCTGTCTCTGTCTCTGTCTCTGTCTCTGTCTCTGTCTCTGTCTGTGTCTCTGCCTCTGTCTCGGTCATTGTCTCTGTCTCTGTCTGTGTCTCTGTCTCTGTCTCTGTCTCTGTCTCTGTCTCTGTCTCTGTGTCTCTGCCTCTGCATCTCTGTCTCTGTGGCTCCGTCTCTGTGTCTCTGCCTCTGTCATTGTGTCTCGGTCTCTGTGAATCTCTCTCTCTCTGTCTCTGTCCCTGTCCCTCTCCTTGTCCCTGTCGCTGTCTCTGTCTCTGTCTCTGTCCCTGTCTCTGTCTCTGTCACTGCCTCTGTCTCTGGCTCTGTCTCTGTCGCTGTCTCTTCCTCTGTCTCTGTCTCCGTCTCCGTCTCTGTCCCTGGCTCTGTCTCTGCCTCTGTCTCTGTCTCTGTCTCTGTCTCCGTCTCTGTCTCTGTCTCTGTGTCTGTCTCCGTCTCTGTCTGTGTCTCTGTCTCTGTCGCTGTCTCTGTCTCTGCCTCTGTCTCTGTCTCTGTCTCTGTCTCTGTCTCTGTCTCTGTCTCTGTCTCTGTCTCTGTCTCTGCCTCCGTCTCTGTTTCTGTCTCTGCCACTGTCTGCGACTCTGTCTCTGTTTCTGTCTCTGTCTCTGTCTCTGTCTCTGTCTCTGTCTCTGTCTCTGTCTCTGTCTCTGTCTCTGCCTCTGTCTCTGTTCCTGTCCCTCTCCCTGGCCCTGTCGCTGTCTCTGTCTCTGTCTCTGTCCCTGTCCCTCTCCCTGGCCCTGTCTCCGTCTCTGTCTCTGTCTCTGCCTCTGTCTCTGTCCCTGTCCCTCTCCCTGGCCCTGTCGCTGTCTCTGTCTCTGTCTCTGTCCCTGTCCCTCTCCCTGGCCCTGTCTCCGTCTCTGTCTCTGTCTCTGCCTCTATCTCCGTCTTCGTCTCTGTCTCTGTCTCTGTCTCTGTCTCTGTCTCTGTCTCTGTCTCTGTCTCTGTCTCTGTCTCTGTCTCTGTCTCTGTCTCTGTCTCTGTGTCTCTGCCTCTGCATTTCTGTCTCTGTGTCTCCGTCTCTGTGTCTCTGCCTCTGTCATTGTGTCTCGGTCTCTGTGAATCTCTCTCTCTCTGTCCCTGTCCCTGTCCCTCTCCTTGTCCCTGTCTCTGTCTCTGTCTCTGTCCCTCTCCTTGTCCCTGTCTCTGTCTCTGTCTCTGTCTCTGTCTCTGTCTCTGTCTCTGTCTCTGTCTCTGTCTCTGTCTCTGTCTCTGTCTCTGTCTCTGTCTCTGTCTCTGTCTCTGTCTCTGTCTCTGTCTCTGTCTCTGTCTCTGTCTCTGTCTCTGTCTCTGTCTCTGCCTCTGTCTCTGTCTCCGTATCTGTCTCTGTCTCTGTCTCTGTCTCTGTCTCTGTCTCTGTGTCTGTCTCTGTCTCTGTCTGTGTCTCTGTCTCTGTCGCTGTCTCTGTCTCTGTCTCTGTCTCTGTCTCTGTCTCTGTCTCTGTCTCTGTCTCTGTCTCTGTCTCTGTCTCTGTCTCTGTCTCTGTCTCTGTCTCTGTCTCTGTCTCTGTCTCTGACTCCGTCTCTGTCTCTGTCTCTGTGTCTGTCTCCGTCTCTGTCTGTGTCTCTGTCTCTGTCGCTGTCTCTGTCTCTGTCTCTGTCTCTGTCTCTGTCTCTGTCTCTGTCTCTGTCTCTGCCTCTGTCTCTGTTCCTGTCCCTCTCCCTGGCCCTGTCGCTGTCTCTGTCTCTGTCTCTGTCCCTGTCCCTCTCCCTGGCCCTGTCTCCGTCTCTGTCTCTGTCTCTGCCTCTATCTCCGTCTCCGTCTCTGTCTCTGTCTCTGTCTCTGTCTCTGTCTCTGCCTCTGTCTCTGTCTCTGTCTCTGTCTCTGTCTCTGTCTCTGTCTCTGTGTCTGTCTCTGTCTCTGTCTGTGTCTCTGTCTCTGTCGCTGTCTCTGTCTCTGTCTCTGTCTCTGTCCCTGTCTCTGTCTCTGTCTCTGTCTCTGTCTCTGTCTCTGTCTCTGTCTCTGTCTCTGTCTCTGTCTCTGTCTCTGTCTCCGTCTCTGTCTCTGTCTCTGTGTCTGTCTCCGTCTCTGTCTGTGTCTCTGTCTCTGTCGCTGTCTCTGTCTCTGTCTCTGTCTCTGTCTCTGTCTCTGTCTCTGTCTCTGTCTCTGTCTCTGTCTCTGTCTCTGTCTCTGTCTCTGCCTCCGTCTCTGTTTCTGTCTCTGCCACTGTCTGCGACTCTGTCTCTGTTTCTGTCTCTGTCTCTGTCTCTGTCTCTGTCTCTGTCTCTGTCTCTGTCTCTGTCTCTGTCTCTGTCTCTGCCTCTGTCTCTGTTCCTGTCCCTCTCCCTGGCCCTGTCGCTGTCTCTGTCTCTGTCTCTGTCTCTGTCTCTGTCCCTGTCCCTCTCCCTGGCCCTGTCTCCGTCTCTGTCTCTGTCTCTGCCTCTATCTCCGTCTCCGTCTCTGTCTCTGTCTCTGTCTCTGTCTCTGTCTCTGTCTCTGTCTCTGTCTCTGTCTCTGTCTCTGTCTCTGTCTCTGTCTCTGTCTCTGTCTCTGTCTCTGTCTCTGTGTCTGTCTCTGTCTCTGTCTGTGTCTCTGTCTCTGTCGCTGTCTCTGTCTCTGTCTCTGTCTCTGTCTCTGTCTCTGTCTCTGTCTCTGTCTCTGTCTCTGTCTCTGTCTCTGTCTCTGTCTCTGCCTCCGTCTCTGTTTCTGTCTCTGCCACTGTCTGCGACTCTGTCTCTGTTTCTGTCTCTGTCTCTGTCTCTGTCTCTGTCTCTGTCTCTGTCTCTGTCTCTGTCTCTGCCTCTGTCTCTGTCCCTGTCCCTCTCCCTGGCCCTGTCGCTGTCTCTGTCTCTGTCTCTGTCCCTGTCCCTCTCCCTGGCCCTGTCTCCGTCTCTGTCTCTGTCTCTGCCTCTATCTCCGTCTCCGTCTCTGTCTCTGTCTCTGTCTCTGTCTCTGTCTCTGTCTCTGTCTCTGTCTCTGTCTCTGTGTCTCTGCCTCTGCATTTCTGTCTCTGTGTCTCCGTCTCTGTGTCTCTGCCTCTGTCATTGTGTCTCGGTCTCTGTGAATCTCTCTCTCTCTGTCCCTGTCCCTGTCCCTCTCCTTGTCCCTGTCTCTGTCTCTGTCTCTGTCTCTGTCTCTGTCTCTGTCTCTGTCTCTGTCTCTGTCTCTGTCTCTGTCTCTGTCTCTGTGTCTGTCTCTGTCTCTGTCTGTGTCTCTGTCTCTGTCGCTGTCTCTGTCTCTGTCTCTGTCTCTGTCTCTGTCTCTGTCTCTGTCTCTGTCTCTGTCTCTGTCTCTGTCTCTGTCTCTGTCTCTGTCTCTGTCTCTGTCCCTGCCTCTGTCTCTGCATCTGTCTCCGTCTCTGTCTCTGTCTCTATCTCCGTCTCTGTCTCTGTCTCTGACTCCGTCTCTGTCTCTGTCTTTGTCTCTGTCTCTGTGTCTCTGCCTCTGCATCTCTGTCTCTGTGTCTCCGTCTCTGTGTCTCTGCCTCTGTCATTGTGTCTCGGTCTCTGTGAATCTCTCTCTCTCTGTCTCTGTCCCTGTCCCTCTCCTTGTCCCTGTCGCTGTCTCTGTCTCTGTCTCTGTCTCTGTCTCTGTCTCTGTCACTGCCTCTGTCTCTGGCTCTGTCTCTGTCGCTGTCTCTTCCTCTGTCTCTGTCTCCGTCTCCGTCTCTGTCCCTGGCTCTGTCTCCGCCTCTGTCTCTGTCTCTGTCCCTGTCCCTCTCCCTAGCCCTGTCTCCGTCTCTGTCTCTGTCTCTGCCTCTATCTCCGTCTCCGTCTCTGTCTCTGTCTCTGTCTCTGTCTCTGTCTCTGTCTCTGTCTCTGTCTCCGTCTCTGTCTCTGTCTCTGTGTCTGTCTCCGTCTCTGTCTGTGTCTCTGTCTCTGTCGCTGTCTCTGTCTCTGTCTCTGTCTCTGTCTCTGTCTCTGTCTCTGTCTCTGCCTCTGTCTCTGTTCCTGTCCCTCTCCCTGGCCCTGTCGCTGTCTCTGTCTCTGTCTCTGTCCCTGTCCCTCTCCCTGGCCCTGTCTCCGTCTCTGTCTCTGTCTCTGCCTCTATCTCCGTCTCCGTCTCTGTCTCTGTCCCTGTCTCTGTCTCTGTCTCTGTCTCTGTCTCTGTCTCTGTCTCTGTCTCTGTCTCTGTCTCTGTCTCTGTCTCTGTGTCTGTCTCTGTCTCTGTCTGTGTCTCTGTCTCTGTCGCTGTCTCTGTCTCTGTCTCTGTCTCTGTCTCTGTCTCTGTCTCTGTCTCTGTCTCTGTCTCTGTCTCTGTCTCTGTCTCTGTCTCTGTCTCTGTCTCTGTCTCTGTCTCTGTCTCTGCCTCCGTCTCTGTGTCTGTCTCTGCCACTGTCTGTGACTCTGTCTCTGTTTCTGTCTCTGTCTCTGTCTCTGTCTCTGTCTCTGTCTCTGTCTCTGCCTCTGTCTCTGTCCCTGTCCCTCTCCCTGGCCCTGTCGCTGTCTCTGTCTCTGTCCCTGTCCCTCTCCCTGGCCCTGTCTCCGTCTCTGTCCCTGTCTCTGCCTCTATCTCCGTCTCCGTCTCTGTCTCTGTCTCTGTCTCTGTCTCTGTCCCTGTCCCTCTCCTTGTCCCTGTCTCTGTCTCTGTCTCTTTCTCTGTCTCTGTCTCTGTCTCTGTCTCTGTCGCTGTCTCTGTCTCTGTCTCTGTCTCTGTCTCTGTCTCTGTCTCTGTCTCTGTCTCTGTCTCTGTCTCTGTCTCTGTCTCTGTCTCTGTCTCTGTCTCTGTCTCTGTCTCTGTCTCTGTCTCTGTCTCTGTCTCTGTCTCTGTCTCTGTCTCTGTCTCTGCCTCCGTCTCTGTTTCTGTCTCTGCCACTGTCTGCCACTCTGTCTCTGTTTCTGTCTCTGTCTCTGTCTCTGTCTCTGTCTCTGCCTCTGTCTCTGTCCCTGTCCCTCTCCCTGGCCCTGTCGCTGTCTCTGTCTCTGTCTCTGTCCCTGTCCCTCTCCCCGGCCCTGTCTCCGTCTCTGTCTCTGTCTCTACCTCTATCTCCGTCTCCGTCTCTGTCTCTGTCTCTGTCCCTGTCTCTGTCTCTGTCTCTGTCTCTGTCTCTGTCTCTGTCTCTGTCACTGCCTCCGCCTCTGTCTCTGTCTCTGTCTCTGTCTCTGTCTCTGTCTCTGTCTCTGTCTCTGTCTCTGTCTCTGTCTCTGTCTCTGTGTCTCTGTCTCTGGGTCTCTGTCTGAGTTTCTCTGTCTCTGTCTCTGTGTCTGTCTCTGTCTCTGTCTCTGTCTCTGTCTCTGTCACTGTCTCCGCCTCTGTCTCTGTCTCTGTCTCTGTCTCTGTCTCTGTGTCTCTGTCTCTGGGTCTCTGTCTGAGTGTCTCTGCCTCTGTCTCTTTGTCTCTGTATCAGTTTCTTAGCCCCCGTGCCTACGTCTCTGTGTCTCTGACTCTGCATCTGCCTCTGTCTCTGTCTCTGTCTCTGTCTCTGTCTCTGTCTCTGTCTCTGTCTCTGTCTCTGTCTCTGTCTGTGTCTCTGTCTCTGTCTCTGTCTCTGTCTCTGTCTCTGTCTCTGTCTCTGTCTCTGTCTCTGTCTCTGTCTCTGTCTCTGACTCTGTCTCTGTCTCTGTCTCTGTCTCTGTCTCTGTCTCTGTCTCTGTCTCTGTCTCTGCCTCTGTCTCTGTCCCCGTATCTGTCTCTGTCTCTGTTTCTGTGTCTGTCTCTGTCTCTGTCCCTGCCTCTGTCTCTGCATCTGTCTCCGTCTCTGTCTCTGTCTCTGTCTCTGTCTCTGTCTCTGTCTCTGTCTCTGTCTCTGTCTCTGTCTCTGTCTCTGTCTCTGTCTCTGTCTCTGTCTCTGTCTCTGCCTCCGTCTCTGTGTCTGTCTCTGCCACTGTCTGTGACTCTGTCTCTGTTTCTGTCTCTGTCTCTGTCTCTGTCTCTGTCTCTGTCTCTGTCTCTGCCTCTGTCTCTGTCCCTGTCCCTCTCCCTGGCCCTGTCGCTGTCTCTGTCTCTGTCCCTGTCCCTCTCCCTGGCCCTGTCTCCGTCTCTGTCCCTGTCTCTGCCTCTATCTCCGTCTCCGTCTCTGTCTCTGTCTCTGTCTCTGTCTCTGTCCCTGTCCCTCTCCTTGTCCCTGTCTCTGTCTCTGTCTCTTTCTCTGTCTCTGTCTCTGTCTCTGTCTCTGTCTCTGTCGCTGTCTCTGTCTCTGTCTCTGTCTCTGTCTCTGTCTCTGTCTCTGTCTCTGTCTCTGTCTCTGTCTCTGTCTCTGTCTCTGTCTCTGTCTCTGTCTCTGTCTCTGTCTCTGTCTCTGTCTCTGTCTCTGTCTCTGCCTCCGTCTCTGTTTCTGTCTCTGCCACTGTCTGCCACTCTGTCTCTGTTTCTGTCTCTGTCTCTGTCTCTGTCTCTGTCTCTGCCTCTGTCTCTGTCCCTGTCCCTCTCCCTGGCCCTGTCGCTGTCTCTGTCTCTGTCTCTGTCCCTGTCCCTCTCCCCGGCCCTGTCTCCGTCTCTGTCTCTGTCTCTACCTCTATCTCCGTCTCCGTCTCTGTCTCTGTCTCTGTCCCTGTCTCTGTCTCTGTCTCTGTCTCTGTCTCTGTCTCTGTCTCTGTCTCTGTCTCTGTCTCTGTCTCTGTCTCTGTCTCTGTCTCTGTCTCTGTCTCTGTCTCTGTCTCTGTCTCTGTCTCTGTCTCTGTCACTGCCTCCGCCTCTGTCTCTGTCTCTGTCTCTGTCTCTGTCTCTGTCTCTGTCTCTGTCTCTGTCTCTGTCTCTGTCTCTGTCTCTGTCTCTGTGTCTCTGTCTCTGGGTCTCTGTCTGAGTTTCTCTGTCTCTGTCTCTGTGTCTGTCTCTGTCTCTGTCTCTGTCTCTGTCTCTGTCACTGCCTCCGCCTCTGTCTCTGTCTCTGTCTCTGTCTCTGTCTCTGTGTCTCTGTCTCTGGGTCTCTGTCTGAGTGTCTCTGCCTCTGTCTCTTTGTCTCTGTATCAGTTTCTTAGCCCCCGTGCCTACGTCTCTGTGTCTCTGACTCTGCATCTGCCTCTGTCTCTGTCTCTGTCTCTGTCTCTGTCTCTGTCTCTGTCTCTGTCTCTGTCTCTGTCTCTGTCTGTGTCTCTGTCTCTGTCTCTGTCTCTGTCTCTGTCTCTGTCTCTGTCTCTGTCTCTGTCTCTGTCTCTGACTCTGTCTCTGTCTCTGTCTCTGTCTCTGTCTCTGTCTCTGTCTCTGTCTCTGTCTCTGCCTCTGTCTCTGTCCCCGTATCTGTCTCTGTCTCTGTTTCTGTGTCTGTCTCTGTCTCTGTCCCTGCCTCTGTCTCTGCATCTGTCTCCGTCTCTGTCTCTGTCTCTATCTCCGTCTCTGTCTCTGTCTCTGAATCCGTCTCTGTCTCTGTCTCTGTCTCTGTCTCTGTCTCTGTCTCTGTCTGTGTCTCTGCCTCTGTCTCGGTCATTGTCTCTGTCTCTGTCTCTGTCTCTGTCTCTGTCTCTGTCTCTGTCTCTGTCTCTGTCTCTGTCTCTGTGTCTCTGCCTCTGCATCTCTGTCTCTGTGTCTCCGTCTCTGTGTCTCTGCCTCTGTCATTGTGTCTCGGTCTCTGTGAATCTCTCTCTCTCTGTCTCTGTCCCTGTCCCTCTCCTTGTCCCTGTCGCTGTCTCTGTCTGTGTCTCTGTCTCTGTCTCTGTCTCTGTCTCTGTCTCTGTCTCTGTCTCTGTCTCTGTCTCTGTCTCTGTCTCTGTCTCTGTCTCTGTCTCTGTCTCTGTCTCTGCCTCCGTCCCTGTGTCTGTCTCTGCCACTGTCTGCGACTCTGTCTCTGTTTCTGTCTCTGTCTCTGTCTCTGTCTCTGTCTCTGTCTCTGTCTCTGTCTCTGCCTCTGTCTCCGTCCCTGTTCCTCTCCCTGGCCCTGTCGCTGTCTCTGTCTCTGTCTCTGTCCCTGTCCCTCTCACTGGCCCTGTCTCCGTCTCTGTCTCTGTCTCTGCCTCCATCTCCGTGTCCGTCTCTGTCTCTGTGTCTGTCTCTGTCTCTGTCTCTGTCTCTGTCTCTGTCTCTGTCTCTGTCTCTGCCTCTGTCTCCGTCTCTGTCGCTGTCTCTCCCACTGTCTCTGTCTCTGTCTCTGTCTCTGTCTCTGTGTCTCTGCCTTTGCATCTCTGTCTCTGTGTCTCCGTCTCTGTCATTGTGTCTCGGTCTCTGTGAATCTCTCTCTCTCTGTCTCTGTCCCTGTCCCTCTCCTTGTCCCTGTCTCTGTCTCTGTCTCTGTCTCTGTCTCTCTCTCTGTCGCTGTCTCTGTCGCTGTCTCTGTCTCTGTCTCTGTCTCTGTCTCTGTCTCTGTCTCTCTCTCTGTCTCTGTGTCTGTCTCTGTCTCTGTCTCTGTCTCTGTCTCTGTCTCTGCCTCCGTCTCTGTGTCTGTCTCTGCCACTGTCTGCGACTCTGTCTCTGTTTCTGTCTCTGTCTCTGTCTCTGTCTCTGTCTCTGTCTCTGTCTCTGTCTCTGCCTCTGTCTCTGTCCCTGTACCTCTCCCTGGCCCTGTCGCTGTCTCTGTCTCTGTCCCTGTCCCTCTCCCTGGCCCTGTCTCCGTCTCTGTCCCTGTCTCTGCCTCTGTCTCTGTCTCTGTCTCTGTCGCTGTCTCTGTCTCTGTCTCTGTCTCTGTCTCTGTCTCTGTCTCTGTCTCTGTCTCTGTCTCTGTCTCTGTCTCTGTCTCTGTCTCTGTCTCTGTCTCTGTCTCTGTCTCTGTCTCTGTCTCTGTCTCTGTCTCTGCCTCTGTCTCTGTCTCTGTCTCTGTCTCTGTCTCTGTCTCTGTCTCTGTCTCTGTCTCTGTCTCTGTCTCTGTCTCTGTCTCTGTCATTGTGTCTCGGTCTCTGTGAATCTCTCTCTCTCTGTCTCTGTCCCTGTCCCTCTCCTTGTCCCTGTCTCTGTCTCTGTCTCTGTCTCTGTCTCTGTCTCTCTCTCTGTCTCTGTCTCTGTCTCTGTCTCTGCCTCTGTCTCTGTCCCCGTATCTGTCTCTGTCTCTGTTTCTGTGTCTGTCTCTGTCTCTGTCCCTGCCTCTGTCTCTGCATCTGTCTCCGTCTCTGTCTCTGTCTCTATCTCCGTCTCTGTCTCTGTCTCTGAATCCGTCTCTGTCTCTGTCTCTGTCTCTGTCTCTGTCTCTGTCTCTGTCTGTGTCTCTGCCTCTGTCTCGGTCATTGTCTCTGTCTCTGTCTCTGTCTCTGTCTCTGTCTCTGTCTCTGTCTCTGTCTCTGTCTCTGTCTCTGTCTCTGTCTCTGTGTCTCTGCCTCTGCATCTCTGTCTCTGTGTCTCCGTCTCTGTGTCTCTGCCTCTGTCATTGTGTCTCGGTCTCTGTGAATCTCTCTCTCTCTGTCTCTGTCCCTGTCCCTCTCCTTGTCCCTGTCGCTGTCTCTGTCTGTGTCTCTGTCTCTGTCTCTGTCTCTGTCTCTGTCTCTGTCTCTGTCTCTGTCTCTGTCTCTGTCTCTGCCTCCGTCCCTGTGTCTGTCTCTGCCACTGTCTGCGACTCTGTCTCTGTTTCTGTCTCTGTCTCTGTCTCTGTCTCTGTCTCTGTCTCTGTCTCTGTCTCTGTCTCTGCCTCTGTCTCCGTCCCTGTCCCTCTCCCTGGCCCTGTCGCTGTCTCTGTCTCTGTCTCAGTCCCTGTCCCTCTCACTGGCCCTGTCTCCGTCTCTGTCTCTGTCTCTGCCTCCATCTCCGTGTCCGTCTCTGTCTCTGTCTCTGTCTCTGTCTCTGTCTCTGTCTCTGTCTCTGTCTCTGTCTCTGTCTCTGTCTCTGCCTCTGTCTCCGTCTCTGTCGCTGTCTCTCCCACTGTCTCTGTCTCTGTCTCTGTCTCTGTCTCTGTGTCTCTGCCTTTGCATCTCTGTCTCTGTGTCTCCGTCTCTGTCATTGTGTCTCGGTCTCTGTGAATCTCTCTCTCTCTGTCTCTGTCCCTGTCCCTCTCCTTGTCCCTGTCTCTGTCTCTGTCTCTGTCTCTGTCTCTCTCTCTGTCGCTGTCTCTGTCGCTGTCTCTGTCTCTGTCTCTGTCTCTGTCTCTGTCTCTGTCTCTGTCTCTGTCTCTGTGTCTGTCTCTGTCTCTGTCTCTGTCTCTGTCTCTGTCTCTGCCTCCGTCTCTGTGTCTGTCTCTGCCACTGTCTGCGACTCTGTCTCTGTTTCTGTCTCTGTCTCTGTCTCTGTCTCTGTCTCTGTCTCTGTCTCTGTCTCTGCCTCTGTCTCTGTCCCTGTACCTCTCCCTGGCCCTGTCGCTGTCTCTGTCTCTGTCCCTGTCCCTCTCCCTGGCCCTGTCTCCGTCTCTGTCCCTGTCTCTGCCTCTGTCTCTGTCTCTGTCTCTGTCGCTGTCTCTGTCTCTGTCTCTGTCTCTGTCTCTGTCTCTGTCTCTGTCTCTGTCTCTGTCTCGGTCTCTGTCTCTGTCTCTGTCTCTGTCTCTGTCTCTGTCTCTGTCTCTGTCTCTGTCTCTGCCTCTGTCTCTGTCTCTGTCTCTGTCTCTGTCTCTGTCTCTGTCTCTGTCTCTGTCTCTGTCTCTGTCTCTGTCTCTGTCTCTGTCATTGTGTCTCGGTCTCTGTGAATCTCTCTCTCTCTGTCTCTGTCCCTGTCCCTCTCCTTGTCCCTGTCTCTGTCTCTGTCTCTGTCTCTGTCTCTCTCTCTGTCGCTGTCTCTGTCTCTGTCTCTGTCTCTGTCTCTGTCTCTGTCTCTGTCTCTGTCTCTGTCTCTGTCTCTGTCTCTGTCTCTGTCTCTGTCTCTGTCTCTGTCTCTGTCTCTGTCTCTGCCTCCGTCTCTGTGTCTGTCTCTGCCACTGTCTGCGACTCTGTCTCTGTTTCTGTCTCTGTCTCTGTCTCTGTCTCTGTCTCTGTCTCTGTCTCTGTCTCTGTCTCTGTCTCTGCCTCTGTCTCTGTCCCTCTCCCTCTCCCTGGCCCTGTCGCTGTCTCTGTCTCTGTCCCTGTCCCTCTCCCTGGCCCTGTCTCCGTCTCTGTCCCTGTCTCTGCCTCTATCTCCGTCTCCGTCTCTGTCTCTGTCTCTGTCTCTGTCTCTGTCCCTGGCCCTCTCCTTGTCCCTGTCTCTGTCTCTGTCTCTGTCTCTGTCTCTGTCTCTGTCTCTGTCTCTGTCGCTGTCTCTGTCTCTGTCTCTGTCTCTGTCTCTGTCTCTGTCTCTGTCTCTGTCCCTGTCTCTGTCTCTGTCTCTGTCTCTGTCTCTGTCTCTGTCTCTGTCTCTGTCTCTGTCTCTGTCTCTGTCTCTGTCTCTGCCTCCGTCTCTGTTTCTGTCTCTGCCACTGTCTGCGACTCTGTCTCTGTTTCTGTCTCTGTCTCTGTCTCTGTCTCTGTCTCTGTCTCTGTCTCTGCCTCTGTCTCTGTCCCTGTCCCTCTCCCTGGCCCTGTCGCTGTCTCTGTCTCTGTCTCTGTCCCTGTCCCTCTCCCCGGCCCTGTCTCCGTCTCTGTCTCTGTCCCTGCCTCTATCTCCGTCTCCGTCTCTGTCTCTGTCTCTGTCCCTGTCTCTGTCTCTGTCTCTGTCTCTGTCTCTGTCTCTGTCTCTGTCTCTGTCTCTGTCTCTGTCTCTGTCTCTGTCTCTGTCTCTGTCTCTGTCTCTGTCTCTGTCTCTGTCTCTGTCTCTGTCTCTGTCTCTGTCTCTGTCTCTGTCTCTGTCTCTGTCTCTGTCTCTGTCTCTGTCTCTGTCTCTGTCTCTGTCTCTGTCTCTGTCTCTGTCTCTGTCTCTGTCTCTGTCACTGCCTCCGCCTCTGTCTCTGTCTCTGTCTCTGTCTCTGTCTCTGTCTCTGTCTCTGTGTCTCTGTCTCTGGGTCTCTGTCTGAGTTTCTCTGTCTCTGTCTCTGTGTCTGTCTCTGTCTCTGTCTCTGTCTCTGTCTCTGTCACTGCCTCCGCCTCTGTCTCTGTCTCTGTCTCTGTCTCTGTCTCTGTGTCTCTGTCTCTGGGCCTCTGTCTGAGTGTCTCTGCCTCTGTCTCTTTGTCTCTGTATCAGTTTCTTAGCGCCCGTGCCTACGTCTCCGTGTCTCTGACTCTGCATCTGCATCTGTCTCTCTCTCTGTCTCTGTCTCTGTCTCTGTCTCTGTCTCTGTCTCTGTCTCTGTCTCTGTCTCTGTCTCTGTCTCTGTCTCTGTCTCTGTCTCTGTCTCTGTCTCTGTCTCTGTCTCTGTCTCTGTCTCTGTCTCTGTCTCTGTCTCTGTCTCTGTCTCTGTCGCTGCCGCTGTCTCTTCCTCTGTCTCTGTCTCCGTCTCTGTCCCTGGCACTGTCTCTGCCTCCGTCTACGTCTCTATCTCTGTCTCGGTCTCTGCCTCTGTCTCTGTCTCTGTCTCTGTCTCTGTCTCTGTCTCTGTCTCTGTCTCTGTCTCTGTCTCCGTCTCTGTCTCCGTCTCTGTCTCTGTCTCTGTCTCTGTCTCTGCCTCCGTCTCTGTTTCTGTCTCTGCCACTGTCTGCGACTCTGTCTCTGTTTCTGTCTCTGTCTCTGTCTCTGTCTCTGTCTCTGTCTCTGTCTCTGTCTCTGTCTCTGTCTCTGTCTCTGCCTCTGTCTCTGTTCCTGTCCCTCTCCCTGGCCCTGTCGCTGTCTCTGTCTCTGTCTCTGTCCCTGTCCCTCTCCCTGGCCCTGTCTCCGTCTCTGTCTCTGTCTCTGTCCCTGTCCCTCTCCCTGGCCCTGTCGCTGTCTCTGTCTCTGTCTCTGTCCCTGTCCCTCTCCCTGGCCCTGTCTCCGTCTCTGTCTCTGTCTCTGCCTCTATCTCCGTCTCCGTCTCTGTCTCTGTCTCTGTCTCTGTCTCTGTCTCTGTCTCTGTCTCTGTCTCTGTCTCTGTCTCTGTCTCTGTGTCTCTGCCTCTGCATTTCTGTCTCTGTGTCTCCGTCTCTGTGTCTCTGCCTCTGTCATTGTGTCTCGGTCTCTGTGAATCTCTCTCTCTCTGTCCCTGTCCCTGTCCCTCTCCTTGTCCCTGTCTCTGTCTCTGTCTCTGTCCCTCTCCTTGTCCCTGTCTCTGTCTCTGTCTCTGTCTCTGTCTCTGTCTCTGTCTCTGTCTCTGTCTCTGTCTCTGTCTCTGTCTCTGTCTCTGTGTCTGTCTCTGTCTCTGTCTGTGTCTCTGTCTCTGTCGCTGTCTCTGTCTCTGTCTCTGTCTCTGTCTCTGTCTCTGTCTCTGTCTCTGTCTCTGTCTCTGTCTCTGTCTCTGTCTCTGTCTCTGTCTCTGCCTCCGTCTCTGTTTCTGTCTCTGCCACTGTCTGCGACTCTGTCTCTGTTTCTGTCTCTGTCTCTGTCTCTGTCTCTGTCTCTGTCTCTGTCTCTGTCTCTGTGTCTCTGCCTCTGCATTTCTGTCTCTGTGTCTCCGTCTCTGTGTCTCTGCCTCTGTCATTGTGTCTCGGTCTCTGTGAATCTCTCTCTCTCTGTCCCTGTCCCTGTCCCTCTCCTTGTCCCTGTCTCTGTCTCTGTCTCTGTCTCTGTCTCTGTCTCTGTCTCTGTCTCTGTCTCTGTCTCTGTCTCTGTCTCTGTCTCTGTCTCTGTCTCTGTCTCTGTCTCTGTCTCTGTCTCTGTCTCTGTCTCTGTCTCTGTCTCTGTCTCTGTCTCTGTCTCTGTCTCTGTCTCTGTCTCTGTCTCTGTCTCTGTCTCTGTCCCCGTATCTGTCTCTGTCTCTGTTTCTGTCTCTGTCTCTGTCTCTGTCCCTGCCTCTGTCTCTGCATCTGTCTCCGTCTCTGTCTCTGTCTCTATCTCCGTCTCTGTCTCTGTCTCTGTCTCTGTCGCTGTCTCTGTCTCTGTCTCTGTCTCTGTCCCTGTCTCTGTCTCTGTCTCTGTCTCTGTCTCTGTCTCTGTCTCTGTCTCTGTCTCTGTCTCTGTCTCTGTCTCTGTCTCTGTCTCTGTCTCCGTCTCTGTCTCTGTCTCTGTGTCTGTCTCCGTCTCTGTCTGTGTCTCTGACTCTGTCGCTGTCTCTGTCTCTGTCTCTGTCTCTGTCTCTGTCTCTGTCTCTGTCTCTGTCTCTGTCTCTGTCTCTGTCTCTGTCTCTGTCTCTGCCTCCGTCTCTGTTTCTGTCTCTGCCACTGTCTGCGACTCTGTCTCTGTTTCTGTCTCTGTCTCTGTCTCTGTCTCTGTCTCTGTCTCTGTCTCTGTCTCTGTCTCTGTCTCTGTCTCTGCCTCTGTCTCTGTTCCTGTCCCTCTCCCTGGCCCTGTCGCTGTCTCTGTCTCTGTCTCTGTCTCTGTCCCTGTCCCTCTCCCTGGCCCTGTCTCCGTCTCTGTCTCTGTCTCTGCCTCTATCTCCGTCTCCGTCTCTGTCTCTGTCTCTGTCTCTGTCTCTGTCTCTGTCTCTGTCTCTGTCTCTGTCTCTGCCTCTGTCTCTGTCTCTGTCTCTGTCGCTGTCTCTGTCTCTGTCTCTGTCTCTGTCTCTGTCTCTGTCTCTGTCTCTGTCTCTGTCTCTGTCTCTGTCTCTGTCTCTGTCTCTGTCTCTGTCTCTGTCTCTGTCTCTTTCTCTGTCTCTGTCTCTGTCTCTGCCTCTGTCTCTGTCTCTGTCTCTGTCTCTGTCTCTGTCTCTGTCTCTGTCTCTGTCTCTGTCTCTGTCTCTGTCTCTGTCATTGTGTCTCGGTCTCTGTGAATCTCTCTCTCTCTGTCTCTGTGCCTGTCCCTCTCCTTGTCCCTGTCTCTGTCTCTGTCTCTGTCTCTGTCTTTCTCTCTGTCTCTGTCTCTGTCTCTGTCTCTGCCTCTGTCTCTGTCCCCGTATCTGTCTCTGTCTCTGTTTCTGTGTCTGTCTCTGTCTCTGTCCCTGCCTCTGTCTCTGCATCTGTCTCCGTCTCTGTCTCTGTCTCTATCTCCGTCTCTGTCTCTGTCTCTGTCTCTGTCTCTGTCTCTGTCTCTGTCTCTGTCTCTGTCTCTGTCTCTGTCTCTGTCTCTGTCTCTGTCTCTGTCTCTGTGTCTGTCTCTGTCTCTGTCTGTGTCTCTGTCTCTGTCGCTGTCTCTGTCTCTGTCTCTGTCTCTGTCTCTGTCTCTGTCTCTGTCTCTGTCTCTGTCTCTGTCTCTGTCTCTGTCTCTGCCTCCGTCTCTGTTTCTGTCTCTGCCACTGTCTGCGACTCTGTCTCTGTTTCTGTCTCTGTCTCTGTCTCTGTCTCTGTCTCTGTCTCTGTCTCTGTCTCTGTCTCTGTGTCTCTGCCTCTGCATTTCTGTCTCTGTGTCTCCGTCTCTGTGTCTCTGCCTCTGTCATTGTGTCTCGGTCTCTGTGAATCTCTCTCTCTCTGTCCCTGTCCCTGTCCCTCTCCTTGTCCCTGTCTCTGTCTCTGTCTCTGTCTCTGTCTCTGTCTCTGTCTCTGTCTCTGTCTCTGTCTCTGTCTCTGTCTCTGTCTCTGTCTCTGTCTCTGTCTCTGTCTCTGTCTCTGTCTCTGTCTCTGTCTCTGTCTCTGTCTCTGTCTCTGTCTCTGTCTCTGTCTCTGTCTCTGTCTCTGTCTCTGTCTCTGTCTCTGTCTCTGTCTCTGTCTCTGTCCCCGTATCTGTCTCTGTCTCTGTTTCTGTCTCTGTCTCTGTCTCTGTCCCTGCCTCTGTCTCTGCATCTGTCTCCGTCTCTGTCTCTGTCTCTATCTCCGTCTCTGTCTCTGTCTCTGTCTCTGTCGCTGTCTCTGTCTCTGTCTCTGTCTCTGTCCCTGTCTCTGTCTCTGTCTCTGTCTCTGTCTCTGTCTCTGTCTCTGTCTCTGTCTCTGTCTCTGTCTCCGTCTCTGTCTCTGTCTCTGTGTCTGTCTCGGTCTCTGTCTGTGTCTCTGACACTGTCGCTGTCTCTGTCTCTGTCTCTGTCTCTGTCTCTGTC
The DNA here is from genome assembly GCA_945859595.2 of Megachile willughbiella. NCBI lineage: Eukaryota > Metazoa > Arthropoda > Insecta > Hymenoptera > Megachilidae > Megachile > Megachile willughbiella. The sequence continues at coordinate 1,344,313 of CAMAOD020000201.1, read as the reverse complement.
TCTGTCTCTGTCTCTGTCTCTGTCTCTGTCTCTGTCTCTGTCTCTGTCTCTGTCTCTGTCTCTGTCTCTGCCTCCGTCTCTGTTTCTGTCTCTGCCACTGTCTGCGACTCTGTCTCTGTTTCTGTCTCTGTCTCTGTCTCTGTCTCTGTCTCTGTCTCTGTCTCTGTCTCTGTCTCTGTCTCTGTCTCTGTCTCTGCCTCTGTCTCTGTTCCTGTCCCTCTCCCTGGCCCTGTCGCTGTCTCTGTCTCTGTCTCTGTCTCTGTCCCTGTCCCTCTCCCTGGCCCTGTCTCCGTCTCTGTCTCTGTCTCTGCCTCTATCTCCGTCTCCGTCTCTGTCTCTGTCTCTGTCTCTGTCTCTGTCTCTGTCTCTGTCTCTGTCTCTGTCTCTGTCTCTGTCTCTGTCTCTGTCTCTGTCTCTGTCTCTGTCTCTGTGTCTGTCTCTGTCTCTGTCTGTGTCTCTGTCTCTGTCGCTGTCTCTGTCTCTGTCTCTGTCTCTGTCTCTGTCTCTGTCTCTGTCTCTGTCTCTGTCTCTGTCTCTGTCTCTGCCTCCGTCTCTGTTTCTGCCTCTGCCACTGTCTGCGACTCTGTCTCTGTTTCTGTCTCTGTCTCTGTCTCTGTCTCTGTCTCTGTCTCTGTCTCTGTCTCTGTCTCTGCCTCTGTCTCTGTCCCTGTCCCTCTCCCTGGCCCTGTCGCTGTCTCTGTCTCTGTCTCTGTCCCTGTCCCTCTCCCTGGCCCTGTCTCCGTCTCTGTCTCTGTCTCTGCCTCTATCTCCGTCTCCGTCTCTGTCTCTGTCTCTGTCTCTGTCTCTGTCTCTGTCTCTGTCTCTGTCTCTGTGTCTCTGCCCCTGCATTTCTGTCTCTGTGTCTCCGTCTATGTGTCTCTGCCTCTGTCATTGTGTCTCGGTCTCTGTGAATCTCTCTCTCTCTGTCCCTGTCCCTGTCCCTCTCCTTGTCCCTGTCTCTGTCTCTGTCTCTGTCTCTGTCTCTGTCTCTGTCTCTGTCTCTGTCTCTGTCTCTGGCTCTGTCTCTGTCTCTGTCTCTGTCTCTGTCTCTGTCTCTGTCTCTGTCTCTGTCTCTGTCTCTGTCTCTGTCTCTGTCTCTGTCTCTGTCTCTGTCTCCGTCTCTGTCTCTGTCTCTGTGTCTGTCTCCGTCTCTGTCTGTGTCTCTGTCTCTGTCGCTGTCTCTGTCTCTGTCTCTGTCTCTGTCTCTGTCTCTGTCTCTGTCTCTGTCTCTGTCTCTGTCTCTGTCTCTGTCTCTGTCTCTGCCTCTGTCTGTGTTCCTGTCCCTCTCCCTGGCCCTGTCGCTGTCTCTGTCTCTGTCTCTGTCTCTGTCTCTGTCTGTGTCTCTGTCTCTGTCTCTGTCTCTGTCTCTGTCTCTGTCTCTGTCTCTGACTCTGTCTCTGTCTCTGTCTCTGTCTCTGTCTCTGTCTCTGTCTCTGTCTCTGCCTCTGTCTCTGTCCCCGTATCTGTCTCTGTCTCTGTTTCTGTGTCTGTCTCTGTCTCTGTCCCTGCCTCTGTCTCTGCATCTGTCTCCGTCTCTGTCTCTGTCTCTATCTCCGTCTCTGTCTCTGTCTCTGAATCCGTCTCTGTCTCTGTCTCTGTCTCTGTCTCTGTCTCTGTCTGTGTCTCTGCCTCTGTCTCGGTCATTGTCTCTGTCTCTGTCTCTGTCTCTGTCTCTGTCTCTGTCTCTGTCTCTGTCTCTGTCTCTGTCTCTGTGTCTCTGCCTCTGCATCTCTGTCTCTGTGTCTCCGTCTCTGTGTCTCTGCCTCTGTCATTGTGTCTCGGTCTCTGTGAATCTCTCTCTCTCTGTCTCTGTCCCTGTCCCTCTCCTTGTCCCTGTCGCTGTCTCTGTCTGTGTCTCTGTCTCTGTCTCTGTCTCTGTCTCTGTCTCTGTCTCTGTCTCTGTCTCTGTCTCTGTCTCTGTCTCTGTCTCTGTCTCTGTCTCTGTCTCTGTCTCTGCCTCCGTCCCTGTGTCTGTCTCTGCCACTGTCTGCGACTCTGTCTCTGTTTCTGTCTCTGTCTCTGTCTCTGTCTCTGTCTCTGTCTCTGTCTCTGTCTCTGCCTCTGTCTCCGTCCCTGTTCCTCTCCCTGGCCCTGTCGCTGTCTCTGTCTCTGTCTCTGTCCCTGTCCCTCTCACTGGCCCTGTCTCCGTCTCTGTCTCTGTCTCTGCCTCCATCTCCGTGTCCGTCTCTGTCTCTGTGTCTGTCTCTGTCTCTGTCTCTGTCTCTGTCTCTGTCTCTGTCTCTGTCTCTGTCTCTGCCTCTGTCTCCGTCTCTGTCGCTGTCTCTCCCACTGTCTCTGTCTCTGTCTCTGTCTCTGTCTCTGTGTCTCTGCCTTTGCATCTCTGTCTCTGTGTCTCCGTCTCTGTCATTGTGTCTCGGTCTCTGTGAATCTCTCTCTCTCTGTCTCTGTCCCTGTCCCTCTCCTTGTCCCTGTCTCTGTCTCTGTCTCTGTCTCTGTCTCTCTCTCTGTCGCTGTCTCTGTCGCTGTCTCTGTCTCTGTCTCTGTCTCTGTCTCTGTCTCTGTCTCTCTCTCTGTCTCTGTGTCTGTCTCTGTCTCTGTCTCTGTCTCTGTCTCTGTCTCTGCCTCCGTCTCTGTGTCTGTCTCTGCCACTGTCTGCGACTCTGTCTCTGTTTCTGTCTCTGTCTCTGTCTCTGTCTCTGTCTCTGTCTCTGTCTCTGTCTCTGTCTCTGTCTCTGTCTCTGCCTCTGTCTCTGTGCCTGTACCTCTCCCTGGCCCTGTCGCTGTCTCTGTCTCTGTCCCTGTCCCTCTCCCTGGCCCTGTCTCCGTCTCTGTCCCTGTCTCTGCCTCTGTCTCTGTCTCTGTCTCTGTCGCTGTCTCTGTCTCTGTCTCTGTCTCTGTCTCTGTCTCTGTCTCTGTCTCTGTCTCTGTCTCTGTCTCCGTCTCTGTCTCTGTCTCTGTCTCTGTCTCTGTCTCTGTCTCTGTCTCTGTCTCTGCCTCTGTCTCTGTCTCTGTCTCTGTCTCTGTCTCTGTCTCTGTCTCTGTCTCTGTCTCTGTCTCTGTCTCTGTCTCTGTCTCTGTCTCTGTCTCTGTCTCTGTCATTGTGTCTCGGTCTCTGTGAATCTCTCTCTCTCTGTCTCTGTCCCTGTCCCTCTCCTTGTCCCTGTCTCTGTCTCTGTCTCTGTCTCTGTCTCTCTCTCTGTCTCTGTCTCTGTCTCTGTCTCTGCCTCTGTCTCTGTCCCCGTATCTGTCTCTGTCTCTGTTTCTGTGTCTGTCTCTGTCTCTGTCCCTGCCTCTGTCTCTGCATCTGTCTCCGTCTCTGTCTCTGTCTCTATCTCCGTCTCTGTCTCTGTCTCTGAATCCGTCTCTGTCTCTGTCTCTGTCTCTGTCTCTGTCTCTGTCTGTGTCTCTGCCTCTGTCTCGGTCATTGTCTCTGTCTCTGTCTCTGTCTCTGTCTCTGTCTCTGTCTCTGTCTCTGTCTCTGTCTCTGTCTCTGTCTCTGTGTCTCTGCCTCTGCATCTCTGTCTCTGTGTCTCCGTCTCTGTGTCTCTGCCTCTGTCATTGTGTCTCGGTCTCTGTGAATCTCTCTCTCTCTGTCTCTGTCCCTGTCCCTCTCCTTGTCCCTGTCGCTGTCTCTGTCTGTGTCTCTGTCTCTGTCTCTGTCTCTGTCTCTGTCTCTGTCTCTGTCTCTGTCTCTGTCTCTGCCTCCGTCCCTGTGTCTGTCTCTGCCACTGTCTGCGACTCTGTCTCTGTTTCTCTCTCTGTCTCTGTCTCTGTCTCTGTCTCTGTCTCTGTCTCTGTCTCTGCCTCTGTCTCCGTCCCTGTCCCTCTCCCTGGCCCTGTCGCTGTCTCTGTCTCTGTCTCTGTCCCTGTCCCTCTCACTGGCCCTGTATCCGTCTCTGTCTCTGTCTCTGCCTCCATCTCCGTGTCCGTCTCTGTCTCTGTCTCTGTCTCTGTCTCTGTCTCTGTCTCTGTATCTGTCTCTGTCTCTGTCTCTGTCTCTGTCTCTGCCTCTGTCTCCGTCTCTGTCGCTGTCTCTCCCACTGTCTCTGTCTCTGTCTCTGTCTCTGTCTCTGTGTCTCTGCCTTTGCATCTCTGTCTCTGTGTCTCCGTCTCTGTCATTGTGTCTCGGTCTCTGTGAATCTCTCTCTCTCTGTCTCTGTCCCTGTCCCTCTCCTTGTCCCTGTCTCTGTCTCTGTCTCTGTCTCTGTCTCTCTCTCTGTCGCTGTCTCTGTCGCTGTCTCTGTCTCTGTCTCTGTCTCTGTCTCTGTCTCTGTCTCTGTCTCTGTCTCTGTCTCTGTGTCTGTCTCTGTCTCTGTCTCTGTCTCTGTCTCTGTCTCTGCCTCCGTCTCTGTGTCTGTCTCTGCCACTGTCTGCGACTCTGTCTCTGTTTCTGTCTCTGTCTCTGTCTCTGTCTCTGTCTCTGTCTCTGTCTCTGTCTCTGCCTCTGTCTCTGTCCCTGTACCTCTCCCTGGCCCTGTCGCTGTCTCTGTCTCTGTCCCTGTCCCTCTCCCTGGCCCTGTCTCCGTCTCTGTCCCTGTCTCTGCCTCTGTCTCTGTCTCTGTCTCTGTCGCTGTCTCTGTCTCTGTCTCTGTCTCTGTCTCTGTCTCTGTCTCTGTCTCTGTCTCTGTCTCTGTCTCTGTCTCTGTCTCTGCCTCTGTCTCTGTCTCTGTCTCTGTCTCTGTCTCTGTCTCTGTCTCTGTCTCTGTCTCTGTCTCTGTCTCTGTCTCTGTCTCTGTCTCTGTCTCTGTCTCTGTCATTGTGTCTCGGTCTCTGTGAATCTCTCTCTCTCTGTCTCTGTCCCTGTCCCTCTCCTTGTCCCTGTCTCTGTCTCTGTCTCTGTCTCTGTCTCTGTCTCTGTCTCTGTCTCTGTCTCTGTCTCTGTCTCTGTCTCTGCCTCTGTCTCTGTCCCTCTCCCTCTCCCTGGCCCTGTCGCTGTCTCTGTCTCTGTCCCTGTCCCTCTCCCTGGCCCTGTCTCCGTCTCTGTCCCTGTCTCTGCCTCTATCTCCGTCTCCGTCTCTGTCTCTGTCTCTGTCTCTGTCTCTGTCCCTGTCCCTCTCCTTGTCCCTGTCTCTGTCTCTGTCTCTGCCTCTGTCTCTGTCTCTGTCTCTGTCTCTGTCGCTGTCTCTGTCTCTGTCTCTGTCTCTGTCTCTGTCTCTGTCTCTGTCTCTGTCTCTGTCTCTGTCTCTGTCTCTGTCTCTGTCTCTGTCTCTGTCTCTGTCTCTGTCTCTGTCTCTGTCTCTGTCTCTGTCTCTGTCTCTGTCTCTGCCTCCGTCTCTGTTTCTGTCTCTGCCACTGTCTGCGACTCTGTCTCTGTTTCTGTCTCTGTCTCTGTCTCTGTCTCTGTCTCTGTCTCTGTCTCTGCCTCTGTCTCTGTCCCTGTCCCTCTCCCTGGCCCTGTCGCTGTCTCTGTCTCTGTCTCTGTCCCTGTCCCTCTCCCCGGCCCTGTCTCCGTCTCTGTCTCTGTCCCTGCCTCTATCTCCGTCTCCGTCTCTGTCTCTGTCTCTGTCCCTGTCTCTGTCTCTGTCTCTGTCTCTGTCTCTGTCTCTGTCTCTGTCTCTGTCTCTGTCTCTGTCTCTGTCTCTGTCTCTGTCTCTGTCTCTGTCTCTGTCTCTGTCTCTGTCTCTGTCTCTGTCTCTGTCTCTGTCTCTGTCTCTGTCTCTGTCTCTGTCTCTGTCTCTGTCTCTGTCTCTGTCTCTGTCTCTGTCTCTGTCTCTGTCTCTGTCTCTGTCTCTGTCTCTGTCTCTGTCTCTGTCTCTGTCTCTGTCTCTGTCTCTGTCTCTGTCTCTGTCTCTGTCACTGCCTCCGCCTCTGTCTCTGTCTCTGTCTCTGTCTCTGTCTCTGTCTCTGTCTCTGTCTCTGTGTCTCTGTCTCTGGGTCTCTGTCTGAGTTTCTCTGTCTCTGTCTCTGTGTCTGTCTCTGTCTCTGTCTCTGTCTCTGTCTCTGTCACTGCCTCCGCCTCTGTCTCTGTCTCTGTCTCTGTCTCTGTCTCTGTCTCTGTGTCTCTGTCTCTGGGTCTCTGTCTGAGTGTCTCTGCCTCTGTCTCTTTGTCTCTGTATCAGTTTCTTAGCGCCCGTGCCTACGTCTCCGTGTCTCTGACTCTGCATCTGCCTCTGTCTCTCTCTCTGTCTCTGTCTCTGTCTCTGTCTCTGTCCCTGTCTCTGTCTCTGTCTCTGTCTCTGTCTCTGTCTCTGTCTCTGTCGCTGCCACTGTCTCTTCCTCTGTCTCTGTCTCCGTCTCTGTCCCTGGCTCTGTCTCTATCTCTGTCTCTGTCTCTGTCTCTGTCTCTGTCTCTGTCTCTGTCTCTGTCTCTGTCTCTGTCTCTGTCTCTGTCTCTGTCTCTGTCTCTGTCTCTGTCTCTGTCTCTGTCTCTGTCTCTGTCTCTGTCTCTGTCTCTGTCTCTGTCTCTGTCTCTGTCTCTGTCTCTGTCTCTGTCTCTGTCTCTGTCTCTGTCTCTGTCTCTGTCTCTGTCTCTGTCTCTGTCTCTGTCTCTGTCTCTGTCTCTGTCTCTGTCTCTGTCTCTGTCTCTGTCTCTGTCTCTGTCTCTGTCTCTGTCTCTGTCTCTGTCTCTGTCTCTGTCTCTGTCTCTGTCTCTGTCTCTGTCTCTGTCTCTGTCTCTGTCTCTGTCTCTGTCTCTGTCACTGCCTCTGTCTCTGGCTCTGTCTCTGTCGCTGTCTCTTCCTCTGTCTCTGTCTCCGACTCTGTCTCTGTCTCTGTCTCTGTGTCTGTCTCTGTCTCTGTCTCTGTCTCTGTCTCTGTCTCTGTCTCTTTCTCTGTCTCTGTCTCTGTCTCTGTCTGTGTCTCTGTCTCTGTCTCCGTCCCTGTCTCTGCCGCTGTCCCTGTCTTTGTCTCTGTCTCAGTTTCTGTCACTGTCTCCGACTCTGTCTCTGTCTCTGTCTCTGTCTCTGTCTCTGTCTCTGTCTCTGTCTGTGTCTCTGCCTCTGTCTCGGTCATTGTCTCTGTCTCTGTCTCTGTCTCTGTCTCTGTCTCTGTCACTGTCTCTGTCTCTGTCTCTGTCTCTGTCTCTGTCTCTGTCTCTGTCTCTGTCTCTGTCTCTGTCTCTGTCTCTGTTTCTGTCTCTGTGTCTCTGTCTCTGGGTCTCTGCCTGTGTGTCTCTGCCCCTGTCTCTTTGTCTCTGTATCAGTTTCTCTGCCTCCGTGCCTATGTCTCTGTGTCTCTGTCTCTGTCTCTGTCTCCCTGTCTCTGTCTCTGCATCTCTGTCTCTGACTCTGTCTCCCCCTCTGTCTCTGTCTCTGTCTCTGTCTCTGTCTCTGTCTCCTTGTCTCTGTCTCTGCATCTCTGTCTCTGTCTCTGCCTCTGTCTCTGTCACTGTCTCCGGCTCTGGCTCTGTCCCTGTCTCTGTCCCCGTCGCCGTCTTCATCTCTGTCTCTGTCTCTGTCTCTGTCTCTGTCTCTGTCTCTGTCTCTGTCTCTGTCTCTGTCTCTGTCTCTGTTTATGTGTCTGTCTCTGTCTCTGTCGCTGGGTCTCTGTCTGTGTGTCTCTGCCTCTGTCTCTTTGTCTCTGTCTCTGCATCTCTGCCTCCGTGCCTATGTCTCTATGTCTCTGTCTCTGTCTCTGCCTCCGTCTCTGTCTCTGTCTCTGCCTCTATCTCCGTCTCCGTCTCTGTCTCTGTCTCTGTCTCTGTCTCTGTCTCTGTCTCTGTCTCTGTCTCTGTCTCCGTCTCTGTCGCTGTCTCTCCCTCTGTCTCTGTCTCTGTCTCTGTCTCTGTGTCTCTGCCTCTGCATCTCTGTCTCTGTGTCTCCGTCTCTGTGTCTCTGCCTCTGTCATTGTGTCTCGGTCTCTGTGAATCTCTCTCTCTCTGTCTCTGTCCCTGTCCCTCTCCTTGTCCCTGTCTCTGTCTCTGTCTCTGTCTCTGTCACTGTCTCTGTCTCTGTCTCTGTCTCTGTCTCTGTCAATGTCTCTGTCTCTGTCTCTGTCTCTGTCTCTCCCTCTGTCTCTGTCTCTGTCTCTGTCTCTGTCTCTGTGTCTGTCTCTGTCTCCTTGTCTCTGTCTCTGCATCTCTGTCTCTGTCTCTGCCTCTGTCTCTGTCACTGTCTCCGTCTCCGTCTCTGTCTCTGTCCCTGTCTCTGTCCCCGTCGCCGTCTTCATCTCTGTCTCTGTCTCTGTCTCTGTCTCTGTCTCTGTCTCTGTCTCTGTCTCTGTCTCTGTCTCTGTCTCTGTCTCTGTCTCTGCCTCTGTCTCTGTCCCTGTCCCTCTCCCTGGCCCTGTCGCTGTCTCTGTCTCTGTCTCTGTCCCTGTCCCTCTCCCTGGCCCTGTCTCCGTCTCTGTCTCTGTCTCTGCCTCTATCTCCGTCTCCGTCTCTGTCTCTGTCTCTGTCTCTGCCTCTGTCTCTGTCTCCGTCTCTGTCGCTGTCTCTCCCTCTGTCTCTGTCTCTGTCTCTGTGTCTCTGCCTCTGCATCTCTGTCTCTGTGTCTCCGTCTCTGTGTCTCTGCCTCTGTCATTGTGTCTCGGTCTCTGTGAATCTCTCTCTCTCTGTCTCTGTCCCTGTCCCTCTCCTTGTCCCTGTCTCTGTCTCTGTCTCTGTCTCTGTCTCTGTCTCTGTCTCTGTCTCTGTCTCTGTCTCTGTCTCTGTCTCTGTCCCTGTCTCTGTCTCTGTCTCTGTCTCTGTCTCTGTCTCTGTCTCTGTCTCTGTCTCTGTCACTGCCTCTGTCACTGGCATGTCTCTGTCTCTGTCTCTTCCTCTGTCTCTGTCTCCGTCTCTGTCCCTTGCTCTGTCTCTGCCTCTGTCTCTGTCTTTGTCTCTGTCTCTGTTTCTGTCTCTGTCTCCGTCTCTGCCTCTGTCTCTGTCTCTGCCTCTGTGTCTGTCCCCGTATCTGTCTCTGTCTCTGTTTCTGTCTCTGTCTCTGTTTCTGTCCCTGCCTCTGTCGCTGCATCTGTCTCCGTCTCTGTCTCTGTCTCTATCTCCGTCTCTGTCTCTGTCTCTGACTCCGTCTCTGTCTCTGTCTCTGTCTCTGTCTCTGCCTCTGTCTCTGTCTGTGTCTCTGCCTCTGTCTCTGTCTCTGTGTCTCTGTCTCTGGGTCTGTCTCTGCTTATGTGTCTGTCTCTGTCTCTGTCTCTGTCTCTGGGTCTCTGTCTGTGTGTCTCTGCCTCTGTCTCTTTGTCTCTGTCTCTGCATCTCTGCCTCCGTGCCTATGTCTCTATGTCTCTGTCGCTGTCTCTGTCCCTGTCTCAGTCTCTGTCTCTGTCTCTGTCTCTGTCTCTGCCTCTGTCTCTGTATCTGTCTCCGTCTCTGTCTCTGTCTCTCTCTCTGTCTCTGTCTCTGTCTCTGTCTCTGTCTCTGTCTCTGTCCCTGCCTCTGTCGCTGCATCTGTCTCCGTCTCTGTCTCTGTGTCTCCGTCTCTGTGTCTCTGTCTCTGTCATTGTGTCTCGGTCTCTGTGAATCTCTCTCTCTCTGTCTCTGTCCCTGTCCCTCTCCTTGTCCCTGTCTCTGTCTCTGTCTCTGTCTCTGTCTCTGTCTCTGTCTCTGTCTCTGTCTCTGTCTCTGCCTCTGCATCTGCCTCTGTCTCGGTCATTGTCTCTGTCTCTGTCTCTGTCTCTGTCTCTGTCTCTGTCTCTGTCTCTGTCTCTGTCTCTGTCTCTGTCTCTGTCTCTGTCACTGTCTCTGTCTCTGTCTCTGTCTCTGTCTCTGTCTCTGTCTCTGTCTCTGTCTCTGTCTCTGTCTCTGTTTCTGTCTCTGTGTCTCTGTCTCTGGGTCTCTGCCTGTGTGTCTCTGCCCCTGTCTCTTTGTCTCTGTATCAGTTTCTCTGCCTCCGTGTATATGTCTCTGTGTCTCTGTCTCTGTCTCTGTCTCCCTGTCTCTGTCTCTGCATCTCTGTCTCTGTCTCTGTCTCCCCCTCTGTCTCTGTCTCTGTCTCTGTCTCTGTCTCTGTCTCCTTGTCTCTGTCTCTGCATCTCTGTCTCTGTCTCTGCCTCTGTCTCTGTCACTGTCTCCGGCTCTGGCTCTGTCCCTGTCTCTGTCCCCGTCGCCGTCTTCATCTCTGTCTCTGTCTCTGTCTCTGTCTCTGTCTCTGTCTCTGTCTCTGTCTCTGTCTCTGTCTCTGTCTCTGTCTCTGTCTCTGTCTCTGTCTCTGTCTCTGTCTCTGTTTATGTGTCTGTCTCTGTCTCTGTCGCTGGGTCTCTGTCTGTGTGTCTCTGCCTCTGTCTCTTTGTCTCTGTCTCTGCATCTCTGCCTCCGTGCCTATGTCTCTATGCCTCTGTCTCTGTCTCTGCCTCCGTCTCTGTCTCTGTCTCTGCCTCTATCTCCGTCTCCGTCTCTGTCTCTGTCTCTGTCTCTGTCTCTGTCTCTGTCTCTGTCTCTGTCTCTGTCTCCGTCTCTGTCGCTGTCTCTCCCTCTGTCTCTGTCTCTGTCTCTGTCTCTGTCTCTGTGCCTCTGCCTCTGCATCTCTGTCTCTGTGTCTCCGTCTCTGTGTCTCTGCCTCTGTCATTGTGTCTCGGTCTCTGTGAATCTCTCTCTCTCTGTCTCTGTCCCTGTCCCTCTCCTTGTCCCTGTCTCTGTCTCTGTCTCTGTCTCTGTCTCTGTCACTGTCTCTGTCTCTGTCTCTGTCTCTGTCTCTGTCAATGTCTCTGTCTCTGTCTCTGTCTCTGTCTCTCCCTCTGTCTCTGTCTCTGTCTCTGTCTCTGTCTCTGTCTCTATCTCTGTCTCTGTCTCTGTCTCCTTGTCTCTGTCTCTGCATCTCTGTCTCTGTCTCTGCCTCTGTCTCTGTCACTGTCTCCGGCTCTGGCTCTGTCCCTGTCTCCGTCCCCGTCGCCCTCTTCATCTCTGTCTCTGTCTCTGTCTCTGTCTCTGTCTCTGTCTCCGTCTCTGTCTCTGTCTCTATCTCCGTCTCGGTCTCTGTCTCTGACTCCGTCTCTGCCTCTGTGTCTGTCTCTGTCTCTGTCTCTGTCTCTGTCTCTGTCTCTGTCTCTGTCTGTGTCTCTGCCTCTGTCTCTGTCTCTGTGTCTGTGTCTCTGGGTCTGTCTCTGCTTATGTGTCTGTCTCTGTCTCTGTCTCTGGGTCTCTGTCTGTGTGTCTCTGCCTCTGTCTCTTTGTCTCTGTCTCTGCATCTCTGCCGCCGTGCCTATGTTTCTATGTCTCTGTCGCTGTCTCTGTCCCTGTCTCAGTCTCTGTCTCTGTCTCTGTCTCTGTCTCTGTCTCTGCCTCTGTCTCTGTATCTGTCTCCGTCTCTGTCTCTGTCTCTCTCTCTGTCTCTGTCTCTGTCTCTGTCTCTGTCTCTGTCTCTGTCTCTGTCCCTGCCTCTGTCGCTGCATCTGTCTCCGTCTCTGTCTCTGTCTCTATCTCCGTCTCTGTCTCTGTCTCTGACTCCGTCTCTGTCTCTGTCTCTGTCTCCGTCTCTGTCTCTGTCTCTGTCTCTGTCTCTGTCTCTGTCTCTGTCTCTGGGTCTCTGTCTGTGTGTCTCTGCCTCTGTCTCTTTGTCTCTGTCTCTGCATCTCTGCCCCCGTGCCTATGTCTTTGTGTCTCTGCCTCTGCATCTGCCTCTGTCTCTGTCTCTGTCTCTGTCTCTGTCTCTGTCTCTGTCTCTGTCGCTGCCACTGTCTCTTCCTCTGTCTCTGTCTCCGTCTCTGTCCCTGGCTCTGTCTCTGTCTCTGTCTCTGTCTCTGTCTCTGTCTCTGTCTCTGTCTCTGTCTCTGTCTCTGTCTCTGTCTCTGTCTCTGTCTCTGTCTCTGTCTCTGTCTCTGTCTCTGTCTCTGTCTCTGTCTCTGTCTCTGTCTCTGTCTCTGTCTCTGTCTCTGTCTCTGTCTCTGTCTCTGTCTCTGTCTCTGTCTCTGTCTCTGTCTCTGTCTCTGTCTCTGTCTCTGTCTCTGTCTCTGTCTCTGTCTCTGTCTCTGTCTCTGTCTCTGTCTCTGTCTCTGTCTCTGTCTCTGTCTCTGTCTCTGTCTCTGTCCCTGGCTCTGTCTCTGTCTCTGTCTCTGTCTCTGTCTCTGTCTGTGTCTCTGCCTCTGTCTCGGTCATTGTCTCTGTCTCTGTCTCTGGTTCTGTCTCTGTGTCTCTGTCTCTGGGTCTCTGCCTATGTGTCTCTGCCCCTGTCTCTTTGTCTCTGTATCAGTTTCTCTGCCTCCGTGCCTATGTCTCTGTGTCTCTGTCTCTGTCTCTGTCTCCCTGTCTCTGTCTCTGCATCTCTGTCTCTGTCTCTGTCTCCCCCTCTGTCTCTGTCTCTATCTCTGTCTCTGTCTCTGTCTCCTTGTCTCTGTCTCTGCATCTCTGTCTCTGTCTCTGCCTCTGTCTCTGTCACTGTCTCCGGCTCTGGCTCTGTCCCTGTCTCTGTCCCCGTCGCCCTCTTCATCTCTGTCTCTGTCTCTGTCTCTGTCTCTGTCTCTGTCTCTGTCTCTGTCTCTGTCTCTGTCTCTGTCTCTGTCTCTGTCTCTGTCTCTGTCTCTGTCTCTGTCTCTGTCTCTGTTTATGTGTCTGTCTCTGTCTCTGTCGCTGGGTCTCTGTCTGTGTGTCTCTGCCCCTGTCTCTTTGTCTCTGTATCAGTTTCTCTGCCTCCGTGCCTATGTCTCTATGTCTCTGTCTCTGTCTCTGCCTCCGTCTCTGTCTCTGTCTCTGCCTCTATCTCCGTCTCCGTCTCTGTCTCTGTCTCTGTCTCTGTCTCTGTCTCTGTCTCTGTCTCTGTCTCTGTCTCCGTCTCTGTCGCTGTCTCTCCCTCTGTCTCTGTCTCTGTCTCTGTCTCTGTGTCTCTGCCTCTGCATCTCTGTCTCTGTGTCTCCGTCTCTGTGTCTCTGTCTCTGTCATTGTGTCTCGGTCTCTGTGAATCTCTCTCTCTCTGTCTCTGTCCCTGTCCCTCTCCTTGTCCCTGTCTCTGTCTCTGTCTCTGTCTCTGTCTCTGTCTCTGTCTCTGTCTCTGTCTCTGTCTTTGTCTCTGCCTCTGCATCTGCCTCTGTCTCTGTCTCTGTCTCTGTCTCTGTCTCTGTCTCTGTCGCTGCCACTGTCTCTTCCTCTGTCTCTGTCTCCGTCTCTGTCCCTGGCTCTGTCTCTATCTCTGTCTCTGTCTCTGTCTCTGTCTCTGTCTCTGTCTCTGTCTCTGTCTCTGTCTCTGTCTCTGTCTCTGTCTCTGTCTCTGTCTCTGTCTCTGTCTCTGTCTCTGTCTCTGTCTCTGTCTCTGTCTCTGTCTCTGTCTCTGTCTCTGTCTCTGTCTCTGTCTCTGTCTCTGTCTCTGTCTCTGTCTCTGTCTCTGTCTCTGTCTCTGTCTCTGTCTCTGTCTCTGTCTCTGTCTCTGTCTCTGTCTCTGTCTCTGTCTCTGTCTCTGTCTCTGTCTCTGTCTCTGTCTCTGTCTCTGTCTCTGTCTCTGTCTCTGTCTCTGTCTCTGTCTCTGTCTCTGTCTCTGTCTCTGTCTCTGTCTCTGTCTCTGTCTCTGTCTCTGTCTCTGTCTCTGTCTCTGTCTCTGTCTCTGTCTCTGTCTCTGTCACTGCCTCTGTCTCTGGCTCTGTCTCTGTCGCTGTCTCTTCCTCTGTCTCTGTCTCCGACTCTGTCTCTGTCTCTGTCTCTGTGTCTGTCTCTGTCTCTGTCTCTGTCTCTGTCTCTGTCTCTTTCTCTGTCTCTGTCTCTGTCTCTGTCTGTGTCTCTGTCTCTGTCTCCGTCCCTGTCTCTGCCGCTGTCCCTGTCTTTGTCTCTGTCTCAGTTTCTGTCACTGTCTCCGACTCTGTCTCTGTCTCTGTCTCTGTCTCTGTCTCTGTCTCTGTCTCTGTCTGTGTCTCTGCCTCTGTCTCGGTCATTGTCTCTGTCTCTGTCTCTGTCTCTGTCTCTGTCTCTGTCTCTGTCTCTGTCTCTGTCTCTGTCTCTGTCTCTGTCTCTGTCTCTGTCACTGTCTCTGTCTCTGTCTCTGTCTCTGTCTCTGTCTCTGTCTCTGTCTCTGTCTCTGTCTCTGTCTCTGTCTCTGTCTCTGTTTCTGTCTCTGTGTCTCTGTCTCTGGGTCTCTGCCTGTGTGTCTCTGCCCCTGTCTCTTTGTCTCTGTATCAGTTTCTCTGCCTCTCTGTGTCTCTGTCTCTGTCTCTGTCTCCCTGTCTCTGTCTCTGCATCTCTGTCTCTGACTCTGTCTCCCCCTCTGTCTCTGTCTCTGTCTCTGTCTCTGTCTCTGTCTCCTTGTCTCTGTCTCTGCATCTCTGTCTCTGTCTCTGCCTCTGTCTCTGTCACTGTCTCCGGCTCTGGCTCTGTCCCTGTCTCTGTCCCCGTCGCCGTCTTCATCTCTGTCTCTGACTCTGTCTCTGTCTCTGTCTCTGTCTCTGTCTCTGTCTCTGTCTCTGTCTCTGTCTCTGTTTATGTGTCTGTCTCTGTCTCTGTCGCTGGGTCTCTGTCTGTGTGTCTCTGCCTCTGTCTCTTTGTCTCTGTCTCTGCATCTCTGCCTCCGTGCCTATGTCTCTATGTCTCTGTCTCTGTCTCTGCCTCCGTCTCTGTCTCTGTCTCTGCCTCTATCTCCGTCTCCGTCTCTGTCTCTGTCTCTGTCTCTGTCTCTGTCTCTGTCTCTGTCTCTGTCTCTGTCTCTGTCTCCGTCTCTGTCGCTGTCTCTCCCTCTGTCTCTGTCTCTGTCTCTGTCTCTGTGTCTCTGCCTCTGCATCTCTGTCTCTGTGTCTCCGTCTCTGTGTCTCTGCCTCTGTCATTGTGTCTCGGTCTCTGTGAATCTCTCTCTCTCTGTCTCTGTCCCTGTCCCTCTCCTTGTCCCTGTCTCTGTCTCTGTCTCTGTCTCTGTCACTGTCTCTGTCTCTGTCTCTGTCTCTGTCTCTGTCAATGTCTCTGTCTCTGTCTCTGTCTCTGTCTCTCCCTCTGTCTCTGTCTCTGTCTCTGTCTCTGTCTCTGTGTCTGTCTCTGTCTCCTTGTCTCTGTCTCTGCATCTCTGTCTCTGTCTCTGCCTCTGTCTCTGTCACTGTCTCCGTCTCCGTCTCTGTCTCTGTCCCTGTCTCTGTCCCCGTCGCCGTCTTCATCTCTGTCTCTGTCTCTGTCTCTGTCTCTGTCTCTGTCTCTGTCTCTGTCTCTGTCTCTGTCTCTGTCTCTGTCTCTGTCTCTGTCTCTGCCTCTGTCTCTGTCCCTGTCCCTCTCCCTGGCCCTGTCGCTGTCTCTGTCTCTGTCTCTGTCCCTGTCCCTCTCCCTGGCCCTGTCTCCGTCTCTGTCTCTGTCTCTGCCTCTATCTCCGTCTCCGTCTCTGTCTCTGTCTCTGTCTCTGCCTCTGTCTCTGTCTCCGTCTCTGTCGCTGTCTCTCCCTCTGTCTCTGTCTCTGTCTCTGTGTCTCTGCCTCTGCATCTCTGTCTCTGTGTCTCCGTCTCTGTGTCTCTGCCTCTGTCATTGTGTCTCGGTCTCTGTGAATCTCTCTCTCTCTGTCTCTGTCCCTGTCCCTCTCCTTGTCCCTGTCTCTGTCTCTGTCTCTGTCTCTGTCTCTGTCTCTGTCTCTGTCTCTGTCTCTGTCTCTGTCTCTGTCTCTGTCCCTGTCTCTGTCTCTGTCTCTGTCTCTGTCTCTGTCTCTGTCTCTGTCTCTGTCTCTGTCACTGCCTCTGTCACTGGCATGTCTCTGTCTCTGTCTCTTCCTCTGTCTCTGTCTCCGTCTCTGTCCCTTGCTCTGTCTCTGCCTCTGTCTCTGTCTTTGTCTCTGTCTCTGTTTCTGTCTCTGTCTCCGTCTCTGCCTCTGTCTCTGTCTCTGCCTCTGTGTCTGTCCCCGTATCTGTCTCTGTCTCTGTTTCTGTCTCTGTCTCTGTTTCTGTCCCTGCCTCTGTCGCTGCATCTGTCTCCGTCTCTGTCTCTGTCTCTATCTCCGTCTCTGTCTCTGTCTCTGACTCCGTCTCTGTCTCTGTCTCTGTCTCTGTCTCTGCCTCTGTCTCTGTCTGTGTCTCTGCCTCTGTCTCTGTCTCTGTGTCTCTGTCTCTGGGTCTGTCTCTGCTTATGTGTCTGTCTCTGTCTCTGTCTCTGTCTCTGGGTCTCTGTCTGTGTGTCTCTGCCTCTGTCTCTTTGTCTCTGTCTCTGCATCTCTGCCTCCGTGCCTATGTCTCTATGTCTCTGTCGCTGTCTCTGTCCCTGTCTCAGTCTCTGTCTCTGTCTCTGTCTCTGTCTCTGCCTCTGTCTCTGTATCTGTCTCCGTCTCTGTCTCTGTCTCTCTCTCTGTCTCTGTCTCTGTCTCTGTCTCTGTCTCTGTCTCTGTCCCTGCCTCTGTCGCTGCATCTGTCTCCGTCTCTGTCTCTGTCGCTGTCTCTGTCTCTGTCTCTGTCTCTGTCTCCGTCTCCGTCTCTGTCTCTGTCTCTGTCTCTGTCTCTGTCTCTGTCTCTGTCTCTGTCTCTGTCTCTGTCTCTGTCTCTGTCTCTGTCTCTGTCTCTGTCTCTGTCTCTGTCTCTGTCTCTGTCTCTGTCTCTGTCTCTGTCTCCGTCTCTGTCTCTGTCTCTGTCTCTGTCTCTGCCTCTGTCTCTGTCTGTGTCTCTGCCTCTGTCTCTGTCTCTGTGTCTCTGTCTCTGGGTCTGTCTCTGCTTATGTGTCTGTCTCTGTCTCTGTCTCTGTCTCTGGGTCTCTGTCTGTGTGTCTCTGCCTCTGTCTCTTTGTCTCTGTCTCTGCATCTCTGCCTCCGTGCCTATGTCTCTATATCTCTTTCGCTGTCTCTGTCCCTGTCTCAGTCTCTGTCTCTGTCTCTGTCTCTGTCTCTGCCTCTGTCTCTGTATTTGTCTCCGTCTCTGTCTCTGTCTCTCTCTCTGTCTCTGTCTCTGTCTCTGTCTCTGTCTCTGTCTCTGTCTCTGTCCCTGCCTCTGTCGCTGCATCTGTCTCCGTCTCTGTCTCTGTCGCTGTCTCTGTCTCTGTCTCTGTCTCTGTCTCCGTCTCCGTCTCTGTCTCTGTCTCTGTCTCTGTCTCTGTCTCTGTCTCTGGGTCTCTGTCTGTGTGTCTCTGCCTCTGTCTCTTTGTCTCTGTCTCTGCATCTCTGCCTCCGTGCCTATGTCTCTATATCTCTGTCGCTGTCTCTGTCCCTGTCTCAGTCTCTGTCTCTGTCTCTGCCTCTGTCTCTGTATCTGTCTCCGTCTCTGTCTCTGTCTCTCTCTCTGTCTCTGTCTCTGTCTCTGTCTCTGTCTCTGTCTCTGTCCCTGCCTCTGTCGCTGCATCTGTCTCCGTCTCTGTCTCTGTCTCTATCTCCGTCTCTGTCTCTGTCTCTGACTCCGTCTCTGTCTCTGTCTCTGTCTCTGTCTCTGTCTCTGTCTCTGTCTCTGTCTCTGTCTCTGTCTCTGGGTCTCTGTCTGTGTGTCTCTGCCTCTGTCTCTTTGTCTCTGTCTCTGCATCTCTGCCCCCGTGCCTATGTCTTTGTGTCTCTGCCTCTGCATCTGCCTCTGTCTCTGTCTCTGTCTCTGTCTCTGTCTCTGTCTCTGTCTCTGTCTCTGTCTCTGTCGCTGCCACTGTCTCTTCCTCTGTCTCTGTCTCTGTCTCTGTCTCTGTCTCTGTCTCTGTCTCTGTCTCTGTCTCTGTCTCTGTCTCTGTCTCTGTCTGTGTCTCTGTCTCCGTCTCCGTCTCTGTCTCTGTCTCTGTCTCTGTCTCTGTCTCTGTCTCTGGGTCTCTGTCTGTGTGTCTCTGCCTCTGTCTCTTTGTCTCTGTCTCTGCATCTCTGCCTCCGTGCCTATGTCTCTATATCTCTGTCGCTGTCTCTGTCCCTGTCTCAGTCTCCGTCTCTGTCCCTTGCTCTGTCTCTGCCTCTGTCTCTGTCTTTGTCTCTGTCTCTGTTTCTGTCTCTGTCTCCGTCTCTGCCTCTGTCTCTGTCTCTGCCTCTGTGTCTGTCCCCGTATCTGTCTCTGTCTCTGTTTCTGTCTCTGTCTCTGTTTCTGTCCCTGCCTCTGTCGCTGCATCTGTCTCCGTCTCTGTCTCTGTCTCTATCTCCGTCTCTGTCTCTGTCTCTGACTCCGTCTCTGTCTCTGTCTCTGTCTCTGTCTCTGCCTCTGTCTCTGTCTGTGTCTCTGCCTCTGTCTCTGTCTCTGTGTCTCTGTCTCTGGGTCTGTCTCTGCTTATGTGTCTGTCTCTGTCTCTGTCTCTGTCTCTGGGTCTCTGTCTGTGTGTCTCTGCCTCTGTCTCTTTGTCTCTGTCTCTGCATCTCTGCCTCCGTGCCTATGTCTCTATGTCTCTGTCGCTGTCTCTGTCCCTGTCTCAGTCTCTGTCTCTGTCTCTGTCTCTGTCTCTGCCTCTGTCTCTGTATCTGTCTCCGTCTCTGTCTCTGTCTCTCTCTCTGTCTCTGTCTCTGTCTCTGTCTCTGTCTCTGTCTCTGTCCCTGCCTCTGTCGCTGCATCTGTCTCCGTCTCTGTCTCTGTCGCTGTCTCTGTCTCTGTCTCTGTCTCTGTCTCCGTCTCCGTCTCTGTCTCTGTCTCTGTCTCTGTCTCTGTCTCTGTCTCTGTCTCTGTCTCTGTCTCTGTCTCTGTCTCTGTCTCTGTCTCTGTCTCTGTCTCTGTCTCTGTCTCTGTCTCTGTCTCTGTCTCTGTCTCTGTCTCCGTCTCTGTCTCTGTCTCTGTCTCTGTCTCTGCCTCTGTCTCTGTCTGTGTCTCTGCCTCTGTCTCTGTCTCTGTGTCTCTGTCTCTGGGTCTGTCTCTGCTTATGTGTCTGTCTCTGTCTCTGTCTCTGTCTCTGGGTCTCTGTCTGTGTGTCTCTGCCTCTGTCTCTTTGTCTCTGTCTCTGCATCTCTGCCTCCGTGCCTATGTCTCTATATCTCTTTCGCTGTCTCTGTCCCTGTCTCAGTCTCTGTCTCTGTCTCTGTCTCTGTCTCTGCCTCTGTCTCTGTATTTGTCTCCGTCTCTGTCTCTGTCTCTCTCTCTGTCTCTGTCTCTGTCTCTGTCTCTGTCTCTGTCTCTGTCTCTGTCCCTGCCTCTGTCGCTGCATCTGTCTCCGTCTCTGTCTCTGTCGCTGTCTCTGTCTCTGTCTCTGTCTCTGTCTCCGTCTCCGTCTCTGTCTCTGTCTCTGTCTCTGTCTCTGTCTCTGTCTCTGGGTCTCTGTCTGTGTGTCTCTGCCTCTGTCTCTTTGTCTCTGTCTCTGCATCTCTGCCTCCGTGCCTATGTCTCTATATCTCTGTCGCTGTCTCTGTCCCTGTCTCAGTCTCTGTCTCTGTCTCTGCCTCTGTCTCTGTATCTGTCTCCGTCTCTGTCTCTGTCTCTCTCTCTGTCTCTGTCTCTGTCTCTGTCTCTGTCTCTGTCTCTGTCCCTGCCTCTGTCGCTGCATCTGTCTCCGTCTCTGTCTCTGTCTCTATCTCCGTCTCTGTCTCTGTCTCTGACTCCGTCTCTGTCTCTGTCTCTGTCTCTGTCTCTGTCTCTGTCTCTGTCTCTGTCTCTGTCTCTGTCTCTGGGTCTCTGTCTGTGTGTCTCTGCCTCTGTCTCTTTGTCTCTGTCTCTGCATCTCTGCCCCCGTGCCTATGTCTTTGTGTCTCTGCCTCTGCATCTGCCTCTGTCTCTGTCTCTGTCTCTGTCTCTGTCTCTGTCTCTGTCTCTGTCTCTGTCTCTGTCGCTGCCACTGTCTCTTCCTCTGTCTCTGTCTCTGTCTCTGTCTCTGTCTCTGTCTCTGTCTCTGTCTCTGTCTCTGTCTCTGTCTCTGTCTCTGTCTCTGTCTCTGTCTCTGTCTGTGTCTCTGTCTCTCTCTCTGTATCTGTCTTTGTGTCTTCCTCTGTCTGTGTCTCTGTCTCTGTCTCTGTCTCTGTCTCTGTCTGTGTCTCTGTCTCTGTCTCTCTTTCTGTCTCTGTCTCTCTTTCTATCTCTGTCTCTGTCTCTGTCTCTGCCTCTGTCTCTGTCTCTGCCTCCGTCTCTGTGTCTGTCTCTGTCTCTGTCTCTGTCTCTGTCTCTGTCTCTGTCTCTGTCTCTGTCTCTGTCTCTGTCTCTGTCTCTGTCTCTGTCTCTGTCTCTGTCTCTGTCTCTGTCTCTGTATCTGTCTCTGTCTCTGCCTCTGTCTCTGTCTCTGTCTCTGTCTCTGTCTCTGTCTCTGTCTCTGTCTCTGTCTCTGTCTCTGTCTCTGTCTCTGTCTCTGTCTCTCCTTCTGTCTCTGTCTCTCTCTCTATCTCTGTCTCTGTCTCTGTCTCTGCCTCTGTCTCTGTCTCTGCCTCCGTCTCTGTGTCTGTCTCTATCTCTGTCTGCGTCTCTGTCTCTGTATCTGTCTCTGTCTCTGTCTCTGTCCCTGTCTCTGTCTCTGTCTCTGCCTCTGTCTCTGTCTCTGTCTCTGTCTCTGTCTCTGTCTCTGTCTCTGTCTCTGTCTCTGTCTCTGTCTCTGTCTCTGTCTCTGCCTCCGTCTCTGTCTCTGTCTCTGCCTCTGTCACTGTCTCTGTCTCTGTCTCCGTTCCTGCGTCTGGCTCTGTCTCTGTTTATGTGTCTGTCTCTGTCTCTGTCTCTGGGTCTCTGTCTGTGTGTCTCTGCCTCTGTCTCTTTGTCTCTGTCTCTGCATCTCTGCCTCCGTGCCTATGTCTCTATGTCTCTGTCGCTGTCTCTGTCCCTGTCTCAGTCTCTGTCTCTGTCTCTGTCTCTGTCTCTGTCTCTGTCTCTGTCTCTGTCTCTGTCTCTGTCTCTGTCTCTGTCTCTGTCTCTGTCTCTGTCTCTGTCTCTGTCTCTGTCTCTGTCTCTGTCTCTGTCTCTGTCTCTGTCTCTGTCTCTGTCTCTGTCGCTGTCTCTCCCTCTGTCTCTGTCTCTGTCTCCGTCCCTGGCTCTGTCTCTGCCTCTGTCTCCGTCTCTGTCTCTGTCTCTGCCTCTATCTCCGTCCCTGTCTCTGTCTCTGTCTCTGTCTCTGTCTCTGTCTCTGTCTCTGTCTCTGTCTCTGTCTCTGTCTCTGTCTCTGTCTCTGTCTCTATCACTGCCTCTGTCTCTGCATCTCTGTCTCTGTGTCTCCGTCTCTGTGTCTCTGCCTCTGTCATTGTGTCTCTGTCTCTCGGTCTCTGTCTGAGTGTCTCTGCCTCTATCTCTTTGTCTCTGCATCAGTTTCTCTGCCTCCGGGCCTATGTCTCTGTGTCTCTGTCTCTGTCTCTGTCTCTGTCCCTGTCTCTGTCTCTGTCTCTGTCTCTGTCTCTGTCTCTGTCCCTGCCTCTGTCTCTGCCTCTGTCTCCGTCTCTGTCTCTGTCTCTGCCTCTATCTCCGTCTCCGTCTCTGTCTCTGTCTCTGTCTCTGTCTCTGTCTCTGCCTCTGTCTATGTTTCTGTCTCTGTCTCTCTGTCTCTGTATCTCTGTCTCTGTGTCACTGTCTCTGCGTCTCTGTCTCTGTGTCTGTGTCTCTGTGTCTGTGTCTCTGTCTCTGTGTCTCGTTCTCTCTGTCCCTCTCTCTGTCTCCGTCTCGATGTCTGTGTCTCTGGGTCTCTGTCTCTGTGTCTCTGCCTCTGTTTCTGTGTCTCTGTCTCTTTGTCTCTGTCTCTGTCTCTGTCTATGCATCTGTCTCTGTCTCTGTCTCTGTCTCCGTCTCTGTCTCTGTCTCTGTCTGTGTCTCTCTCTCTGTCTCTGTCTCTGTCTCTGTCTCTGTCTCTGTCCCTGTCCCTCTCCCTGTCACTGTCGCTGTCTCTGTCCCTGTCTCTGTCTATGCCTCTGTCTCTGTCTCTGTCTCTGTCTCCGTCTCTGTCTCTGTCTCTGTCTGTTTCTCTGTCTCTGTCTCTGCCTCCGTCTCTGTGTCTGTCTCTGCCACTGTCTGCGTCTCTGTCTCTGTTTCTGCCTCCGCCTCTGTCTCTGTCTCTGCCTCTGTCATTGTCTCTGTCTTTGTCTCTGTCTCCGTTCCTGTGTCTGTCTCTGTCTGTGTCACTGTCTCTGTCCCTGTCCCTCTCCCTGTGCCTGTCGCTGTCTCTATCTCTGTCTCTGTCTATTCCTCTGTCTCTGTCTCTGTCTCCGTCTCTGTCTCTGTCTTTGTCTGTGTCTCTGTCTCTGTCTCTGACTCTGTCTCTGTCTCTGTCTGTTTCTCTGTCTCTGTCTCTGTCTCTGTCTCTGTCTCTGTCTCTGTCTCTGCCTCTGTCTCTGTCTCTGTCTCTGCCTGCGTCTCAGTCTCTGCGTCTGTCTCGGTCTCTGTCTCTGTCTCGGTCCTTGTCTCCGTCTCTGTCTCTGTCTCTGTCCCTGTCCCTGTCTCTGTCACTGTCTCTGTCTCTGCCTGTGTCTCAGTCTCTGCGTCCGTCTCGGTCTCTGTCTCTGTCTCCGTCTCTGTCTATGCATCTGTCTCTGTCTCTGTCTCTGTCTCCGTCTCTGTCTCTGTCCCTGTCTGTGTCTCTGTCTCTGTCTCTGTCTCTGTCTTTGTCTCTGTCTCTGTCTCTGTCTCTGTCTCTGTCTCTGTCTCTGTCTCTGTCTCTGTCTCTGTCTCTGTCTCTGTCTCTGTCTCTGTCTCTGTCTCTGTCTCTGTCTCTGTCACTGCCTCTGTCTCTGTCTCTGTCTCTGTCGCTGTCTCTTCCTCTGTCTCTGTCTCCGTCTCTGTCCCTGGCTCTGTCTCTGCCTCTGACTCCGTCTCTATCTCTGTCTAGGTCTTTGTCTCCGTCTCTGTCTCTGTCTCTGTCTCTGTCTCCGTCTCTGTCTCTGTCTCTGTCTCTGTCTCTGTCTCTGTCTCTGTCCGTGTCTCTGTCTCTGCCTCCGTCACTGACTATACGGCTGTCTCTGTCTCTGTTTCAGTCTATGTCTCTGTCTCCGTCTCTGTCTCTGTCTCTGTCTGTGTCTCTGTCTCTGTCTCTGTCTGTATCTCTGTCTCTGTCTCTGTCTCTATCTCTGTCTCTGTCTCTGTCTCTGTCTCTGTCTCTGTCTCTGTCTCTGTCTCTGTCTCTGTCTCTGTCTCTGTCTCTGTCTCTGTCACTGCCTCTGTCTCTGTCTCTGTCTCTGTCTCTGCCTCTGTGTCTGTCCCCGTATCTGTCTCTGTCTCTGTTTCTGTCTCTGTCTCTGTCTCTGTCCCTGCCTCTGTCGCTGCATCTGTCTCCGTCTCTGTCTCTGTCTCTATCTCCGTCTCTGTCTCTGTCTCTGACTCCGTCTCTGTCTCTGTCTTTGTCTCTGTCTCTGTCTCTGTCTCTGTCTGTGTCTCTGCCTCTGTCTCTGTCTCTGTGTCTCAGTCTCTGGGTCTGTCTCTGCTTATGTGTCTGTCTCTGTCTCTGTCTCTGGGTCTCTGTCTGTGTGTCTCTGCCTCTGTCTCTTTGTCTCTGTCTCTGCATCTCTGCCTCCGTGCCTATGTCTCTATGTCTCTATCGCTGTCTCTGTCCCTGTCTCAGTCTCTGTCTCTGTCTCTGTCTCTGTCTCTGCCTCTGTCTCTGTATCTGTCTCCGTCTCTGTCTCTGTCTCTGTCTCTCTCTCTGTCTCTGTCTCTGTCTCTGTCTCTGTCTCTGTCCCTGCCTCTGTCGCTGCATCTGTCTCCGTCTCTGTCTCTGTCGCTGTCTCTGTCTCTGTCTCTGTATCTGTCTCCGTCTCCGTCTCTGTCTCTGTCTCTGTCTCTGCCTCTATCTCCGTCTCCGTCTCTGTCTCTGTCTCTGTCTCTGTCTCTGTCTCTGTCTCTGTCTCTGCCTCTGTGTCTGTCCCCGTATCTGTCTCTGTCTCTGTTTCTGTCTCTGTCTCTGTCTCTGTCTCTGCCTCTGTGTCTGTCCCCGTATCTGTCTCTGTCTCTGTTTCTGTCTCTGTCTCTGTCTCTGTCCCTGCCTCTGCCGCTGCATCTGTCTCCGTCTCTGTCTCTGTCTCTATCTCCGTCTCTGTCTCTGTCTCTGACTCCGTCTCTGTCTCTGTCTCT
Source organism: Megachile willughbiella (assembly GCA_945859595.2). Lineage (NCBI taxonomy): Eukaryota > Metazoa > Arthropoda > Insecta > Hymenoptera > Megachilidae > Megachile > Megachile willughbiella. Next base: position 1,320,712 of record CAMAOD020000201.1, on the reverse strand, counting down.
GTCTCTGTCTCTGTCTCTGCCTCTGTCTCTGTATCTGTCTCCGTCTCTGTCTCTGTCTCTCTCTCTGTCTCTGTCTCTGTCTCTGTCTCTGTCTCTGTCCCTGCCTCTGTTGCTGCATCTGTCTCCGTCTCTGTCTCTGCCGCTGTCTCTATCTCTGTCTCTGTCTCTGTATCTGTCTCCGTCTCCGTCTCTGTCTCTGTCGCTGTCTCTGTCTCTGTCTCTGTATCTGTCTCCGTCTCCGTCTCTGTCTCTGTCTCTGTCTCTGCCTCTATCTCCGTCTCCGTCTCTGTCTCTGTCTCTGTCTCTGTCTCTGTCTCTGTCTCTGTCTCTGTCTCTGTCTCTGTCTCTGTCTCTGTCTCTGTCTCTGTCTCGATCTCTGTCTCTGTCTCTGTCTCTGTCTCTGTCTCTGTCTCTGTCTCTGTCTCTGTCTCTGTCTCTGTCTCTGTCTCTGTCTCTGTCTCTGTCTCTGTCACTGCCTCTGTCTCTGTCTCTGTCTCTGTCTCTGCCTCTGTCTCCGTCTCTGTCTCTGTCTGTGTCTCTGTCTCTGTATCTGTCGCTGTCTCTTCCTCTGTCTCTGTCTCCGTCTCTGTCCCTGGCTCTGTCTCTGTCTCTGTCTCTGTCTCTGTCTCTGTCTCTGTCTCTGTCTCTGTCTCTGTCTCTGTCTCTGTCTCTATCTCTGTCTCTGTCTCTGTCTCTGTCTCTGTCTCTGTCTCTGTCTCTGTCTCTGTCTCTGTCTCTGCCTCTGTCTCTGTCTCTGTCTCTGCCTCTGTCTCTGTCTCTATCTCTGTCACTGCCTCTGTCTCTGTCTCTGTCTCTGTCTCTGCCTCTGTCTCCGTCTCTGTCTCTGTCTGTGTCTCTGTCTCTGTATCTGTCGCTGTCTCTTCCTCTGTCTCTGTCTCCGTCTCTGTCCCTGGCTCTGTCTCTGTCTCTGTCTCTGTCTCTGTCTCTGTCTCTGTCTCTGTCTCTGTGTCTGTCGCTGTCTCTCCCTCTGTCTCCGTCTTTGTCTCCGTCCTTGTCTCCGTCTTTGTCTCCTGTACCTCTGCCTCCGACTTTGTCTCCTGCCCCTCTGTCTCTGTCTGTGTCTCTGTCTCTCTCTCTGTATCTGTCTCTGTGTCTTCCTCGGTCTGTGTCTCTGTCTCTGCCTCTGTCTCTGTCTCTGTCTCTGTCTCTGTCTCTGTCTCTGTCTCTGTCTCTGTCTCTGTCTCTGTCTCTGTCTCTGTCTCTGCCTCCGTCTCTGTCTCTGTCTCTGCCTCTGTCACTGTCTCTGTCTCTGTCTCCGTTCCTGCGTCTGGCTCTGTCTCCGTTTCTGTGTCTGGCTCTGTCTCTGGCTCTGTCCCTGTCTCTGTCCCCGTCGCCGTCTTCATCTCTGTCTCTGTCTCTGTCTCTGTCTCTGTCTCTGTCTCTGTCTCTGTCTCTGTCTCTGTCTCTGTCTCTGTCGCTGTCTCTCCCTCTGTCTCTGTCTCGGTCTCCGTCCCTGGCTCTGTCTCTGCCTCTGTCTCCGTCTCTGTCTCTGTCTCTGCCTTTATCTCCGTCTCTGTCTCTGTCTCTGTCTCTGTCTCTGTCTCTGTCTCTGTCTCTGTCTCTGTCTCTGTCTCTGTCTCTGTCTCTGGCTCTGTCTCTGTCTCTGTCTCTGTCTCTGTCTCTGTCTCTATCACTGCCTCTGTCTCTGCCTCTGTCTCTGCCCTGTCTCTATCTCTGTTTCTGTCGCTGTCTCTGCCTCTGTCTCAGTCCCTGCGTCTGTCTCCGTCTTTGTCTTCGTCTCTGTCTCTGTCTCTGTCTCTGTCTCTGTCTCTGCCTCTGTCTCTGTCTCAGTCTCTGTCTCTGTCTCCGTCTTTGTGTCCGTACTTGTCTCCGTCTTTGTCCCCTGCCCCTCTGCCTCCGACCTTGTCTCCTGCCCCTCTGTATCTGTCTGTGTCTCTGTCTCTCCCTCTGTCTTTGTCTCTGTCTCTACCTCGGTCTGTGTCTCTGTCCCTGCCTCTGTTTCTGTCTCTGTCTCTGTCTCTGTCTCTGCCTCTGTCTCCGTCTCTGTCTCTGTCTGTGTCTCTGTCTCTGTATCTGTCGCTGTCTCTTCCTCTGTCTCTGTCTCCGTCTCTGTCCCTGGCTCTGTCTCTGTCTCTGTCTCCGTCTCTGTCTCTGTCTCTATCTCCGTCTCTGTCTCTGTCTCTGACTCCGTCTCTGTCTCTGTCTCTGTCTCTGTCTCTGTCTCTGCCTCTGTCTCTGTATCTGTCTCCGTCTCTGTCTCTGTCTCTCTCTCTGTCTCTGTCTCTGTCTCTGTCTCTGTCTCTGTCCCTGCCTCTGTTGCTGCATCTGTCTCCGTCTCTGTCTCTGCCGCTGTCTCTGTCTCTGTCTCTGTCTCTGTATCTGTCTCCGTCTCCGTCTCTGTCTCTGTCGCTGTCTCTGTCTCTGTCTCTGTATCTGTCTCCGTCTCCGTCTCTGTCTCTGTCTCTGTCTCTGCCTCTATCTCCGTCTCCGTCTCTGTCTCTGTCTCTGTCTCTGTCTCTGTCTCTGTCTCTGTCTCTGTCTCTGTCTCTGTCTCTGTCTCTGTCTCTGTCTCTATCTCTGTCTCTGTCTCTGTCTCTGTCTCTGTCTCTGTCTCTGTCTCTGTCTCTGTCTCTGTCTCTGTCTCTGTCTCTGTCTCTGTCTCTGTCACTGCCTCTGTCTCTGTCTCTGTCTCTGTCTCTGTCTCTGCCTCTGTCTCCGTCTCTGTCTCTGTCTGTGTCTCTGTCTCTGTATCTGTCGCTGTCTCTTCCTCTGTCTCTGTCTCCGTCTCTGTCCCTGGCTCTGTCTCTGTCTCTGTCTCTGTCTCTGTCTCTGTCTCTGTCTCTGTCTCTGTCTCTGTCTCTGTCTCTGTCTCTGTCTCTATCTCTGTCTCTGTCTCTGTCTCTGTCTCTGTCTCTGTCTCTGTCTCTGTCTCTGTCTCTGTCTCTGTCTCTGCCTCTGTCTCTGTCTCTATCTCTGTCACTGCCTCTGTCTCTGTCTCTGTCTCTGTCTCTGCCTCTGTCTCCGTCTCTATCTCTGTCTGTGTCTCTGTCTCTGTATCTGTCGCTGTCTCTTCCTCTGTCTCTGTCTCCGTCTCTGTCCCTGGCTCTGTCTCTGTCTCTGTCTCTGTCTCTGTCTCTGTCTCTGTCTCTGTCTCTGTCTCTGTCTCTGTGTCTGTCGCTGTCTCTCCCTCTGTCTCCGTCTTTGTCTCCGTCCTTGTCTCCGTCTTTGTCTCCTGTACCTCTGCCTCCGACTTTGTCTCCTGCCCCTCTGTCTCTGTCTGTGTCTCTGTCTCTCTCTCTGTATCTGTCTCTGTGTCTTCCTCGGTCTGTGTCTCTGTCTCTGCCTCTGTCTCTGTCTCTGTCTCTGTCTCTGTCTCTGTCTCTGTCTCTGTCTCTGCCTCCGTCTCTGTCTCTGTCTCTGCCTCTGTCACTGTCTCTGTCTCTGTCTCCGTTCCTGCGTCTGGCTCTGTCTCCGTTTCTGTGTCTGGCTCTGTCTCTGGCTCTGTCCCTGTCTCTGTCCCCGTCGCCGTCTTCATCTCTGTCTCTGTCTCTGTCTCTGTCTCTGTCTCTGTCTCTGTCTCTGTCTCTGTCTCTGTCTCTGTCTCTGTCTCTGTCTCTGTCTCTGTCGCTGTCTCTCCCTCTGTCTCTGTCTCGGTCTCCGTCCCTGGCTCTGTCTCTGCCTCTGTCTCCGTCTCTGTCTCTGTCTCTGCCTTTATCTCCGTCTCTGTCTCTGTCTCTGTCTCTGTCTCTGTCTCTGTCTCTGTCTCTGTCTCTGTCTCTGTCTCTGTCTCTGGCTCTGTCTCTGTCTCTGTCTCTGTCTCTGTCTCTGTCTCTATCACTGCCTCTGTCTCTGCCTCTGTCTCTGCCCTGTCTCTATCTCTGTTTCTGTCGCTGTCTCTGCCTCTGTCTCAGTCCCTGCGTCTGTCTCCGTCTTTGTCTTCGTCTCTGTCTCTGTCTCTGTCTCTGTCTCTGTCTCTACCTCTGTCTCTGTCTCAGTCTCTGTCTCTGTCTCCGTCTTTGTGTCCGTACTTGTCTCCGTCTTTGTCCCCTGCCCCTCTGCCTCCGACCTTGTCTCCTGCCCCTCTGTATCTGTCTGTGTCTCTGTCTCTCCCTCTGTCTTTGTCTCTGTCTCTACCTCGGTCTGTGTCTCTGTCCCTGCCTCTGTTTCTGTCTCTGTCTCTGTCTCTGTCTCTGTCTCTGTCTCTGTCACTGTCTCTGTCTCTGTCTCTGTCTCTGTCTCTGCCTCTGTCTCCGTCTCTGTCTCTGTCTGTGTCTCTGTCTCTGTATCTGTCGCTGTCTCTTCCTCTGTCTCTGTCTCCGTCTCTGTCCCTGGCTCTGTCTCTGTCTCTGTCTCTGTCTCTGTCTCTGTCTCGTTATCTGTCGCTGTCTCTTCCTCTGTCTCTGTCTCCGTCTCTGTCCCTGGCTCTGTCTCTGTCTCTGTCTCTGTCTCTGTCTCTGTCTCTGTCTCTGTCTCTGTCTCTGTCTCTGTCTCTGTCTCTGTCTCTGTCTCTGTCTCTGTCTCTGTCTCTGTGTCTGTCGCTGTCCCTCCCTCTGTCTCCGTCTTTGTCTCCGTCCTTGTCTCCGTCTATGTCTCCTGTACCTCTGCCTCCGACATTGTCTCCTGCCCCTCTGTCTCTGTCTGTGTCTCTGTCTCTCTCTCTGTATCTGTCTCTGTGTCTTCCTCGGTCTGTGTCTCTGTCTCTGCCTCTGTCTCTGTCTCTGTCTCTGTCCCCGTCTCTGTCTCTGTCTCCGTCTTTGTCTCCGTCCTTGTCTCCGTCTTTGTCTTCTGTACCTCTGCCTCCGACTTTGTCTCCTGCCCCTCTGTCTCTGTCTGTGCCTCTGTCTCTCTCTCTGTATCTGTCTCTGTGTCTTCCTCGGTCTGTGTCTCTGTCTCTGCCTCTGTCTCTGTCTCTGTCTCTGTCTCTGTCTCTGTCTCTGTCTCTGTCTCTGTCTCTGTCTCTGTCTCTGTCTCTGTCTCTGTCTCTGCCTCCGCCTCTGTCTCTGTCTCTGTCTCTGTCTCTGTCTCTGTCTCTGTCTCTGTCTCTGTCTCTGTCTCTGTCTCTGCCTCCGTCTCTGTCTCTGTCTCTGCCTCTGTCACTGTCTCTGTCTCTGAATCTGTCTCAGTCTCTGTCTCTGTCTGTGTCCCTGTCTCTGCCTCCGTCTCTGTGTCTGTATCTGCCTCTGTCTCTGTCTCTGTCTCCCTCTCTGCCATTGTCTCTGTCTCTGTCTCTGTCTCTGTCTCGGTCTTTGTCTCTGTCTCTATCTCTGCCTCTGTCTCTGTCCCCGTATCTGTCTCTGTCTCTGTTTCTGTCTCTCTCTCTGTCTCTGTCCCTGTCTCTGTCTCTGTCTCTGTCTCTGTCTCTGTCCCCGTCTCTGTCTCTGTCTCCGTCTTTGTCTCCGTCCTTGTCTCCGTCTTTGTCTTCTGTACCTCTGCTTCGACTTTGTCTCCTGCCCCTCTGTCTCTGTCTGTGTCTCTGTCTCTCTCTCTGTATCTGTCTTTGTGTCTTCCTCGGTCTATGTCTTTGTCTCTGCCCCTGTCTCTGTCTCTGTCTCTGTCTCTGTCTCTGTCTCTGTCTCTGTCTCTGTCTCTGCCTCCGTCTCTGTCTCTGTCTCTGTCTCTGTCTCTGCCTCTGTCTCTGTCTCTGTCTCTGTCTCTGTCTCTGTCTCTGCCACCGTCTCTGTCTCTGTCTCTGCCTCTGTCACTGTCTCTGTCTCTGTCTCTGCCTCTGTCTCTGTCCCCGTATCTGTCTCCGTCTTCGACTCCATCTCTGTCTCTGTCTCTGCCTCCGTCTCTGTATCCGTCTGTGTCTCTGTCTCTGGGTCTCTGTCTGTGTGGCTCTGCCTCTGTCTCTTTGTCTCTGTCTCTGCATCTCTGTCTCTGTGTTTCCGTCTCTGTGTCTCTGCCTCTGTCATTGTGTCTCGGTCTCTGTGAATCTCTCTGTCTCTGTCTCTGTCTCTGTGTCACTGTCTCTGGGTCTGTCTCTGTTTATGTGTCTGTCTCTGTCTCTGTCTCTGGGTCTCTGTCTGTGTGTCTCTGCCTCTGTCTCTTTGTCTCTGTCTCTGCATCTCTGCCTCCGTGCCTATGTCTCTATGTCTCTGTCGCTGTCTCTGCCCCTGTCTCAGTCTCTGTCTCTGTCTCTGTCTCTGTCTCTGCCTCTGTCTCTGTATCTGTCTCCGTCTCTGTCTCTGTCTCTCTCTCTGTCTCTGCCTCTGTCTCTGTCTCTGTCACTGCCTCTGTCTCTGCCTCTGTCTCTGTCTCTGTCGCTGTCTCTTGCTCTGTCTCTGTCTCCGTCTCTGTCCCTGGCTCCGTCTCTGTCTCTGTCTCTGTCTCTGTCTCTGTCTCTGTCTCTGTCTCTGCCTCCGTCTCTGTGTCTTTCTCTGCCTCTGTCTCCGTCTCCGTTCCTGGCTCTGTCTCCGTCTCTGTCTCTGTCTCTGCCTCTATCTCCGTCTCCGTCTCTGTCTCGGTCTCTGTCTCTGTCTCTGTCTCTGTCTCTGTCTCTGTCGCTGCCTCTGTCTCTGTCTCTGTCTCTATCTCTGTCTCTGTCTCTGTCTGTGTCTCTGTCTCTGTCTCTGTCTCTGTCTCTGTCTCTGTCTCTGTCTCTGTCTCTGTCTCTGTCTCTGTCACTGCCTCTGTCTCTGTCTCTGTCTCTGTCTCTGCCTCTGTCTCCGTCTCTGTCTCTGTCTGTGTCTCTGTCTCTGTATCTGTCGCTGTCTCTTCCTCTGTCTCTGTCTCCGTCTCTGTCCCTGGCTCTGTCTCTGTCTCTGTCTCTGTCTCTGTCTCTGTCTCTGTCTCTGTCTCTGTCTCTGTCTCTGTCTCTGTCTCTGTCTCTGTGTCTGTCGCTGTCCCTCCCTCTGTCTCCGTCTTTGTCTCCGTACTTGTCTCCGTCTTTGTCCCCTGCCCCTCTGCCTCCGACCTTGTTTCCTGCCCCTCTGTATCTGTCTGTGTCTCTGTCTCTCCCTCTGTCTTTGTCTCTGTAGCTACCTCGGTCTGTGTCTCCTTCCTTGCCTCTGTTTCTGTCTCTGTCTCTGTCTCTGTCTCTGTCTCTGTCTCTGTCTCTGTCTCTGTCTCTGTCTCTGTCTCTGTCCCTCTCCCTGTCACTGTCGCTGACTCTGTCCCTGTCTCTTTCTATGCCTCTGTCTCTGTCTCTGTCTCCGTCTCTGTCTCTGTCTCTGTCTGTTTCTCTGTCTCTGTCTCTGTCTCTGTCTCTGTCTCTGTCTCTGTCTCTGTCTCTGTCTCTGTCTCTGTCTCTGTCTCTGTCTCTGTCTCTGTCTCTATCTCTGTCTCTGTCTCTGTCTCTGTCTCTGTCTCTGTCTCTGTCTCTGTCTCTGTCTCTGTCTCCCTCTCTGCCATTGTCTCTGTCTCTGTCTCTGTCTCTGTCTCTGTCTCTGTCTCTGTCTCTGTCTCTGTCTCTGTCTCTGTCTCTGTCTCTGTCTCTGTCTCTGTCTCTGTCTCTGTCTCTGTCTCTGTCTCTGTCACTGCCTCTGTCTCTGTCTCTGTCTCTGTCTCTGCCTCTGTCTCTGTCCCCGTATCTGTCTCTGTCTCTGTTTCTGTCTCTCTCTCTGTCTCTGTCCCTGTCTCTGTCTCTGTCTCTGTCTCTGTCTCTGTCCCCGTCTCTGTCTCTGTCTCCGTCTTTGTCTCCGTCCTTGTCTCCGTCTTTTTCTTCTATACCTCTGCCTCCGACTTTGTCTCCTGCCCCTCTGTCTCTGTCTGTGTCTCTGTCTCTCTCTCTGTATCTGTCTCTCTGTCTTCCTCGGTCTGTGTCTCTGTCTCTGCCTCTGTCTCTGTCTCTGTCTCTGTCTCTGTCTCTGTCTCTGTCTCTTCCTCTGTCTCTGTCTCCGTCTCTGTCCCTGGCTCTGTCTCTGCCTCTGTCTCCGTCTGTATCTCTGTCTCGGTCTTTCTCTCCGTCTCTGTCTCTGGCTCTGACTCTGTCTCTGTCTCTGTCTCTGTCTCTGTCTCTGTCTCTGTCTCTGTCTCTGTCTCTGTCTCTGTCTCTGTCTCTGTCTCTGTCTCTGTCTCTGTCTCTGTCTCTGTCTCTGTCTCTGTCTCTGTCTCTGTCTCTGAATCTGTCTCAGTCTCTGTCTCTGTCTGTGTCTCTGTCTCTGCCTCCGTCTCTGTGTCTGTATCTGCCTCTGTCTCTGTCTCTGTCCCCCTCTCTGCCATTGTCTCTGTCTCTGTCTCTGTCTCTGTCTCGGTCTTTGTCTCTGTCTCTGTCTCTGCCTCTGTCTCTGTCCCCGTATCTGTCTCTGTCTCTGTTTCTGAATCTCTCTCTGTCTCTGTCCCTGTCTCTGTCTCTGTCTCTGTCTCTGTCTCTGTCCCCGTCTCTGTCTCTGTCTCCGTCTTTGTCTCCGTCCTTGTCTCCGTCTTTTTCTTCTATACCTCTGCCTCCGACTTTGTCTCCTGCCCCTCTGTCTCTGTCTGTGTCTCTGTCTCTCTCTCTGTATCTGTCTTTGTGTCTTCCTCGGTCTGTGTCTCTGTCTCTGCCCCTGTCTCTGTCTCTGTCTCTGTCTCTGTCTCTGTCTCTGTCTCTGTCTCGGTCTCTGTCTCTGTCTCTGTCTCTGTCTCTGTCTCTGTCTCTGTCTCTGTCTCTGTCTCTGTCTCTGTCACTGTCTCTGTCTCTGTGTCTGTCTCTGTCTCTGTCTCTGTCTCTGTCTCTGTCTCTGTCTCTGTCTCTGTCTGTGTCTCTGTCTCTGTCTCCGTCCCTGTCTCTGCCGCTGTCTCTGCCTTTGTCTCTGTCTCAGTTTCTGTCTCTGTCTCCGTCTCTGTCTCTGTCTCTGTCTCTGCCTCTGTCTCTGTCCCCGTATCTGTCTCCGTCTCCGACTCCATCTCTGTCTCTGTCTCTGCCTCCGTCTCTGTATCCGTCTGTGTCTCTGTCTCTGTCTCTGGGACTCTGTCTGTGTGGCTCTGCCTCTGTCTCTTTGTCTCTGTCTCTGCATCTCTGTCTCTGTGTTTCCGTCTCTGTGTCTCTGCCTCTGTCATTGTGTCTCGGTCTCTGTGAATCTCTCTGTCTCTGTGTCTGTCTCTGTGTCACTGTCTCTGGGTCTGTCTCTGTTTATGTGTCTGTCTCTGTCTCTGTCTCTGGGTCTCTGTCTGTGTGTCTCTGCCTCTGTCTCTTTGTCTCTGTCTCTGCATCTCTGCCTCCGTGCCTATGTCTCTATGTCTCTGTCGCTGTCTCTGTCCCTGTCTCTGTCTCTGTCTCTGTCTCTGTCTCTGCCTCTGTCTCTGTATCTGTCTCCGTCTCTGTCTCTGTCTCTCTCTCTGTCTCTGTCTCTGTCTCTGTCTCTGTCTCTGTCTCGGTCTCTGTCCCTGCCTCTGTCGCTTCATCTGTCTCCGTCTCTGTCTCTGTCTCTGTCTCTGTCTCTGACTCCGTCTCTGTCTCTGTCTCTGTCTCTGTCTCCGTCTCTGTCTCTGTCTCTGTCTCTGTCTCTGTCTCTGTCTCTGGGTCTCTGTCTGTGTGTCTCTGCCTCTGTCTCTTTGTCTCTGTCTCTGCATCTCTGCCCCCGTGCCTATGCCTTTGTGTCTCTGCCTCTGCATCTGCCTCTGTCTCTGTCTCTGTCTCTGTCCCTGTCTCTGTCTCTGTCGCTGCCACTGTCTCTTCCTCTGTCTCTGTCTCCCTCTCTGTCCCTGGCTCTGTCTCTGCCTCTGTCTACGTCTCTATCTCTGTCTCGGTCTCTGCCTCTGTCTCTGTCTCTGTCTCTGTCTCTGTCTCTGTCTCTGTCTCTGTCTCTGTCTCTGTCTCTGTCTCTGTCTCTGTCTCCCTCTCTGTCGCTGTCTCTCCCTCTGTCTCTGTCTCTGTCTCTGTCTCTGTCTCTGTCTCTGTCTCTGTCTCTGTGTCTCTGCCTCTGCATCTCTGTCTCTGTGTCTCCGTCTCTGTGTCTCTGCCTCTGTCATTGTGTCTCGGTCTCTGTGAATCTCTCTCTCTCTGTCTCTGTCCTTGTCCCTCTCCTTGTCCCTGTCTCTGTCTCTGTCTCTGTCTCTGTCTCTGTCTCTGTCTCTGTCTCTGTCTCTGTCGCTGTCTCTGTCTCTGTCTCCGTCTCCGTCTCTGTCTCTGTCTCTGTCTCTGTCTCTGTCTCTGTCTCTGTCCCTGTCCCTCTCCTTGTCCCTGTCTCTGTCTCTGTCTCTGTCTCTGTCTCTGTCTCTGTCTCTGTCGCTGTCTCTGTCTCTGTCTCTGTCTCTGTCTCTGTCTCTGTCTCTGTATCTGTCTCTGTCTTCGTCTCTGTCTCTGCCTCCGTCTCTGTGTCTGTCTCTGCCACTGTCTGCGACTCTGTCTCTGTTTCTGTCTCTGTCTCTGTCTCTGTCTCTGTCTCTGTCTCTGTCTCTGTCTCTGTCTCTGTCTCTGCCTCTGTCTCTGTCCCTGTCCCTCTCCCTGGCCCTGTCGCTGTCTCCGTCTCTGTCTCTGTCCCTGTCCCTCTCCCTGGCCCTGTCTCCGTCTCTGTCTCTGTCTCTGCCTCTATCTCCGTCTCCGTCTCTGTCTCTGTCTCTGTCTCTGTCTCTGTCTCTGTCTCTGTCTCTGTCTCTGTCTCTGTCTCTGTCTCTGTCTCTGTCTCTGTCTCTGTCTCTGTCTCTGTCTCTGTCTCTGTCTCTGTCTCTGTCTCTGTCTCTGTCTCTGTCTCTGTCTCTGTCTCTGTCTCTGTCTCTGTCTCTGTCTCTGTCTCTGTCTCTGTCTCTGTCTCTGTCTCTGTCTCTGTCTCTGTCTCTGTCTCTGTCTCTGTCTCTGTCTCTGTCTCTGTCTCTGTCTCTGTTTCTGTCTCTGTCTCTGTCTCTGTCTCTGTCTCTGTCTCTGTCTCTGTCTCTGTCGCTGTCTCTGTCTCTGTCTCTGTCTCTGTCTCCGTCTCCGTCTCTGTCTCTGTCTCTGTCTCTGTCTCTGTCTCTGTCTCTGTCTCTGTCTCTGTCTCTGTCTCTGTCTCTGTCTCTGTCTCTGTCTCTGTCTCTGTCTCTGTCTCTGTCTCTGTCTCTGTCTCCGTCTCTGTCCCTGGCTCTGTCTCTGCCTCTGTCTCTGTCTCCGTCTCTGTCGCTGTCTCGGTCTTTGTCTCCGTCTCTGTTTCTGTCTCTGTCTCTGTCTCTGTCTCTGTCTCTGTCTCTGTCTCTGTCTCTGTCTCTGTCTCTGTCTCTGTCTCTGTCTCTGTCTCTGTCTCTGTCTCTGTCTCTGTCTCTGTGTCTGTCTCTGTCTCTGTCTCTGTCTCTGTCTCTGTCTCTGTCTCTGTCTCTGTCTGTGTCTCTGTCTCTGTCTCCGTCCCTATCTCTGCCGCTGTCTCTGTCTTTGTCTCCGTCTCTGTCTCTGTCTCTGTCTCTGTCTCTGTCTCTGTCTCTGTCTGTGTCTCTGCCTCTGTCTCGGTCATTGTCTCTGTCTCTGTCTCTGTCTCTGTCTCTGTCTCTGTCTCTGTGTCTCTGCCTCTGCATCTCTGTCTCTGTGTCTCTGCCTCTGTCATTGTGTCTCGGTCTCTGTGAATCTCTCTCTCTCTGTCTCTGTCCCTGTCCCTCTCCTTGTCCCTGTCTCTGTCTCTGTCTCTGTCACTGTCTCTGTCTGTGTCTCTGTCTCTGTCTCTGTCAGTGTCTCTGTCTCTGTCTCTGTCTCTGTCTCTGTCCCCGTCGCCGTCTTCATCTCTGTCTCTGTCTCTGTCTCTGCCTCTGTCTCTGTCTCTGTCTCTGTCTCTGTCTCTGTCTCTGTTTATGTGTCTGTCTCTGTCTCTGTCTCTGGGTCTCTGTCTGTGTGTCTCTGCCTCTGTCTCTTTGTCTCTGTCTCTGCATCTCTGCCGCCGTGCCTATGTCTCTATGTCTCTATCGCTGTCTCTGTCCCTGTCTCAGTCTCTGTCTCTGTCTCTGTCTCTGTCTCTGCCTCTGTCTCTGTATCTGTCTCCGTCTCTGTCTCTATCTCTCTCTCTGTCTCTGTCTCTGTCTCTGTCTCTGTCTCTGTCTCTGTCCCTGCCTCTGTCGCTGCATCTGTCTCCGTCTCTGTCTCTGTCTCTATCTCCGTCTCTGTCTCTGTCTCTGACTCCGTCTCTGTCTCTGTCTCTGTCTCTGTCTCTGTCTCTGCCTCTGTGTCTGTCCCCGTATCTGTCTCTGTCTCTGTTTCTGTCTCTGTCTCTGTCTCTGTCCCTGCCTCTGTCGCTGCATCTGTCTCCGTCTCTGTCTCTGTCTCTATCTCCGTCTCTGTCTCTGTCTCTGACTCCGTCTCTGTCTCTGTCTTTGTCTCTGTCTCTGTCTCTGTCTCTGTCTGTGTCTCTGCCTCTGTCTCTGTCTCTGTGTCTCAGTCTCTGGGTCTGTCTCTGCTTATGTGTCTGTCTCTGTCTCTGTCTCTGGGTCTCTGTCTGTGTGTCTCTGCCTCTGTCTCTTTGTCTCTGTCTCTGCATCTCTGCCTCCGTGCCTATGTCTCTATGTCTCTATCGCTGTCTCTGTCCCTGTCTCAGTCTCTGTCTCTGTCTCTGTCTCTGTCTCTGCCTCTGTCTCTGTATCTGTCTCCGTCTCTGTCTCTGTCTCTCTCTCTGTCTCTGTCTCTGTCTCTGTCTCTGTCTCTGTCCCTGCCTCTGTCGCTGCATCTGTCTCCGTCTCTGTCTCTGTCGCTGTCTCTGTCTCTGTCTCTGTATCTGTCTCCGTCTCCGTCTCTGTCTCTGTCTCTGTCTCTGCCTCTATCTCCGTCTCCGTCTCTGTCTCTGTCTCTGTCTCTGTCTCTGTCTCTGTCTCTGTCTCTGCCTCTGTGTCTGTCCCCGTATCTGTCTCTGTCTCTGTTTCTGTCTCTGTCTCTGTCTCTGTCTCTGCCTCTGTGTCTGTCCCCGTATCTGTCTCTGTCTCTGTTTCTGTCTCTGTCTCTGTCTCTGTCCCTGCCTCTGTCGCTGCATCTGTCTCCGTCTCTGTCTCTGTCTCTATCTCCGTCTCTGTCTCTGTCTCTGACTCCGTCTCTGTCTCTGTCTCTGTCTCTGTCTCTGTCTCTGCCTCTGTCTCTGTATCTGTCTCCGTCTCTGTCTCTGTCTCTCTCTCTGTCTCTGTCTCTGTCTCTGTCTCTGTCTCTGTCCCTGCCTCTGTTGCTGCATCTGTCTCCGTCTCTGTCTCTGCCGCTGTCTCTGTCTCTGTCTCTGTCTCTGTATCTGTCTCCGTCTCCGTCTCTGTCTCTGTCGCTGTCTCTGTCTCTGTCTCTGCCTCTGTCTCTGTATCTGTCTCCGTCTCTGTCTCTATCTCTCTCTCTGTCTCTGTCTCTGTCTCTGTCTCTGTCTCTGTCTCTGTCCCTGCCTCTGTCGCTGCATCTGTCTCCGTCTCTGTCTCTGTCTCTATCTCCGTCTCTGTCTCTGTCTCTGACTCCGTCTCTGTCTCTGTCTCTGTCTCTGTCTCTGTCTCTGTCTCTGCCTCTGTGTCTGTCCCCGTATCTGTCTCTGTCTCTGTTTCTGTCTCTGTCTCTGTCTCTGTCCCTGCCTCTGTCGCTGCATCTGTCTCCGTCTCTGTCTCTGTCTCTATCTCCGTCTCTGTCTCTGTCTCTGACTCCGTCTCTGTCTCTGTCTTTGTCTCTGTCTCTGTCTCTGTCTCTGTCTGTGTCTCTGCCTCTGTCTCTGTCTCTGTGTCTCAGTCTCTGGGTCTGTCTCTGCTTATGTGTCTGTCTCTGTCTCTGTCTCTGGGTCTCTGTCTGTGTGTCTCTGCCTCTGTCTCTTTGTCTCTGTCTCTGCATCTCTGCCTCCGTGCCTATGTCTCTATGTCTCTATCGCTGTCTCTGTCCCTGTCTCAGTCTCTGTCTCTGTCTCTGTCTCTGTCTCTGCCTCTGTCTCTGTATCTGTCTCCGTCTCTGTCTCTGTCTCTCTCTCTGTCTCTGTCTCTGTCTCTGTCTCTGTCTCTGTCCCTGCCTCTGTCGCTGCATCTGTCTCCGTCTCTGTCTCTGTCGCTGTCTCTGTCTCTGTCTCTGTATCTGTCTCCGTCTCCGTCTCTGTCTCTGTCTCTGTCTCTGCCTCTATCTCCGTCTCCGTCTCTGTCTCTGTCTCTGTCTCTGTCTCTGTCTCTGTCTCTGTCTCTGCCTCTGTGTCTGTCCCCGTATCTGTCTCTGTCTCTGTTTCTGTCTCTGTCTCTGTCTCTGTCTCTGCCTCTGTGTCTGTCCCCGTATCTGTCTCTGTCTCTGTTTCTGTCTCTGTCTCTGTCTCTGTACCTGCCTCTGTCGCTGCATCTGTCTCCGTCTCTGTCTCTGTCTCTATCTCCGTCTCTGTCTCTGTCTCTGACTCTGTCTCTGTCTCTGTCTCTGTCTCTGTCTCTGTCTCTGCCTCTGTCTCTGTATCTGTCTCCGTCTCTGTCTCTGTCTCTCTCTCTGTCTCTGTCTCTGTCTCTGTCTCTGTCTCTGTCCCTGCCTCTGTTGCTGCATCTGTCTCCGTCTCTGTCTCTGCCGCTGTCTCTGTCTCTGTCTCTGTCTCTGTATCTGTCTCCGTCTCCGTCTCTGTCTCTGTCGCTGTCTCTGTCTCTGTCTCTGTATCTGTCTCCGTCTCCGTCTCTGTCTCTGTCTCTGTCTCTGCCTCTATCTCCGTCTCCGTCTCTGTCTCTGTCTCTGTCTCTGTCTCTGTCTCTGTCTCTGTCTCTGTCTCTGTCTCTGTCTCTGTCTCTGTCTCTATCTCTGTCTCTGTCTCTGTCTCTGTCTCTGTCTCTGTCTCTGTCTCTGTCTCTGTCTCTGTCTCTGTCTCTGTCTCTGTCTCTGTCTCTGTCTCTGTCACTGCCTCTGTCTCTGTCTCTGTCTCTGTCTCTGCCTCTGTCTCCGTCTCTGTCTCTGTCTGTGTCTCTGTCTCTGTATCTGTCGCTGTCTCTTCCTCTGTCTCTGTCTCCGTCTCTGTCCCTGGCTCTGTCTCTGTCTCTGTCTCTGTCTCTGTCTCTGTCTCTGTCTCTGTCTCTGTCTCTGTCTCTGTCTCTGTCTCTGTCTCTATCTCTGTCTCTGTCTCTGTCTCTGTCTCTGTCTCTGTCTCTGTCTCTGTCTCTGTCTCGTTATCTGTCGCTGTCTCTTCCTCTGTCTCTGTCTCCGTCTCTGTCCCTGGCTCTGTCTCTGTCTCTGTCTCTGTCTCTGTCTCTGTCTCTGTCTCTGTCTCTGTCTCTGTCTCTGTCTCTGTCTCTGTCTCTGTCTCTGTCTCTGTCTCTGTCTCTGTCTCTGTCTCTGTCTCTGCCTCTGTCTCTGTCTCTGTGTCTGTCGCTGTCCCTCCCTCTGTCTCCGTCTTTGTCTCCGTCCTTGTCTCCGTCTTTGTCTCCTGTACCTCTGCCTCCGACATTGTCTCCTGCCCCTCTGTCTCTGTCTGTGTCTCTGTCTCTCTCTCTGTATCTGTCACTGTGTCTTCCTCGGTCTGTGTCTCTGTCTCTGCCTCTGTCTCTGTCTCTGTCTCTGTCCCCGTCTCTGTCTCTGTCTCCGTCTTTGTCTCCGTCCTTGTCTCCGTCTTTGTCTTCTGTACCTCTGCCTCCGACTTTGTCTCCTGCCCCTCTGTCTCTGTCTGTGTCTCTGTCTCTCTCTCTGTATCTGTCTCTGTGTCTTCCTCGGTCTGTGTCTCTGTCTCTGCCTCTGTCTCTGTCTCTGTCTCTGTCTCTGTCTCTGTCTCTGTCTCTGTCTCTGTCTCTGTCTCTGTCTCTGTCTCTGTCTCTGTCTCTGTCTCTGTCTCTGTCTCTGTCTCTGTCACTGCCTCTGTCTCTGTCTCTGTCTCTGTCTCTGCCTCTGTCTCCGTCTCTGTCTCTGTCTGTGTCTCTGTCTCTGTATCTGTCGCTGTCTCTTCCTCTGTCTCTGTCTCCGTCTCTGTCCCTGGCTCTGTCTCTGTCTCTGTCTCTGTCTCTGTCTCTGTCTCTGTCTCTGTCTCTGTCTCTGTCTCTGTCTCTGTGTCTGTCGCTGTCCCTCCCTCTGTCTCCGTCTTTGTCTCCGTACTTGTCTCCGTCTTTGTCCCCTGCCCCTCTGCCTCCGACCTTGTTTCCTGCCCCTCTGTATCTGTCTGTGTCTCTGTCTCTCCCTCTGTCTTTGTCTCTGTAGCTACCTCGGTCTGTGTCTCCTTCCTTGCCTCTGTTTCTGTCTCTGTCTCTGTCTCTGTCTCTGTCTCTGTCTCTGTCTCTGTCTCTGTCTCTGTCTCTGTCTCTGTCTCTGTCTCTGTCTCTGTCTCTGTCTCTGTCCCTCTCCCTGTCACTGTCGCTGACTCTGTCCCTGTCTCTTTCTATGCCTCTGTCTCTGTCTCTGTCTCCGTCTCTGTCTCTGTCTCTGTCTGTTTCTCTGTCTCTGTCTCTGTCTCTGTCTCTGTCTCTGTCTCTGTCTCTGTCTCTGTCTCTGTCTCTGTCTCTGTCTCTGTCTCTGTCTCTGTCTCTATCTCTGTCTCTGTCTCTGTCTCTGTCTCTGTCTCTGTCTCTGTCTCTGTCTCCCTCTCTGCCATTGTCTCTGTCTCTGTCTCTGTCTCTGTCTCTGTCTCTGTCTCTGTCTCTGTCTCTGTCTCTGTCTCTATCTCTGTCTCTGTCTCTGTCTCTGTCTCTGTCTCTGTCTCTGTCTCTGTCTCTGTCTCTGTCTCTGTCACTGCCTCTGTCTCTGTCTCTGTCTCTGTCTCTGTCTCTGCCTCTGTCTCTGTCCCCGTATCTGTCTCTGTCTCTGTTTCTGTCTCTCTCTCTGTCTCTGTCCCTGTCTCTGTCTCTGTCTCTGTCTCTGTCTCTGTCCCCGTCTCTGTCTCTGTCTCCGTCTTTGTCTCCGTCCTTGTCTCCGTCTTTTTCTTCTATACCTCTGCCTCCGACTTTGTCTCCTGCCCCTCTGTCTCTGTCTGTGTCTCTGTCTCTCTCTCTGTATCTGTCTCTCTGTCTTCCTCGGTCTGTGTCTCTGTCTCTGCCTCTGTCTCTGTCTCTGTCTCTGTCTCTGTCTCTGTCTCTGTCTCTGTCTCTTCCTCTGTCTCTGTCTCCGTCTCTGTCCCTGGCTCTGTCTCTGCCTCTGTCTCCGTCTGTATCTCTGTCTCGGTCTTTCTCTCCGTCTCTGTCTCTGGCTCTGACTCTGTCTCTGTCTCTGTCTCTGTCTCTGTCTCTGTCTCTGTCTCTGTCTCTGTCTCTGTCTCTGTCTCTGTCTCTGTCTCTGTCTCTGTCTCTGTCTCTGTCTCTGAATCTGTCTCAGTCTCTGTCTCTGTCTGTGTCTCTGTCTCTGCCTCCGTCTCTGTGTCTGTATCTGCCTCTGTCTCTGTCTCTGTCCCCCTCTCTGCCATTGTCTCTGTCTCTGTCTCTGTCTCTGTCTCGGTCTTTGTCTCTGTCTCTGTCTCTGCCTCTGTCTCTGTCCCCGTATCTGTCTCTGTCTCTGTTTCTGAATCTCTCTCTGTCTCTGTCCCTGTCTCTGTCTCTGTCTCTGTCTCTGTCTCTGTCCCCGTCTCTGTCTCTGTCTCCGTCTTTGTCTCCGTCCTTGTCTCCGTCTTTTTCTTCTATACCTCTGCCTCCGACTTTGTCTCCTGCCCCTCTGTCTCTGTCTGTGTCTCTGTCTCTCTCTCTGTATCTGTCTTTGTGTCTTCCTCGGTCTGTGTCTCTGTCTCTGCCCCTGTCTCTGTCTCTGTCTCTGTCTCTGTCTCTGTCTCTGTCTCTGTCTCGGTCTCTGTCTCTGTCTCTGTCTCTGTCCCCGTCGCCGTCTTCATCTCTGTCTCTGTCTCTGTCTCTGCCTCTGTCTCTGTCTCTGTCTCTGTCTCTGTCTCCGTCTCTGTCCCTGGCTCTGTCTCTGCCTCTGTCTCTGTCTCCGTCTCTGTCGCTGTCTCGGTCTTTGTCTCCGTCTCTGTTTCTGTCTCTGTCTCTGTCTCTGTCTCTGTCTCTGTCTCTGTCTCTGTCTCTGTCTCTGTCTCTGTCTCTGTCTCTGTCTCTGTCTCTGTCTCTGTCTCTGTGTCTGTCTCTGTCTCTGTCTCTGTCTCTGTCTCTGTCTCTGTCTCTGTCTGTGTCTCTGTCTCTGTCTCCGTCCCTATCTCTGCCGCTGTCTCTGTCTTTGTCTCCGTCTCTGTCTCTGTCTCTGTCTCTGTCTCTGTCTCTGTCTCTGTCTGTGTCTCTGCCTCTGTCTCGGTCATTGTCTCTGTCTCTGTCTCTGTCTCTGTCTCTGTCTCTGTCTCTGTCTCTGTGTCTCTGCCTCTGCATCTCTGTCTCTGTGTCTCTGCCTCTGTCATTGTGTCTCGGTCTCTGTGAATCTCTCTCTCTCTGTCTCTGTCCCTGTCCCTCTCCTTGTCCCTGTCTCTGTCTCTGTCTCTGTCACTGTCTCTGTCTGTGTCTCTGTCTCTGTCTCTGTCAGTGTCTCTGTCTCTGTCTCTGTCTCTGTCTCTGTCCCCGTCGCCGTCTTCATCTCTGTCTCTGTCTCTGTCTCTGCCTCTGTCTCTGTCTCTGTCTCTGTCTCTGTCTCTGTCTCTGTTTATGTGTCTGTCTCTGTCTCTGTCTCTGGGTCTCTGTCTGTGTGTCTCTGCCTCTGTCTCTTTGTCTCTGTCTCTGCATCTCTGCCGCCGTGCCTATGTCTCTATGTCTCTATCGCTGTCTCTGTCCCTGTCTCAGTCTCTGTCTCTGTCTCTGTCTCTGTCTCTGCCTCTGTCTCTGTATCTGTCTCCGTCTCTGTCTCTATCTCTCTCTCTGTCTCTGTCTCTGTCTCTGTCTCTGTCTCTGTCTCTGTCCCTGCCTCTGTCGCTGCATCTGTCTCCGTCTCTGTCTCTGTCTCTATCTCCGTCTCTGTCTCTGTCTCTGACTCCGTCTCTGTCTCTGTCTCTGTCTCTGTCTCTGTCTCTGCCTCTGTGTCTGTCCCCGTATCTGTCTCTGTCTCTGTTTCTGTCTCTGTCTCTGTCTCTGTCCCTGCCTCTGTCGCTGCATCTGTCTCCGTCTCTGTCTCTGTCTCTATCTCCGTCTCTGTCTCTGTCTCTGACTCCGTCTCTGTCTCTGTCTTTGTCTCTGTCTCTGTCTCTGTCTCTGTCTGTGTCTCTGCCTCTGTCTCTGTCTCTGTGTCTCAGTCTCTGGGTCTGTCTCTGCTTATGTGTCTGTCTCTGTCTCTGTCTCTGGGTCTCTGTCTGTGTGTCTCTGCCTCTGTCTCTTTGTCTCTGTCTCTGCATCTCTGCCTCCGTGCCTATGTCTCTATGTCTCTATCGCTGTCTCTGTCCCTGTCTCAGTCTCTGTCTCTGTCTCTGTCTCTGTCTCTGCCTCTGTCTCTGTATCTGTCTCCGTCTCTGTCTCTGTCTCTCTCTCTGTCTCTGTCTCTGTCTCTGTCTCTGTCTCTGTCCCTGCCTCTGTCGCTGCATCTGTCTCCGTCTCTGTCTCTGTCGCTGTCTCTGTCTCTGTCTCTGTATCTGTCTCCGTCTCCGTCTCTGTCTCTGTCTCTGTCTCTGCCTCTATCTCCGTCTCCGTCTCTGTCTCTGTCTCTGTCTCTGTCTCTGTCTCTGTCTCTGTCTCTGCCTCTGTGTCTGTCCCCGTATCTGTCTCTGTCTCTGTTTCTGTCTCTGTCTCTGTCTCTGTCTCTGCCTCTGTGTCTGTCCCCGTATCTGTCTCTGTCTCTGTTTCTGTCTCTGTCTCTGTCTCTGTCCCTGCCTCTGTCGCTGCATCTGTCTCCGTCTCTGTCTCTGTCTCTATCTCCGTCTCTGTCTCTGTCTCTGACTCCGTCTCTGTCTCTGTCTCTGTCTCTGTCTCTGTCTCTGCCTCTGTCTCTGTATCTGTCTCCGTCTCTGTCTCTGTCTCTCTCTCTGTCTCTGTCTCTGTCTCTGTCTCTGTCTCTGTCCCTGCCTCTGTTGCTGCATCTGTCTCCGTCTCTGTCTCTGCCGCTGTCTCTGTCTCTGTCTCTGTCTCTGTATCTGTCTCCGTCTCCGTCTCTGTCTCTGTCGCTGTCTCTGTCTCTGTCTCTGCCTCTGTCTCTGTATCTGTCTCCGTCTCTGTCTCTATCTCTCTCTCTGTCTCTGTCTCTGTCTCTGTCTCTGTCTCTGTCTCTGTCCCTGCCTCTGTCGCTGCATCTGTCTCCGTCTCTGTCTCTGTCTCTATCTCCGTCTCTGTCTCTGTCTCTGACTCCGTCTCTGTCTCTGTCTCTGTCTCTGTCTCTGTCTCTGCCTCTGTGTCTGTCCCGGTATCTGTCTCTGTCTCTGTTTCTGTCTCTGTCTCTGTCTCTGTCCCTGCCTCTGTCGCTGCATCTGTCTCCGTCTCTGTCTCTGTCTCTATCTCCGTCTCTGTCTCTGTCTCTGACTCCGTCTCTGTCTCTGTCTTTGTCTCTGTCTCTGTCTCTGTCTCTGTCTGTGTCTCTGCCTCTGTCTCTGTCTCTGTGTCTCAGTCTCTGGGTCTGTCTCTGCTTATGTGTCTGTCTCTGTCTCTGTCTCTGGGTCTCTGTCTGTGTGTCTCTGCCTCTGTCTCTTTGTCTCTGTCTCTGCATCTCTGCCTCCGTGCCTATGTCTCTATGTCTCTATCGCTGTCTCTGTCCCTGTCTCAGTCTCTGTCTCTGTCTCTGTCTCTGTCTCTGCCTCTGTCTCTGTATCTGTCTCCGTCTCTGTCTCTGTCTCTCTCTCTGTCTCTGTCTCTGTCTCTGTCTCTGTCTCTGTCCCTGCCTCTGTCGCTGCATCTGTCTCCGTCTCTGTCTCTGTCGCTGTCTCTGTCTCTGTCTCTGTATCTGTCTCCGTCTCCGTCTCTGTCTCTGTCTCTGTCTCTGCCTCTATCTCCGTCTCCGTCTCTGTCTCTGTCTCTGTCTCTGTCTCTGTCTCTGTCTCTGTCTCTGTCTCTGCCTCTGTGTCTGTCCCCGTATCTGTCTCTGTCTCTGTTTCTGTCTCTGTCTCTGTCTCTGTCTCTGCCTCTGTGTCTGTCCCCGTATCTGTCTCTGTCTCTGTTTCTGTCTCTGTCTCTGTCTCTGTCTCTGTGTCTCTGCCTCTGCATCTCTGTCTCTGTGTCTCCGTCTCTGTGTCTCTGCCTCTGTCATTGTGTCTCGGTCTCTGTGAATCTCTCTCTCTCTGTCTCTGTCCCTGTCCCTCTCCTTGTCCCTGTCTCTGTCTCTGTCTCTGTCTCTGTCTCTGTCTCTGTCTCTGTCTCTGTCTCTGTCTCTGTCGCTGTCTCTGTCTCTGTCTCCGTCTCCGTCTCCGTCTCTGTCTCTGTCTCTGTCTCTGTCTCTGTCTCTGTCTCTGTCTCTGTCTCTGTCTCTATCTCTGTCTCTGTCTCTGTCTCTGTCTCTGTCTCTGTCTCTGTCTCTGTCTCTGTCTCTG
Organism: Megachile willughbiella; assembly: GCA_945859595.2. Classification (NCBI taxonomy): domain Eukaryota; kingdom Metazoa; phylum Arthropoda; class Insecta; order Hymenoptera; family Megachilidae; genus Megachile; species Megachile willughbiella. The sequence goes on along the minus strand of CAMAOD020000201.1, from coordinate 1,299,614 downwards.
TCTCGTTATCTGTCGCTGTCTCTTCCTCTGTCTCTGTCTCCGTCTCTGTCCCTGGCTCTGTCTCTGTCTCTGTCTCTGTCTCTGTCTCTGTCTCTGTCTCTGTCTCTGTCTCTGTCTCTGTCTCTGTCTCTGTCTCTGTCTCTGTGTCTCTGCCTCTGCATCTCTGTCTCTGTGTCTCCGTCTCTGTGTCTCTGCCTCTGTCATTGTGTCTCGGTCTCTGTGAATCTCTCTCTCTCTGTCTCTGTCCCTGTCCCTCTCCTTGTCCCTGTCTCTGTCTCTGTCTCTGTCTCTGTCTCTGTCTCTGTCTCTGTCTCTGTCTCTGTCTCTGTCGCTGTCTCTGTCTCTGTCTCCGTCTCCGTCTCCGTCTCTGTCTCTGTCTCTGTCTCTGTCTCTGTCTCTGTCTCTGTCTCTGTATCTGTCTCCGTCTCCGTCTCTGTCTCTGTCGCTGTCTCTGTCTCTGTCTCTGTATCTGTCTCCGTCTCCGTCTCTGTCTCTGTCTCTGTCTCTGCCTCTATCTCCGTCTCCGTCTCTGTCTCTGTCTCTGTCTCTGTCTCTGTCTCTGTCTCTGTCTCTGTCTCTGTCTCTGTCTCTGTCTCTGTCTCTATCTCTGTCTCTGTCTCTGTCTCTGTCTCTGTCTCTGTCTCTGTCTCTGTCTCTGTCTCTGTCTCTGTCTCTGTCTCTGTCTCTGTCTCTGTCTCTGTCTCTGTCTCTGTCTCTGTCTCTGTCACTGCCTCTGTCTCTGTCTCTGTCTCTGTCTCTGCCTCTGTCTCCGTCTCTGTCTCTGTCTGTGTCTCTGTCTCTGTATCTGTCGCTGTCTCTTCCTCTGTCTCTGTCTCCGTCTCTGTCCCTGGCTCTGTCTCTGTCTCTGTCTCTGTCTCTGTCTCTGTCTCTGTCTCTGTCTCTGTCTCTGTCTCTGTCTCTGTCTCTGTCTCTATCTCTGTCTCTGTCTCTGTCTCTGTCTCTGTCTCTGTCTCTGTCTCTGTCTCTGTCTCGTTATCTGTCGCTGTCTCTTCCTCTGTCTCTGTCTCCGTCTCTGTCCCTGGCTCTGTCTCTGTCTCTGTCTCTGTCTCTGTCTCTGTCTCTGTCTCTGTCTCTGTCTCTGTCTCTGTCTCTGTCTCTGTCTCTGTCTCTGTCTCTGTCTCTGTCTCTGCCTCTGTCTCTGTCTCTGTGTCTGTCGCTGTCCCTCCCTCTGTCTCCGTCTTTGTCTCCGTCCTTGTCTCCGTCTTTGTCTCCTGTACCTCTGCCTCCGACATTGTCTCCTGCCCCTCTGTCTCTGTCTGTGTCTCTGTCTCTCTCTCTGTATCTGTCTCTGTGTCTTCCTCGGTCTGTGTCTCTGTCTCTGCCTCTGTCTCTGTCTCTGTCTCTGTCCCCGTCTCTGTCTCTGTCTCCGTCTTTGTCTCCGTCCTTGTCTCCGTCTTTGTCTTCTGTACCTCTGCCTCCGACTTTGTCTCCTGCCCCTCTGTCTCTGTCTGTGTCTCTGTCTCTCTCTCTGTATCTGTCTCTGTGTCTTCCTCGGTCTGTGTCTCTGTCTCTGCCTCTGTCTCTGTCTCTGTCTCTGTCTCTGTCTCTGTCTCTGTCTCTGTCTCTGTCTCTGTCTCTGTCTCTGTCTCTGTCTCTGTCTCTGTCTCTGTCTCTGTCTCTGTCTCTGTCTCTGTCTCTGTCACTGCCTCTGTCTCTGTCTCTGTCTCTGTCTCTGCCTCTGTCTCCGTCTCTGTCTCTGTCTGTGTCTCTGTCTCTGTATCTGTCGCTGTCTCTTCCTCTGTCTCTGTCTCCGTCTCTGTCCCTGGCTCTGTCTCTGTCTCTGTCTCTGTCTCTGTCTCTGTCTCTGTCTCTGTCTCTGTCTCTGTCTCTGTCTCTGTCTCTGTCTCTGTCTCTGTCTCTGTCTCTGTCTCTGTCTCTGTGTCTGTCGCTGTCCCTCCCTCTGTCTCCGTCTTTGTCTCCGTACTTGTCTCCGTCTTTGTCCCCTGCCCCTCTGCCTCCGACCTTGTTTCCTGCCCCTCTGTATCTGTCTGTGTCTCTGTCTCTCCCTCTGTCTTTGTCTCTGTAGCTACCTCGGTCTGTGTCTCCTACCTTGCCTCTGTTTCTGTCTCTGTCTCTGTCTCTGTCTCTGTCTCTGTCTCTGTCTCTGTCTCTGTCTCTGTCTCTGTCTCTGTCTCTGTCTCTGTCTCTGTCTCTGTCTCTGTCTCTGTCCCTCTCCCTGTCACTGTCGCTGACTCTGTCCCTGTCTCTTTCTATGCCTCTGTCTCTGTCTCTGTCTCCGTCTCTGTCTCTGTCTCTGTCTGTTTCTCTGTCTCTGTCTCTGTCTCTGTCTCTGTCTCTGTCTCTGTCTCTGTCTCTGTCTCTGTCTCTGTCTCTGTCTCTGTCTCTGTCTCTGTCTCTATCTCTGTCTCTGTCTCTGTCTCTGTCTCTGTCTCTGTCTCTGTCTCTGTCTCTGTCTCTGTCTCCCTCTCTGCCATTGTCTCTGTCTCTGTCTCTGTCTCTGTCTCTGTCTCTGTCTCTGTCTCTGTCTCTGTCTCTGTCTCTATCTCTGTCTCTGTCTCTGCCTCTGTCTCTGTCTCTGTCTCTGTCTCTGTCTCTGTCTCTGTCTCTGTCACTGCCTCTGTCTCTGTCTCTGTCTCTGTCTCTGCCTCTGTCTCTGTCCCCGTATCTGTCTCTGTCTCTGTTTCTGTCTCTCTCTCTGTCTCTGTCCCTGTCTCTGTCTCTGTCTCTGTCTCTGTCTCTGTCCCCGTCTCTGTCTCTGTCTCCGTCTTTGTCTCCGTCCTTGTCTCCGTCTTTTTCTTCTATACCTCTGCCTCCGACTTTGTCTCCTGCCCCTCTGTCTCTGTCTGTGTCTCTGTCTCTCTCTCTGTATCTGTCTCTCTGTCTTCCTCGGTCTGTGTCTCTGTCTCTGCCTCTGTCTCTGTCTCTGTCTCTGTCTCTGTCTCTGTCTGTGTCTCTGTCTCTTCCTCTGTCTCTGTCTCCGTCTCTGTCCCTGGCTCTGTCTCTGCCTCTGTCTCCGTCTGTATCTCTGTCTCGGTCTTTCTCTCCGTCTCTGTCTCTGGCTCTGACTCTGTCTCTGTCTCTGTCTCTGTCTCTGTCTCTGTCTCTGTCTCTGTCTCTGTCTCTGTCTCTGTCTCTGTCTCTGTCTCTGTCTCTGTCTCTGTCTCTGTCTCTGAATCTGTCTCAGTCTCTGTCTCTGTCTGTGTCTCTGTCTCTGCCTCCGTCTCTGTGTCTGTATCTGCCTCTGTCTCTGTCTCTGTCCCCCTCTCTGCCATTGTCTCTGTCTCTGTCTCTGTCTCTGTCTCGGTCTTTGTCTCTGTCTCTGTCTCTGCCTCTGTCTCTGTCCCCGTATCTGTCTCTGTCTCTGTTTCTGAATCTCTCTCTGTCTCTGTCCCTGTCTCTGTCTCTGTCTCTGTCTCTGTCTCTGTCCCCGTCTCTGTCTCTGTCTCCGTCTTTGTCTCCGTCCTTGTCTCCGTCTTTTTCTTCTATACCTCTGCCTCCGACTTTGTCTCCTGCCCCTCTGTCTCTGTCTGTGTCTCTGTCTCTCTCTCTGTATCTGTCTTTGTGTCTTCCTCGGTCTGTGTCTCTGTCTCTGCCCCTGTCTCTGTCTCTGTCTCTGTCTCTGTCTCTGTCTCTGTCTCTGTCTCGGTCTCTGTCTCTGTCTCTGTCTCTGTCTCTGTCTCTGTCTCTGTCTCTGTCTCTGTCTCTGTCTCTGTCACTGTCTCTGTCTCTGTGTCTGTCTCTGTCTCTGTCTCTGTCTCTGTCTCTGTCTCTGTCTCTGTCTGTGTCTCTGTCTCTGTCTCCGTCCCTGTCTCTGCCGCTGTCTCTGCCTTTGTCTCTGTCTCAGTTTCTGTCTCTGTCTCCGTCTCTGTCTCTGTCTCTGTCTCTGCCTCTGTCTCTGTCCCCGTATCTGTCTCCGTCTCCGACTCCATCTCTGTCTCTGTCTCTGCCTCCGTCTCTGTATCCGTCTGTGTCTCTGTCTCTGTCTCTGGGACTCTGTCTGTGTGGCTCTGCCTCTGTCTCTTTGTCTCTGTCTCTGCATCTCTGTCTCTGTGTTTCCGTCTCTGTGTCTCTGCCTCTGTCATTGTGTCTCGGTCTCTGTGAATCTCTCTGTCTCTGTGTCTGTCTCTGTGTCACTGTCTCTGGGTCTGTCTCTGTTTATGTGTCTGTCTCTGTCTCTGTCTCTGGGTCTCTGTCTGTGTGTCTCTGCCTCTGTCTCTTTGTCTCTGTCTCTGCATCTCTGCCTCCGTGCCTATGTCTCTATGTCTCTGTCGCTGTCTCTGTCCCTGTCTCTGTCTCTGTCTCTGTCTCTGTCTCTGCCTCTGTCTCTGTATCTGTCTCCGTCTCTGTCTCTGTCTCTCTCTCTGTCTCTGTCTCTGTCTCTGTCTCTGTCTCTGTCTCTGTCTCTGTCTCGGTCTCTGTCCCTGCCTCTGTCGCTTCATCTGTCTCCGTCTCTGTCTCTGTCTCTGTCTCTGTCTCTGACTCCGTCTCTGTCTCTGTCTCTGTCTCTGTCTCCGTCTCTGTCTCTGTCTCTGTCTCTGTCTCTGTCTCCGTCTCTGGGTCTCTGTCTGTGTGTCTCTGCCTCTGTCTCTTTGTCTCTGTCTCTGCATCTCTGCCCCCGTGCCTATGCCTTTGTGTCTCTGCCTCTGCATCTGCCTCTGTCTCTGTCTCTGTCTCTGTCCCTGTCTCTGTCTCTGTCGCTGCCACTGTCTCTTCCTCTGTCTCTGTCTCCCTCTCTGTCCCTGGCTCTGTCTCTGCCTCTGTCTACGTCTCTATCTCTGTCTCGGTCTCTGCCTCTGTCTCTGTCTCTGTCTCTGTCTCTGTCTCTGTCTCCCTCTCTGTCGCTGTCTCTCCCTCTGTCTCTGTCTCTGTCTCTGTCTCTGTCTCTGTCTCTGTCCCTGTGTCTCTGCCTCTGCATCTCTGTCTCTGTGTCTCCGTCTCTGTGTCTCTGCCTCTGTCATTGTGTCTCGGTCTCTGTGAATCTCTCTCTCTCTGTCTCTGTCCTTGTCCCTCTCCTTGTCCCTGTCTCTGTCTCTGTCTCTGTCTCTGTCTCTGTCTCTGTCTCTGTCTCTGTCTCTGTCGCTGTCTCTGTCTCTGTCTCCGTCTCCGTCTCTGTCTCTGTCTCTGTCTCTGTCTCTGTCTCTGTCTCTGTCCCTGTCCCTCTCCTTGTCCCTGTCTCTGTCTCTGTCTCTGTCTCTGTCTCCGTCTCCGTCTCTGTCTCTGTCTCTGTCTCTGTCTCTGTCTCTGTCTCTGTCTCTGTCTCTGTCTCTGTCTCTGTCTCTGTCTCTGTCTCTGTCTCTGTCTCTGTCTCTGTCTCTGTCTCTGTCTCTGTCTCTGTCTCTGTCTCCGTCTCTGTCCCTGGCTCTGTCTCTGCCTCTGTCTCTGTCTCCGTCTCTGTCGCTGTCTCGGTCTTTGTCTCCGTCTCTGTTTCTGTCTCTGTCTCTGTCTCTGTCTCTGTCTCTGTCTCTGTCTCTGTCTCTGTCTCTGTCTCTGTCTCTGTCTCTGTGTCTGTCTCTGTCTCTGTCTCTGTCTCTGTCTCTGTCTCTGTCTCTGTCTGTGTCTCTGTCTCTGTCTCCGTCCCTATCTCTGCCGCTGTCTCTGTCTTTGTCTCCGTCTCTGTCTCTGTCTCTGTCTCTGTCTCTGTCTCTGTCTGTGTCTCTGGCTCTGTCTCGGTCATTGTCTCTGTCTCTGTCTCTGTCTCTGTCTCTGTCTCTGTGTCTCTGCCTCTGCATCTCTGTCTCTGTGTCTCTGCCTCTGTCATTGTGTCTCGGTCTCTGTGAATCTCTCTCTCTCTGTCTCTGTCCCTGTCCCTCTCCTTGTCCCTGTCTCTGTCTCTGTCTCTGTCACTGTCTCTGTCTGTGTCTCTGTCTCTGTCTCTGTCAGTGTCTCTGTCTCTGTCTCTGTCTCTGTCTCTGTCCCCGTCGCCGTCTTCATCTCTGTCTCTGTCTCTGTCTCTGCCTCTGTCTCTGTCTCTGTCTCTGTCTCTGTCTCTGTTTATGTGTCTGTCTCTGTCTCTGTCTCTGGGTCTCTGTCTGTGTGTCTCTGCCTCTGTCTCTTTGTCTCTGTCTCTGCATCTCTGCCGCCGTGCCTATGTCTCTATGTCTCTATCGCTGTCTCTGTCCCTGTCTCAGTCTCTGTCTCTGTCTCTGTCTCTGTCTCTGCCTCTGTCTCTGTATCTGTCTCCGTCTCTGTCTCTATCTCTCTCTCTGTCTCTGTCTCTGTCTCTGTCTCTGTCTCTGTCTCTGTCCCTGCCTCTGTCGCTGCATCTGTCTCCGTCTCTGTCTCTGTCGCTGTCTCTCTCTCTGTCTCTGTCTCTGTCTCTGTCTCTGTCTCTGTCTCTGTCCCTGCCTCTGTCGCTGCATCTGTCTCCGTCTCTGTCTCTGTCTCGGTCTCTGTCTCTGTCTCTGTCTCTGTCTCTGTCTCTGTCTCTGTCTCTGTCTCTGTCTCTGTCTCTATCTCTGTCTCTGTCTCTGTCTCTGTCTCTGTCTCTGTCTCTGTCTCTGTCACTGCCTCTGTCTCTGTCTCTGTCTCTGTCTCTGTCTCTGTATCTGTCTCCGTCTCTGTCTCTGTCTCTCTCTCTGTCTCTGTCTCTGTCTCTGTCTCTGTCTCCGTCTCTGTCTCTGTCTCTGTCTCTGTCTCTGACTCCGTCTCTGTCTCTGTCTCTGTCTCCGTCTCTGTCTCTGTCTCTGTCTCTGTCTCTGTCTCTGTCTCTGGGTCTCTGTCTGTGTGTCTCTGCCTTTGTCTCTTTGTCTCTGTCTCTGCATCTCTGCCCCCGTGCCTATGTCTTTGTGTCTCTGCCTCTGCATCTGCCTCTGTCTCTGTCTCTGTCTCTGTCCCTGTCTCTGTCTCTGTCGCTGCCACTGTCTCTTCCTCTGTCTCTGTCTCCCTCTCTGTCCCTGGCTCTGTCTCTGCCTCTGTCTACGTCTCTATCTCTGTCTCGGTCTCTGCCTCTGTCTCTGTCTCGGTCTCTGTCTCTGTCTCTGTCTCTGTCTCCGTCTCTGTCGCTGTCTCTCCCTCTGTCTCTGTCTCTGTCTCTGTCTCTGTCTCTGTCTCTGTCTCTGTCTCTGTGTCTCTGCCTCTGCATCTCTGTCTCTGTGTCTCCGTCTCTGTGTCTCTGCCTCTGTCATTGTGTCTCGGTCTCTGTGAATCTCTCTCTCTCTGTCTCTGTCCCTGTCTCTGTCTCTGTCTCTGTCTCTGTCTCTGTCTCTGCCTCTGTCTCTGTATCTGTCTCCGTCTCTGTCTCTGTCTCTCTCTCTGTCTCTGTCTCTGTCTCTGTCTCTGTCTCTCTCTCGGTCTCTGTCCCTGCCTCTGTCGCTGCATCTGTCTCCGTCTCTGTCTCTGTCTCTGTCTCTGTCTCTGACTCCGTCTCTGTCTCTGTCTCTGTCTCTGTCTCCGTCTCTGTCTCTGTCTCTGTCTCTGTCTCTGTCTCTGTCTCTGTCTCTGGGTCTCTGTCTGTGTGTCTCTGCCTCTGTCTCTTTGTCTCTGTCTCTGCATCTCTGCCCCCGTGCCTATGCCTTTGTGTCTCTGCCTCTGCATCTGCCTCTGTCTCTGTCTCTGTCTCTGTCCCTGTCTCTGTCTCTGTCTCTGTCGCTGCCACTGTCTCTTCCTCTGTCTCTGTCTCCCTCTCTGTCCCTGGCTCTGTCTCTGCCTCTGTCTACGTCTCTATCTCTGTCTCGGTCTCTGCCTCTGTCTCTGTCTCTGCCTCTGTCTCTGTCTCTGTCTCTGTCTCTGTCTCTGTCTCTGTCTCTGTCTCTGTCTCTGTCTCTGTCTCTGTCTCCGTCTCTGTCGCTGTCTCTCCCTCTGTCTCTGTCTCTGTCTCTGTCTCTGTCTCTGTCTCTGTCTCTGTGTCTCTGCCTCTGCATCTCTGTCTCTGTGTCTCCGTCTCTGTGTCTCTGCCTCTGTCATTGTGTCTCGGTCTCTGTGAATCTCACTCTCTCTGTCTCTGTCCTTGTCCCTCTCCTTGTCCCTGTCTCTGTCTCTGTCTCTGTCTCTGTCTCTGTCTCTGTCTCTGTCTCTGTCTCTGTCTCTGTCTCTGTCGCTGTCTCTGTCTCTGTCTCCGTCTCCGTCTCTGTCTCTGTCTCTGTCTCTGTCTCTGTCTCTGTCTCTGTCCCTGTCCCTCTCCTTGTCCCTGTCTCTGTCTCTGTCTCTGTCTCTGTCTCTGTCTCTGTCGCTGTCTCTGTCTCTGTCTCTGTCTCTGTCTCTGTCTCTGTCTCTGTATCTGTCTCTGTCTTCGTCTCTGTCTCTGCCTCCGTCTCTGTGTCTGTCTCTGCCACTGTCTGCGACTCTGTCTCTGTTTCTGTCTCTGTCTCTGTCTCTGTCTCTGTCTCTGTCTCTGTCTCTGCCTCTGTCTCTGTCCCTGTCCCTCTCCCTGGCCCTGTCGCTGTCTCCGTCTCTGTCTCTGTCCCTGTCCCTCTCCCTGGCCCTGTCTCCGTCTCTGTCTCTGTCTCTGCCTCTATCTCCGTCTCCGTCTCTGTCTCTGTCTCTGTCTCTGTCTCTGTCTCTGTCTCTGTGTCTGTCTCTGTCTCTGTCTCTGTCTCTGTCTCTGTCTCTGTCTCTGTCTCTGTCTCTGTCTCTGTCTCTGTCTCTGTCTCTGTCTCTGTCTCTGTCTCTGTCTCTGTCTCTGTCTCTGTCTCTGTCTCCGTCTCTGTCCCTGGCTCTGTCTCTGCCTCTGTCTCTGTCTCCGTCTCTGTCGCTGTCTCGGTCTTTGTCTCCGTCTCTGTTTCTGTCTCTGTCTCTGTCTCTGTCTCTGTCTCTGTCTCTGTCTCTGTCTCTGTCTCTGTCTCTGTCTCTGTCTCTGTCTCTGTCTCTGTGTCTGTCTCTGTCTCTGTCTCTGTCTCTGTCTCTGTCTCTGTCTCTGTCTGTGTCTCTGTCTCTGTCTCCGTCCCTATCTCTGCCGCTGTCTCTGTCTTTGTCTCCGTCTCTGTCTCTGTCTCTGTCTCTGTCTCTGTCTCTGTCTGTGTCTCTGCCTCTGTCTCGGTCATTGTCTCTGTCTCTGTCTCTGTCTCTGTCTCTGTCTCTGTGTCTCTGCCTCTGCATCTCTGTCTCTGTGTCTCTGCCTCTGTCATTGTGTCTCGGTCTCTGTGAATCTCTCTCTCTCTGTCTCTGTCCCTGTCCCTCTCCTTGTCCCTGTCTCTGTCTCTGTCTCTGTCACTGTCTCTGTCTGTGTCTCTGTCTCTGTCTCTGTCAGTGTCTCTGTCTCTGTCTCTGTCTCTGTCTCTGTCCCCGTCGCCGTCTTCATCTCTGTCTCTGTCTCTGTCTCTGCCTCTGTCTCTGTCTCTGTCTCTGTCTCTGTCTCTGTCTCTGTTTATGTGTCTGTCTCTGTCTCTGTCTCTGTCTCTGTCTCTGTCTCTGTCTCTGTCTCTGTCTCTGTCTCTGTCTCTGTCTCTGTCTCTGTCTCTGTCTCTGTCTCTGTCTCTGTCTCTGTCTCTGTCTCTGTCTCTGTCTCTGTCTCTGTCTCTGTCTCTGTCTCTGTCTCTGTCTCTGTCTCTGTCTCTGTCTCTGTCTCTGTCTCTGTCTCTGTCGCTGTCTCTGTCTCTGTCTCTGTCTCTGTCTCCGTCTCCGTCTCCGTCTCTGTCTCTGTCTCTGTCTCTGTCTCTGTCTCTGTCTCTGTCTCTGTCTCTGTCTCTGTCTCTGTCTCTGTCTCTGTCTCTGTCTCTGTCTCTGTCTCTGTCTCTGTCTCTGTCTCTGTCTCTGTCTCTGTCTCTGTCTCCGTCTCTGTCCCTGGCTCTGTCTCTGCCTCTGTCTCTGTCTCCGTCTCTGTCGCTGTCTCGGTCTTTGTCTCCGTCTCTGTTTCTGTCTCTGTCTCTGTCTCTGTCTCTGTCTCTGTCTCTGTCTCTGTCTCTGTCTCTGTGTCTGTCTCTGTCTCTGTCTCTGTCTCTGTCTCTGTCTCTGTCTGTGTCTCTGTCTCTGTCTCCGTCCCTATCTCTGCCGCTGTCTCTGTCTTTGTCTCCGTCTCTGTCTCTGTCTCTGTCTCTGTCTCTGTCTCTGTCTCTGTCTCTGTCTGTGTCTCTGCCTCTGTCTCGGTCATTGTCTCTGTCTCTGTCTCTGTCTCTGTCTCTGTCTCTGTGTCTCTGCCTCTGCATCTCTGTCTCTGTGTCTCTGCCTCTGTCATTGTGTCTCGGTCTCTGTGAATCTCTCTCTCTCTGTCTCTGTCCCTGTCCCTCTCCTTGTCCCTGTCTCTGTCTCTGTCTCTGTCACTGTCTCTCTCTGTGTCTCTGTCTCTGTCTCTGTCAGTGTCTCTGTCTCTGTCTCTGTCTCTGTCTCTGTCCCCGTCGCCGTCTTCATCTCTGTCTCTGTCTCTGTCTCTGCCTCTGTCTCTGTCTCTGTCTCTGTCTCTGTCTCTGTCTCTGTCTCTGTTTATGTGTCTGTCTCTGTCTCTGTCTCTGGGTCTCTGTCTGTGTGTCTCTGCCTCTGTCTCTTTGTCTCTGTCTCTGCATCTCTGCCGCCGTGCCTATGTCTCTATGTCTCTATCGCTGTCTCTGTCCCTGTCTCAGTCTCTGTCTCTGTCTCTGTCTCTGTCTCTGCCTCTGTCTCTGTATCTGTCTCCGTCTCTGTCTCTATCTCTCTCTCTGTCTCTGTCTCTGTCTCTGTCTCTGTCTCTGTCCCTGCCTCTGTCGCTGCATCTGTCTCCGTCTCTGTCTCTGTCGCTGTCTCTGTCTCTGTCTCTGTATCTGTCTCCGTCTCCGTCTCTGTCTCTGTCCCTGCCTCTGTCGCTGCATCTGTCTCCGTCTCTGTCTCTGTCTCTGTCTCTGTCTCTATCTCTGTCTCTGTCTCTGTCTCTGTCTCTGTCTCTGCCTCTGTCTCTGTCCCTGTCCCTCTCCCTGGCCCTGTCGCTGTCTCTGTCTCTGTCTCTGTCCCTGTCCCTCTCCCTGGCCCTGTCTCCGTCTCTGTCTCTGTCTCTGCCTCTATCTCCGTCTCCGTCTCTGTCTCTGTCTCTGTCTCCGTCCCTGTCTCTGCCGCTGTCTCTGTCTTTGTCTCTGTCTCAGTTTCTGTCACTGTCTCCGTCTCTGTCTCTGTCTCAGTCCCTGTCCCTCTCCCTGGCCCTGTCGCTGTCTCTGTCTCTGCCTCTGTCCCTGTCCCTCTCCCTGGCCCTGTCTCCGTCTCTGCCTCTGTCTCTGCCTCTATCTCCGTCTCCGTCTCTGTCTCTGTCTCTGTCTCTGTCTCTGTCTCTGTCTCTGTCTCTGTCTCTGTCTCTGTTTCTGTCTCTGTCTCTGTCTCTGTCTCTGTCTCTGTCTCTGTCTCTGTCTCTGTCTCTGTCTCTGTCTCTGTCTCTGTCTCTGTCTCTGTCTCTGTCTCTGTCTCTGTCTCTGTCTCTGTCTCTGTCTCTGTCTCTGTCTCTGTCTCGGTCTCTGTCACTGCCTCCGCCTCTGTCTCTGTCTCTGTCTCTGTCTCTGTCTCTGTCTCTGTCTCTGTCTCTGTCTCTGTCTCTGTGTCTCTGTCTCTGGGTCTCCGCCTGTGTGTCTCTGCCTCTGTCTCTTTGTCTCTGTATCAGTTTCTCTGCCTCCGTGCCTATGTCTCTGTATCTGTCTCCGTCTCTGTCTCTGTCTCTCTCTCTGTCTCTGTCTCTGTCTCTGTCTCTGTCTCTGTCTCTGTCCCTGCCTCTGTCGCTGCATCTGTCTCCGTCTCTGTCTCTGTCTCGGTCTCTGTCTCTGTCTCTGTCTCTGTCTCTGTCTCTGTCTCTGTCTCTGTCTCTGTCTCTGTCTCTATCTCTGTCTCTGTCTCTGTCTCTGTCTCTGTCTCTGTCTCTGTCTCTGTCACTGCCTCTGTCTCTGTCTCTGTCTCTGTCTCTGTCTCTGTATCTGTCTCCGTCTCTGTCTCTGTCTCTCTCTCTGTCTCTGTCTCTGTCTCTGTCTCTGTCTCTGTCTCGGTCTCTGTCCCTGCCTCTGTCGCTGCATCTGTCTCCGTCTCTGTCTCTGTCTCTGTCTCTGTCTCTGACTCCGTCTCTGTCTCTGTCTCTGTCTCCGTCTCTGTCTCTGTCTCTGTCTCTGTCTCTGTCTCTGTCTCTGGGTCTCTGTCTGTGTGTCTCTGCCTCTGTCTCTTTGTCTCTGTCTCTGCATCTCTGCCCCCGTGCCTATGTCTTTGTGTCTCTGCCTCTGCATCTGCCTCTGTCTCTGTCTCTGTCTCTGTCCCTGTCTCTGTCTCTGTCGCTGCCACTGTCTCTTCCTCTGTCTCTGTCTCCCTCTCTGTCCCTGGCTCTGTCTCTGCCTCTGTCTACGTCTCTATCTCTGTCTCGGTCTCTGCCTCTGTCTCTGTGTCTGTCTCTGTCTCTGTGTCTGTCTCTGTCTCTGTCTCTGTCTCTGTCTCTGTCTCTGTCTCTGTCTCTGTCTCTGTCTCTGTCTCTGTCTCTGTCTCTGTCTCTGTCTCTGTCTCTGTCTCTGTCTCTGTCTCTGTCTCTGTCTCTGTCTCTGTCTCTGTCTCTGTCTCTGTCTCTGTCTCTGTCTCTGTCTCTGTCTCTGTCTCTGTCTCTGTCTCTGCCGCTATCTCCGTCTCCGTCTCTGTCTCTGTCTCTGTCTCTGTCTCTGTCTCTGTCTCCGTCTCTGTCGCTGTCTCTCCCTCTGACTCTGTCTCTGTCTCTGTCTCTGTATCTCTGCCTCTGCATCTCTGTCTCTGTGTCTCCGTCTCTGTGTCTCTGCCTCTGTCATTGTGTCTCGGTCTCTGTGAACCTCTCTCTCTCTGTCTCTGTCCCTGTCCCTCTCCTTGTCCCTGTCTCTGTCTCTGTCTCTGTCTCTGTCTCTGTCTCTGTCTCTGTCTCTGTCTCTGTCTCTGTCTCTGTCTCTGTCTCTGTCTCTGTCTCTGTCTCTGACTCTGTCTCTGTCTCTGTCCCTGCCTCCGTCTCTGTGTCTGTCTCTGCCACTGTCTGCGACTCTGTCTCTGTTTCTGTCTCTGTCTCTGTCTCTGTCTCTGTCTCTGTCTCTGTCTCTGCCTCTGTCTCAGTCCCTGTCCCTCTCCCTGGCCCTGTCGCCGTCTCTGTCTCTGCCTCTGTCCCTGTCCCTCTCCCTGGCCCTGTCTACGTCTCTGTCTCTGTCTCTGTCTCTGCCTCTATCTCCGTCTCCGTCTCTGTCTCTGTCTCTGTCTCTGTCTCTGTCTCTGTCTCTGTCTCTGTCTCCGTCTCTGTCTCTGTCTCTGTCTCTGTCTCTGTCTCTGTCTCTGTCTCTGTCTCTGTCTCTGTCTCTGTCTCTGTCTCTGTCTCTGTCTCTGTCTCCGTCTCTGTCTCTGTCTCTGTCTCTGTCTCTGTCTCTGTCTCTGTCTCCTTGTCTCTGTCTCTGCATCTCTGTCTCTGTCTCTGCCTCTGTCTCTGTCACTGTCTCCGTCTCTGGCTCTTTCCCTGTCTCTGTCCCCGTCGCCGTCTTCATCTCTGTCTCTGTCTCTGTCTCTGCCTCTGTCTCTGTCTCTGTCTCTGTCTCTGTCTCTGTCTCTGTCTCTGTCTCTGTCTCTGTCTCTGTTTATGTGTCTGTCTCTGCCCCTGTCTCTGGGTCTCTGTCTGTGTGTCTCTGCCTCTGTCTCTTTGTCTCTGTCTCTGCATCTCCGCCTCCGTGCCTATGTCTCTATGTCTCTGTCTCTGTCTCTGCCTCTGTCTCTGTCTCTGTCTCTGTCTCTGTCTCTGTCTCTGTCTCTGCCTCCGTCTCTGTGTCTGTCTCTGCCACTGTCGGCGACTCTGTCTCTGTTTCTGTCTCTGTCTCTGTCTCTGTCTCTGTCTCTGTCTCTGTCTCTGTCCCTGTCCTTCTCCCTGGCCCTGTCGCTGTCTCTGTCTCTGTCTCTGTCCCTGTCCCTCTCCCTGGCCCTGTCTCCGTCTCTGTCTCTGTCTCTGCCTCTATCTCCGTCTCCGTCTCTGTCTCTGTCTCTGTCTCTGTCTCTGTCTCTGTCTCCGTCTCTGTCGCTGTCTCTCCCTCTGTCTCTGTCTCTGTCTCTGTCTCTGTGTCTCTGCCTCTGCATCTCTGTCTCTGTGTCTCCGTCTCTGTGTCTCTGCCTCTGTCATTGCGTCTCGGTCTCTGTGAATCTCTCTCTCTCTGTCTCTGTCCCTGTCCCTCTCCTTGTCCCTGTCTCTGTCTCTGTCTCTGTCTGTGTCTCTGTCTCTGTCGCTGTCTCTGTCTCTGTCTCTGTCTCTGTCTCTGTCTCTGTCTCTGTCTCTGTCTCTGTCTCTGCCTCTGTCTCTGTCCCTGTCCCTCTCCCTGGCCCTGTCGCTGTCTCTGTCTCTGTCTCTGTCCCTGTCCCTCTCCCTGGCCCTGTCTCCGTCTCTGTCTCTGTCTCTGCCTCTATCTCCGTCTCCGTCTCTGTCTCTGTCTCTGTCTCTGTCTCTGTCTCTGTCTCTGTCTCTGTCTCTGTCTCTGTCTCTGTCTCTGTCTCTGTCTCTGTCTCTGTCTCTGTCTCTGTCTCTGTCTCTGTCTCTGTCTCTGTCTCTGTCTCTGTCTCTGTCTCTGTCTCTGTCTCTGTCTCTGTCTCTGTCTCTGTCTCTGTCTCTGTCTCTGTCTCTGTCTCTGTCTCTGTCTCTGTCTCTGTCTCTGTCTCTGTCTCTGTCTCTGTCTCTGTCTCTGTCTCTGTCTCTGTCTCTGTCTCTGTCTCTGTCTCTGTCTCTGTCTCTGTCTCTGTCTCTGTCTCTGTCTCTGTCTCTGTCTCTGTCTCTGTCTCTGTCTCTGTCTCTGTCTCTGTCTCTGTCTCTGTCTCGGTCTCTGTCACTGCCTCCGCCTCTGTCTCTGTCTCTGTCTCTGTCTCTGTCTCTGTCTCTGTCTCTGTCTCTGTCTCTGTCTCTGTCTCTGTGTCTCTGTCTCTGGGTCTCTGCCTGTGTGTCTCTGCCTCTGTCTCTTTGTCTCTGTATCAGTTTCTCTGCCTCCGTGCCTATGTCTCTGTATCTGTCTCCGTCTCTGTCGCTGTCTCTCCCTCTGTCTCTGTCTCTGTCTCTGTCTCTGTCTCTGTCTCTGTCTCTGTCTCTGTCTCTGTGTCTCTGCCTCTGCATCTCTGTCTCTGTGTCTCCGTCTCTGTGTCTCTGCCTCTGTCATTGTGTCTCGGTCTCTGTGAATCTCTCTCTCTCTGTCTCTGTCCCTGTCCCTCTCCTTGTCCCTGTCTCTGTCTCTGTCTCTGTCTCTGTCTCTGTCTCTGTCTCTGTCTCTGTCTCTGTCTCTGTCGCTGTCTCTGTCTCTGTCTCCGTCTCCGTCTCTGTCTCTGTCTCTGTCTCTGTCTCTGTCTCTGTCTCTGTCTCTGTCTCTGTCTCTGTCTATGTCTCTGTCTCTGTCTCTGTCTCTGTCTCTGTCTCTGTCTCTGTCTCTGTGTCTCTGCCTCTGCATCTCTGTCTCTGTGTCTCCGTCTCTGTGTCTCTGCCTCTGTCATTGTGTCTCGGTCTCTGTGAATCTCTCTCTCTCTGTCTCTGTCCCTGTCCCTCTCCTTGTCCCTGTCTCTGTCTCTGTCTCTGTCTCTGTCTCTGTCTCTGTCTCTGTCTCTGTCTCTGTCGCTGTCTCTGTCTCTGTCTCCGTCTCCGTCTCTGTCTCTGTCTCTGTCTCTGTCTCTGTCTCTGTCTCTGTCTCTGTCTCTGTCTCTGTCTCTGTCTCTGTGTCTGTCTCTGTCTCTGTCTCTGTCTCTGTCTCTGTCTCTGTCTCTGTCTCTGTCTCTGTCTCTGTCTCTGTCTCTGTCTCTGTCTCTGTCTCTGTCTCTGTCTCTGTCTCTGTCTCTGTCTCTGTCTCTGTCTCTGTCTCTGTCTCTGTCTCTGTCTCTGTCTCGGTCTCTGTCACTGCCTCCGCCTCTGTCTCTGTCTCTGTCTCTGTCTCTGTCTCTGTCTCTGTCTCTGTCTCTGTGTCTCTGTCTCTGGGTCTCTGCCTGTGTGTCTCTGCCTCTGTCTCTTTGTCTCTGTGTCAGTTTCTCTGCCTCCGTGCCTATGTCTCTGTATCTGTCTCCGTCTCTGTCTCTGTCTCTCTCTCTGTCTCTGTCTCTGTCTCTGTCTCTGTCTCTGTCTCTGTCTCTGTCTCTGTCTCTGTCTCTGTCTCTGTCTCTGTCTCTGTCTCTATCTCTGTCTCTGTCTCTGTCTCTGTCTCTGTCTCTGTCTCTGTCTCTGTCACTGCCTCTGTCTCTCTCTCTGTCTCTGTCTCTGTCTCTGTATCTGTCTCCGTCTCTGTCTCTGTCTCTCTCTCTGTCTCTGTCTCTGTCTCTGTCTCTGTCTCTGTCTCGGTCTCTGTCCCTGCCTCTGTCGCTGCATCTGTCTCCGTCTCTGTCTCTGTCTCTGTCTCTGTCTCTGACTCCGTCTCTGTCTCTGTCTCTGTCTCCGTCTCTGTCTCTGTCTCTGTCTCTGTCTCTGTCTCTGTCTCTGTCTCTGGGTCTCTGTCTGTGTGTCTCTGCCTCTGTCTCTTTGTCTCTGTCTCTGCATCTCTGCCCCCGTGCCTATGTCTTTGTGTCTCTGCCTCTGCATCTGCCTCTGTCTCTGTCTCTGTCTCTGTCCCTGTCTCTGTCTCTGTCGCTGCCACTGTCTCTTCCTCTGTCTCTGTCTCCCTCTCTGTCCCTGGCTCTGTCTCTGCCTCTGTCTACGTCTCTATCTCTGTCTCGGTCTCTGCCTCTGTCTCTGTCTCTGTCTCTGTCTCTGTCTCTGTCTCTGTCTCTGTCTCTGTCTCTGTCTCTGTCTCCGTCTCTGTCGCTGTCTCTCCCTCTGTCTCTGTCTCTGTCTCTGTCTCTGTCTCTGTCTCTGTCTCTGTCTCTGTCTCTGTCTCTGTGTCTCTGCCTCTGCATCTCTGTCCCTGTGTCTCCGTCTCTGTGTCTCTGCCTCTGTCATTGTGTCTCGGTCTCTGTGAATCTCTCTCTCTCTGTCTCTGTCCCTGTCCCTCTCCTTGTCCCTGTCTCTGTCTCTGTCTCTGTCTCTGTCTCTGTCTCTGTCTCTGTCTCTGTCTCTGTCTCTGTCGCTGTCTCTGTCTCTGTCTCCGTCTCCGTCTCTGTCTCTGTCTCTGTCTCTGTCTCTGTCTCTGTCTCTGTCTCTGTCTCTGTCTCTGTCTCTGTCTCTGTCTCTGTCTCTGTCTCTGTGTCTGTCTCTGTCTCTGTGTCTGTCTCTGTCTCTGTCTCTGTCTCTGTCTCTGTCTCTGTCTCTGTCTCTGTCTCTGTCTCTGTCTCTGTCTCTGTCTCTGTCTCTGTCTCTGTCTCTGTCTCTGTCTCTGTCTCTGTCTCTGTCTCTGTCTCTGTCTCTGTCTCTGTCTCTGTCTCTGTCTCTGTCTCTGTCTCTGTCTCTGTCTCTGTCTCTGTCTCTGTCTCTGCCGCTATCTCCGTCTCCGTCTCTGTCTCTGTCTCTGTCTCTGTCTCTGTCTCTGTCTCCGTCTCTGTCGCTGTCTCTCCCTCTGACTCTGTCTCTGTCTCTGTCTCTGTATCTCTGCCTCTGCATCTCTGTCTCTGTGTCTCCGTCTCTGTGTCTCTGCCTCTGTCATTGTGTCTCGGTCTCTGTGAAGCTCTCTCTCTCTGTCTCTGTCCCTGTCCCTCTCCTTGTCCCTGTCTCTGTCTCTGTCTCTGTCTCTGTCTCTGTCTCTGTCTCTGTCTCTGTCTCTGTCTCTGTCTCTGTCTCTGTCTCTGTCTCTGTCTCTGTCTCTGTCTCTGTCTCTGTCTCTGTCTCTGTCTCTGTCTCTGTCCCTGCCTCCGTCTCTGTGTCTGTCTCTGCCACTGTCTGCGACTCTGTCTCTGTTTCTGTCTCTGTCTCTGTCTCTGTCTCTGTCTCTGTCTCTGCCTCTGTCTCAGTCCCTGTCCCTCTCCCTGGCCCTGTCGCCGTCTCTGTCTCTGCCTCTGTCCCTGTCCCTCTCCCTGGCCCTGTCTACGTCTCTGTCTCTGTCTCTGCCTCTATCTCCGTCTCCGTCTCTGTCTCTGTCTCTGTCTCTGTCTCTGTCTCTGTCTCTGTCTCTGTCTCTGTCTCTGTCTCTGTCTCTGTCTCTGTCTCTGTCTCTGTCTCTGTCTCTGTCTCTGTCTCTGTCTCTGTCTCTGTCTCTGTCTCTGTCTCTGTCTCTGTCTCTGTCTCCGTCTCTGTCTCTGTCTCTGTCTCTGTCTCTGTCTCTGTCTCTGTCTCCTTGTCTCTGTCTCTGCATCTCTGTCTCTGTCTCTGCCTCTGTCTCTGTCACTGTCTCCGTCTCTGGCTCTTTCCCTGTCTCTGTCCCCGTCGCCGTCTTCATCTCTGTCTCTGTCTCTGTCTCTGCCTCTGTCTCTGTCTCTGTCTCTGTCTCTGTCTCTGTCTCTGTCTCTGTCTCTGTCTCTGTCTCTGTTTATGTGTCTGTCTCTGCCCCTGTCTCTGGGTCTCTGTCTGTGTGTCTCTGCCTCTGTCTCTTTGTCTCTGTCTCTGCATCTCCGCCTCCGTGCCTATGTCTCTATGTCTCTGTCTCTGTCTCTGCCTCTGTCTCTGTCTCTGTCTCTGTCTCTGTCTCTGTCTCTGCCTCCGTCTCTGTGTCTGTCTCTGCCACTGTCTGCGACTCTGTCTCTGTTTCTGTCTCTGTCTCTGTCTCTGTCTCTGTCTCTGTCTCTGTCTCTGTCCCTGTCCTTCTCCCTGGCCCTGTCGCTGTCTCTGTCTCTGTCTCTGTCCCTGTCCCTCTCCCTGGCCCTGTCTCCGTCTCTGTCTCTGTCTCTGCCTCTATCTCCGTCTCCGTCTCTGTCTCTGTCTCTGTCTCTGTCTCTGTCTCTGTCTCCGTCTCTGTCGCTGTCTCTCCCTCTGTCTCTGTCTCTGTCTCTGTCTCTGTGTCTCTGCCTCTGCATCTCTGTCTCTGTGTCTCCGTCTCTGTGTCTCTGCCTCTGTCATTGCGTCTCGGTCTCTGTGAATCTCTCTCTCTCTGTCTCTGTCCCTGTCCCTCTCCTTGTCCCTGTCTCTGTCTCTGTCTCTGTCTGTGTCTCTGTCTCTGTCGCTGTCTCTGTCTCTGTCTCTGTCTCTGTCTCTGTCTCTGTCTCTGCCTCTGTCTCTGTCCCTGTCCCTCTCCCTGGCCCTGTCGCTGTCTCTGTCTCTGTCTCTGTCCCTGTCCCTCTCCCTGGCCCTGTCTCCGTCTCTGTCTCTGTCTCTGCCTCTATCTCCGTCTCCGTCTCTGTCTCTGTCTCTGTCTCTGTCTCTGTCTCTGTCTCTGTCTCTGTCTCTGTCTCTGTCTCTGTCTCTGTCTCTGTCTCTGTCTCTGTCTCTGCCACTGTCTGCGACTCTGTCTCTGTTTCTGTCTCTGTCTCTGTCTCTGTCTCTGTCTCTGTCTCTGTCTCTGTCCCTGTCCTTCTCCCTGGCCCTGTCGCTGTCTCTGTCTCTGTCTGTGTCTCTGTCTCTGTCGCTGTCTCTGTCTCTGTCTCTGTCTCTGTCTCTGTCTCTGTCTCTGTCTCTGTCTCTGTCTCTGCCTCTGTCTCTGTCCCTGTCCCTCTCCCTGGCCCTGTCGCTGTCTCTGTCTCTGTCTCTGTCCCTGTCCCTCTCCCTGGCCCTGTCTCCGTCTCTGTCTCTGTCTCTGCCTCTATCTCCGTCTCCGTCTCTGTCTCTGTCTCTGTCTCTGTCTCTGTCTCTGTCTCTGTCTCTGTCTCTGTCTCTGTCTCTGTCTCTGTCTCTGTCTCTGTCTCTGTCTCTGTCTCTGTCTCTGTCTCTGTCTCTGTCTCTGTCTCTGTCTCTGTCTCTGTCTCTGTCTCTGTCTCTGTCTCTGTCTCTGTCTCTGTCTCTGTCTCTGTCTCTGTCTCTGTCTCTGTCTCTGTCTCTGTCTCTGTCTCTGTCTCTGTCTCTGTCTCTGTCTCTGTCTCTGTCTCTGTCTCTGTCTCTGTCTCTGTCTCTGTCTCTGTCTCCGTCTCTGTCTCTGTCTCTGTCTCTGTCTCTGTCTCTGTCTCTGTCTCCTTGTCTCTGTCTCTGCATCTCTGTCTCTGTCTCTGCCTCTGTCTCTGTCACTGTCTCCGTCTCTGGCTCTTTCCCTGTCTCTGTCCCCGTCGCCGTCTTCATCTCTGTCTCTGTCTCTGTCTCTGCCTCTGTCTCTGTCTCTGTCTCTGTCTCTGTCTCTGTCTCTGTCTCTGTCTCTGTCTCTGTCTCTGTTTATGTGTCTGTCTCTGCCCCTGTCTCTGGGTCTCTGTCTGTGTGTCTCTGCCTCTGTCTCTTTGTCTCTGTCTCTGCATCTCCGCCTCCGTGCCTATGTCTCTATGTCTCTGTCTCTGTCTCTGCCTCTGTCTCTGTCTCTGTCTCTGTCTCTGTCTCTGTCTCTGCCTCCGTCTCTGTGCCTGTCTCTGCCACTGTCTGCGACTCTGTCTCTGTTTCTGTCTCTGTCTCTGTCTCTGTCTCTGTCTCTGTCTCTGTCTCTGTCCCTGTCCTTCTCCCTGGCCCTGTCGCTGTCTCTGTCTCTGTCTCTGTCCCTGTCCCTCTCCCTGGCCCTGTCTCCGTCTCTGTCTCTGTCTCTGCCTCTATCTCCGTCTCCGTCTCTGTCTCTGTCTCTGTCTCTGTCTCTGTCTCTGTCTCCGTCTCTGTCGCTGTCTCTCCCTCTGTCTCTGTCTCTGTCTCTGTCTCTGTGTCTCTGCCTCTGCATCTCTGTCTCTGTGTCTCCGTCTCTGTGTCTCTGCCTCTGTCATTGCGTCTCGGTCTCTGTGAATCTCTCTCTCTCTGTCTCTGTCCCTGTCCCTCTCCTTGTCCCTGTCTCTGTCTCTGTCTCTGTCTGTGTCTCTGTCTCTGTCGCTGTCTCTGTCTCTGTCTCTGTCTCTGTCTCTGTCTCTGTCTCTGTCTCTGTCTCTGTCTCTGTCTCTACCTCTGTCTCTGTCCCTGTCCCTCTCCCTGGCCCTGTCGCTGTCTCTGTCTCTGTCTCTGTCCCTGTCCCTCTCCCTGGCCCTGTCTCCGTCTCTGTCTCTGTCTCTGCCTCTATCTCCGTCTCCGTCTCTGTCTCTGTCTCTGTCTCTGTCTCTGTCTCTGTCTCTGTCTCTGTCTCTGTCTCTGTCTCTGTCTCTGTCTCTGTCTCTGTCTCTGTCTCTGCCACTGTCTGCGACTCTGTCTCTGTTTCTGTCTCTGTCTCTGTCTCTGTCTCTGTCTCTGTCTCTGTCTCTGTCCCTGTCCTTCTCCCTGGCCCTGTCGCTGTCTCTGTCTCTGTCTCTGTCCCTGTCCCTCTCCCTGGCCCTGTCTCCGTCTCTGTCTCTGTCTCTGCCTCTATCTCCGTCTCCGTCTCTGTCTCTGTCTCTGTCTCTGTCTCTGTCTCTGTCTCCGTCTCTGTCGCTGTCTCTCCCTCTGTCTCTGTCTCTGTCTCTGTCTCTGTGTCTCTGCCTCTGCATCTCTGTCTCTGTGTCTCCGTCTCTGTGTCTCTGCCTCTGTCATTGCGTCTCGGTCTCTGTGAATCTCTCTCTCTCTGTCTCTGTCCCTGTCCCTCTCCTTGTCCCTGTCTCTGTCTCTGTCTCTGTCTGTGTCTCTGTCTCTGTCGCTGTCTCTGTCTCTGTCTCTGTCTCTGTCTCTGTCTCTGTCTCTGTCTCTGTCTCTGTCTCTGTCTCTGTCTCTGTCTCTGTCTCTGTCTCTGTCTCTGTCTCTGTCTCTGTCTCTGTCTCTGTCTCTGCCACTGTCTGCGACTCTGTCTCTGTTTCTGTCTCTGTCTCTGTCTCTGTCTCTGTCTCTGCCTCTGTCTCAGTCCCTGTCCCTCTCCCTGGCCCTGTCGCCGTCTCTGTCTCTGCCTCTGTCCCTGTCCCTCTCCCTGGCCCTGTCTACGTCTCTGTCTCTGTCTCTGCCTCTATCTCCGTCTCCGTCTCTGTCTCTGTCTCTGTCTCTGTCTCTGTCTCTGTCTCTGTCTCTGTCTCTGTCTCTGTCTCTGTCTCTGTCTCTGTCTCTGTCTCTGTCTCTGTCTCTGTCTCTGTCTCTGTCTCTGTCTCTGTCTCTGTCTCTGTCTCCGTCTCTGTCTCTGTCTCTGTCTCTGTCTCTGTCTCTGTCTCTGTCTCTGTCTCCTTGTCTCTGTCTCTGCATCTCTGTCTCTGTCTCTGCCTCTGTCTCTGTCACTGTCTCCGTCTCTGGCTCTTTCCCTGTCTCTGTCCCCGTCGCCGTCTTCATCTCTGTCTCTGTCTCTGTCTCTGCCTCTGTCTCTGTCTCTGTCTCTGTCTCTGTCTCTGTCTCTGTCTCTGTCTCTGTCTCTGTCTCTGTTTATGTGTCTGTCTCTGCCCCTGTCTCTGGGTCTCTGTCTGTGTGTCTCTGCCTCTGTCTCTTTGTCTCTGTCTCTGCATCTCCGCCTCCGTGCCTATGTCTCTATGTCTCTGTCTCTGTCTCTGCCTCTGTCTCTGTCTCTGTCTCTGTCTCTGTCTCTGTCTCTGCCTCCGTCTCTGTGCCTGTCTCTGCCACTGTCTGCGACTCTGTCTCTGTTTCTGTCTCTGTCTCTGTCTCTGTCTCTGTCTCTGTCTCTGTCTCTGTCCCTGTCCTTCTCCCTGGCCCTGTCGCTGTCTCTGTCTCTGTCTCTGTCCCTGTCCCTCTCCCTGGCCCTGTCTCCGTCTCTGTCTCTGTCTCTGCCTCTATCTCCGTCTCCGTCTCTGTCTCTGTCTCTGTCTCTGTCTCTGTCTCTGTCTCCGTCTCTGTCGCTGTCTCTCCCTCTGTCTCTGTCTCTGTCTCTGTCTCTGTGTCTCTGCCTCTGCATCTCTGTCTCTGTGTCTCCGTCTCTGTGTCTCTGCCTCTGTCATTGCGTCTCGGTCTCTGTGAATCTCTCTCTCTCTGTCTCTGTCCCTGTCCCTCTCCTTGTCCCTGTCTCTGTCTCTGTCTCTGTCTGTGTCTCTGTCTCTGTCGCTGTCTCTGTCTCTGTCTCTGTCTCTGTCTCTGTCTCTGTCTCTGTCTCTGTCTCTGTCTCTGTCTCTACCTCTGTCTCTGTCCCTGTCCCTCTCCCTGGCCCTGTCGCTGTCTCTGTCTCTGTCTCTGTCCCTGTCCCTCTCCCTGGCCCTGTCTCCGTCTCTG
The DNA here is from genome assembly GCA_945859595.2 of Megachile willughbiella. Taxonomy (NCBI): domain Eukaryota; kingdom Metazoa; phylum Arthropoda; class Insecta; order Hymenoptera; family Megachilidae; genus Megachile; species Megachile willughbiella. The sequence continues at coordinate 1,276,804 of CAMAOD020000201.1, read as the reverse complement.
TCTCTGTCTCTGCCTCTATCTCCGTCTCCGTCTCTGTCTCTGTCTCTGTCTCTGTCTCTGTCTCTGTCTCTGTCTCTGTCTCTGTCTCTGTCTCTGTCTCTGTCTCTGTCTCTGTCTCTGTCTCTGCCACTGTCTGCGACTCTGTCTCTGTTTCTGTCTCTGTCTCTGTCTCTGTCTCTGTCTCTGTCTCTGTCTCTGTCCCTGTCCTTCTCCCTGGCCCTGTCGCTGTCTCTGTCTCTGTCTCTGTCCCTGTCCCTCTCCCTGGCCCTGTCTCCGTCTCTGTCTCTGTCTCTGCCTCTATCTCCGTCTCCGTCTCTGTCTCTGTCTCTGTCTCTGTCTCTGTCTCTGTCTCCGTCTCTGTCGCTGTCTCTCCCTCTGTCTCTGTCTCTGTCTCTGTCTCTGTGTCTCTGCCTCTGCATCTCTGTCTCTGTGTCTCCGTCTCTGTGTCTCTGCCTCTGTCATTGCGTCTCGGTCTCTGTGAATCTCTCTCTCTCTGTCTCTGTCCCTGTCCCTCTCCTTGTCCCTGTCTCTGTCTCTGTCTCTGTCTGTGTCTCTGTCTCTGTCGCTGTCTCTGTCTCTGTCTCTGTCTCTGTCTCTGTCTCTGTCTCTGTCTCTGTCTCTGTCTCTGTCTCTGTCTCTGTCTCTGTCTCTGTCTCTGTCTCTGTCTCTGTCTCTGTCTCTGTCTCTGTCTCTGCCACTGTCTGCGACTCTGTCTCTGTTTCTGTCTCTGTCTCTGCCTCTGTCTCTGTCTCTGCCTCTGTCTCAGTCCCTGTCCCTCTCCCTGGCCCTGTCGCCGTCTCTGTCTCTGCCTCTGTCCCTGTCCCTCTCCCTGGCCCTGTCTACGTCTCTGTCTCTGTCTCTGCCTCTATCTCCGTCTCCGTCTCTGTCTCTGTCTCTGTCTCTGTCTCTGTCTCTGTCTCTGTCTCTGTCTCTGTCTCTGTCTCTGTCTCTGTCTCTGTCTCTGTCTCTGTCTCTGTCTCTGTCTCTGTCTCTGTCTCTGTCTCTGTCTCTGTCTCTGTCTCCGTCTCTGTCTCTGTCTCTGTCTCTGTCTCTGTCTCTGTCTCCTTGTCTCTGTCTCTGCATCTCTGTCTCTGTCTCTGCCTCTGTCTCTGTCACTGTCTCCGTCTCTGGCTCTTTCCCTGTCTCTGTCCCCGTCGCCGTCTTCATCTCTGTCTCTGTCTCTGTCTCTGTCTCTGTCTCTGTCTCTGTCTCTGTCTCTGTCTCTGTCTCTGTCTCTGTCTCTGTCTCTGTCTCTGTCTCTGTCTCTGTCTCTGTCTCTGTCTCTGTCTCTGTCTCTGTCTCTGTCTCTGTCTCGGTCTCTGTCACTGCCTCCGCCTCTGTCTCTGTCTCTGTCTCTGTCTCTGTCTCTGTCTCTGTCTCTGTCTCTGTCTCTGTCTCTGTGTCTCTGTCTCTGGGTCTCTGCCTGTGTGTCTCTGCCTCTGTCTCTTTGTCTCTGTATCAGTTTCTCTGCCTCCGTGCCTATGTCTCTGTATCTGTCTCCGTCTCTGTCTCTGTCTCTCTCTCTGTCTCTGTCTCTGTCTCTGTCTCTGTCTCTGTCTCTGTCCCTGCCTCTGTCGCTGCATCTGTCTCCGTCTCTGTCTCTGTCTCTGTCTCTGTCTCTGTCTCTGTCTCTGTCTCTGTCTCTGTCTCTGTCTCTGTCTCTGTCTCTGTCTCTATCTCTGTCTCTGTCTCTGTCTCTGTCTCTGTCTCTGTCTCTGTCTCTGTCTCTGTCACTGCCTCTGTCTCTGTCTCTGTCTCTGTCTCTGTCTCTGTCTCTGTCTCTGTCTCTGTCTCTGTCTCTGTATCTGTCTCCGTCTCTGTCTCTGCCTCTCTCTCTGTCTCTGTCTCTGTCTCTGTCTCTGTCTCTGTCTCGGTCTCTGTCCCTGCCTCTGTCGCTGCATCTGTCTCCGTCTCTGTCTCTGTCTCTGTCTCTGTCTCTGAGTCCGTCTCTGTCTCTGTCTCTGTCTCCGTCTCTGTCTCTGTCTCTGTCTCTGTCTCTGTCTCTGTCTCTGTCTCTGTCTCTGGGTCTCTGTCTGTGTGTCTCTGCCTCTGTCTCTTTGTCTCTGTCTCTGCATCTCTGCCCCCGTCCCTATGTCTTTGTGTCTCTGCCTCTGCATCTGCCTCTGTCTCTGTCTCTGTCTCTGTCCCTGTCCCTGTCTCTGTCGCTGCCACTGTCTCTTCCTCTGTCTCTGTCTCCCTCTCTGTCCCTGGCTCTGTCTCTGCCTCTGTCTACGTCTCTATCTCTGTCTCGGGCTCTGCCTCTGTCTCTGTCTCTGTCTCTGTCTCTGTCTCTGTCTCTGTCTCTGTCTCTGTCTCTGTCTCTGTCTCCGTCTCTGTCGCTGTCTCTCCCTCTGTCTCTGTCTCTGTCTCTGTCTCTGTCTCTGTCTCTGTCTCTGTCTCTGTCTCTGTCTCTGTCTCTGTCTCTGTCTCTGTCCCTGCCTCTGTCGCTGCATATGTCTCTGTCTCTGTCTCTGTCTCTGTCTCTGTCTCTGTCTCTGTCTCTGTCTCTGTCTCTGTCTCTGTATCTGTCTCCGTCTCTGTCTCTGCCTCTCTCTCTGTCTCTGTCTCTGTCTCTGTCTCTGTCTCTGTCTCGGTCTCTGTCCCTGCCTCTGTCGCTGCATCTGTCTCCGTCTCTGTCTCTGTCTCTGTCTCTGTCTCTGAGTCCGTCTCTGTCTCTGTCTCTGTCTCTGTCTCTGTCTCTGTCTCTGTCTCTGTCTCTGTCTCTGTCTCTGTCTCTGTCTCTGTCTCTGTCTCTGTCTCTGTGTCTCTGTCTCTGGGTCTCTGCCTGTGTGTCTCTGCCTCTGTCTCTTTGTCTCTGTATCAGTTTCTCTGCCTCCGTGCCTATGTCTCTGTATCTGTCTCCGTCTCTGTCTCTGTCTCTCTCTCTGTCTCTGTCTCTGTCTCTGTCTCTGTCTCTGTCTCTGTCCCTGCCTCTGTCGCTGCATATGTCTCCGTCTCTGTCTCTGTCTCTGTCTCTGTCTCTGTCTCTGTCTCTGTCTCTGTCTCTGTCTCTGTCTCTGTCTCTGTCTCTGTCTCTGTCTCTGTCTCTGTCTCTGCCGCTATCTCCGTCTCCGTCTCTGTCTCTGTCTCTGTCTCTGTCTCTGTCTCTGTCTCCGTCTCTGTCGCTGTCTCTCCCTCTGACTCTGTCTCTGTCTCTGTCTCTGTCTCTGTCTCTGCCTCTGTCTCAGTCCCTGTCCCTCTCCCTGGCCCTGTCGCCGTCTCTGTCTCTGCCTCTGTCCCTGTCCCTCTCCCTGGCCCTGTCTACGTCTCTGTCTCTGTCTCTGCCTCTATCTCCGTCTCCGTCTCTGTCTCTGTCTCTGTCTCTGTCTCTGTCTCTGTCTCTGTCTCTGTCTCTGTCTCTGTCTCTGTCTCTGTCTCTGTCTCTGTCTCTGTCTCTGTCTCTGTCTCTGTCTCTGTCTCTGTCTCTGTCTCTGTCTCTGTCTCTGTCCCTGTCCTTCTCCCTGGCCCTGTCGCTGTCTCTGTCTCTGTCTCTGTCCCTGTCCCTCTCCCTGGCCCTGTCTCCGTCTCTGTCTCTGTCTCTGCCTCCATCTCCGTCTCCGTCTCTGTCTCTGTCTCTGTCTCTGTCTCTGTCTCTGTCTCTGTCTCTGTCTCTGTCTCTGTCTCTGTCTCTGTCTCTGTCTCTGTCTCTGTCTCTGTCTCTGTCTCTGTCTCTGTCTCTGTCTCTGTCTCTGTCTCTGTCTCTGTCTCTGTCTCTGTCTCTGTCTCTGTCTCTGTCTCTGTCTCTGTCTCTGTCTCTGTCTCTGTCTCTGTCTCTGTCTCTGTCTCTGTCTCGGTCTCTGTCACTGCCTCCGCCTCTGTCTCTGTCTCTGTCTCTGTCTCTGTCTCTGTCTCTGTCTCTGTCTCTGTCTCTGTGTCTCTGTCTCTGGGTCTCTGCCTGTGTGTCTCTGCCTCTGTCTCTTTGTCTCTGTATCAGTTTCTCTGCCTCCGTGCCTATGTCTCTGTATCTGTCTCCGTCTCTGTCTCTGTCTCTCTCTCTGTCTCTGTCTCTGTCTCAGTTTCTGTCACTGTCTCCGTCTCTGTCTCTGTCTCTGTCTCAGTCCCTGTCCCTCTCCCTGGCCCTGTCGCTGTCTCTGTCTCTGCCTCTGTCCCTGTCCCTCTCCCTGGCCCTGTCTCCGTCTCTGTCTCTGTCTCTGCCTCTATCTCCGTCTCCGTCTCTGTCTCTGTCTCTGTCTCTGTCTCTGTCTCTGTCTCTGTCTCTGTCTCTGTCTCTGTCTCTGTCTCTGTCTCTGTCTCTGTCTCTGTCTCTGTCTCTGTCTCTGTCTCTGTCTCTGTCTCTGTCTCTGTCTCTGTCTCTGTCTCTGTCTCTGTCTCTGTCTCTGTCTCTGTCTCTGTCTCTGTCTCTGTCTCTGTCTCTGTCTCTGTCTCTGTCTCTGTCTCTGTCTCTGTCTCTGTCTCTGTCTCGGTCTCTGTCACTGCCTCCGCCTCTGTCTCTGTCTCTGTCTCTGTCTCTGTCTCTGTCTCTGTCTCTGTGTCTCTGTCTCTGGGTCTCTGCCTGTGTGTCTCTGCCTCTGTCTCTTTGTCTCTGTATCAGTTTCTCTGCCTCCGTGCCTATGTCTCTGTATCTGTCTCCGTCTCTGTCTCTGTCTCTCTCTCTGTCTCTGTCTCTGTGTCTGTCTCTGTCTCTGTCTCTGTCTCTGTCTCTGTCTCTGTCTCTGTCTCTGTCTCTGTCTCTGTCTCTGTCCCTGTCCTTCTCCCTGGCCCTGTCGCTGTCTCTGTCTCTGTCTCTGTCCCTGTCCCTCTCCCTGGCCCTGTCTCCGTCTCTGTCTCTGTCTCTGCCTCTATCTCCGTCTCCGTCTCTGTCTCTGTCTCTGTCTCTGTCTCTGTCTCTGTCTCTGTCTCTGTCTCTGTCTCTGTCTCTGTCTCTGTCTCTGTCTCTGTCTCTGTCTCTGTCTCTGTCTCTGTCTCTGTCTCTGTCTCTGTCTCTGTCTCTGTCTCTGTCTCTGTCTCTGTCTCTGTCTCTGTCTCTGTCTCTGTCTCTGTCTCTGTCTCTGTCTCTGTCTCTGTCTCTGTCTCTGTCTCTGTCTCTGTCTCTGTCTCTGTCTCTGTCTCTGTCTCTGTCTCTGTCTCTGTCTCTGTCTCTGTCTCTGTCTCTGTCTCTGTCTCTGTCTCTGTCTCTGTCTCGGTCTCTGTCACTGCCTCCGCCTCTGTCTCTGTCTCTGTCTCTGTCTCTGTCTCTGTCTCTGTCTCTGTCTCTGTCTCTGTGTCTCTGTCTCTGGGTCTCTGCCTGTGTGTCTCTGCCTCTGTCTCTTTGTCTCTGTATCAGTTTCTCTGCCTCCGTGCCTATGTCTCTGTATCTGTCTCCGTCTCTGTCTCTGTCTCTCTCTCTGTCTCTGTCTCAGTTTCTGTCACTGTCTCCGTCTCTGCCTCTGTCTCTGTCTCAGTCCCTGTCCCTCTCCCTGGCCCTGTCGCTGTCTCTGTCTCTGCCTCTGTCCCTGTCCCTCTCCCTGGCCCTGTCTCCGTCTCTGTCTCTGTCTCTGCCTCTATCTCCGTCTCCGTCTCTGTCTCTGTCTCTGTCTCTGTCTCTGTCTCTGTCTCTGTCTCTGTCTCTGTCTCTGTCTCTGTCTCTGTCTCTGTCTCTGTCTCTGTCTCTGTCTCTGTCTCTGTCTCTGTCTCTGTCTCTGTCTCTGTCTCTGTCTCTGTCTCTGTCTCTGTCTCTGTCTCTGCCTCTGTCTCTGTCTCTGTCTCTGTCTCTGTCTCTGTCTCTGTCTCTGTCTCTGTCTCTGTCTCTGTCTCTGTCTCTGTCTCGGTCTCTGTCACTGCCTCCGCCTCTGTCTCTGTCTCTGTCTCTGTCTCTGTCTCAGTCTCTGTCTCTGTCTCTGTCTCTGTGTCTCTGTCTCTGGGTCTCTGCCTGTGTGTCTCTGCCTCTGTCTCTTTGTCTCTGTATCAGTTTCTCTGCCTCCGTGCCTATGTCTCTGTATCTGTCTCCGTCTCTGTCTCTGTCTCTCTCTCTGTCTCTGTCTCTGTCTCTGTCTCTGTCTCTGTCTCTGTCCCTGCCTCTGTCGCTGCATCTGTCTCCGTCTCTGTCTCTGTCTCTGTCTCTGTCTCTGTCTCTGTCTCTGTCTCTGTCTCTGTCTCTGTCTCTGTCTCTGTCTCTGTCTCTATCTCTGTCTCTGTCTCTGTCTCTGTCTCTGTCTCTGTCTCTGTCTCTGTCACTGCCTCTGTCTCTGTCTCTGTCTCTGTCTCTGTCTCTGTCTCTGTCTCTGACTCCGTCTCTGTCTCTGTCTCTGTCTCCGTCTCTGTCTCTGTCTCTGTCTCTGTCTCTGTCTCTGTCTCTGACTCTGGGTCTCTGTCTGTGTGTCTCTGCCTCTGTCTCTTTGTCTCTGTCTCTGCATCTCTGCCCCCGTGCCTATGTCTTTGTGTCTCTGCCTCTGCATCTGCCTCTGTCTCTGTCTCTGTCTCTGTCCCTGTCTCTGTCTCTGTCGCTGCCACTGTCTCTTCCTCTGTCTCTGTCTCCCTCTCTGTCCCTGGCTCTGTCTCTGCCTCTGTCTACGTCTCTATCTCTGTCTCGGTCTCTGCCTCTGTCTCTGTCTCTGTCTCTGTCTCTGTCTCTGTCTCTGTCTCTGTCTCTGTCTCTGTCTCTGTCTCTGTCTCCGTCTCTGTCGCTGTCTCTCCCTCTGTCTCTGTCTCTGTCTCTGTCTCTGTCTCTGTCTCTGTCTCTGTCTCTGTCTCTGTCTCTGTGTCTCTGCCTCTGCATCTCTGTCTCTGTGTCTCCGTCTCTGTGTCTCTGCCTCTGTCATTGTGTCTCGGTCTCTGTGAATCTCTCTCTCTCTGTCTCTGTCCCTGTCCCTCTCCTTGTCCCTGTCTCTGTCTCTGTCTCTGTCTCTGTCTCTGTCTCTGTCTCTGTCTCTGTCTCTGTCTCTGTCTCTGTCTCTGTCCCTGTCCTTCTCCCTGGCCCTGTCGCTGTCTCTGTCTCTGTCTCTGTCCCTGTCCCTCTCCCTGGCCCTGTCTCCGTCTCTGTCTCTGTCTCTGCCTCTATCTCCGTCTCCGTCTCTGTCTCTGTCTCTGTCTCTGTCTCTGTCTCTGTCTCTGTCTCTGTCTCTGTCTCTGTGTCTGTCTCTGTCTCTGTCTCTGTCTCTGTCTCTGTCTCTGTCTCTGTCTCTGTCTCTGTCTCTGTCTCTGTCTCTGTCTCTGTCTCTGTCTCTGTCTCTGTCTCTGTCTCTGTCTCTGTCTCTGTCTCTGTCTCTGTCTCTGTCTCTGTCTCTGTCTCTGTCTCTGTCTCTGTCTCTGTCTCTGTCTCTGTCTCTGTCTCTGTCTCTGTCTCTGTCTCTGTCTCTGTCTCTGCCTCTGTCTCTGTCTCTGTCTCTGTCTCTGTCTCTGTCTCTGTCTCGGTCTCTGTCACTGCCTCCGCCTCTGTCTCTGTCTCTGTCTCTGTCTCTGTCTCTGTCTCTGTCTCTGTCTCTGTCTCTGTCTCTGTGTCTCTGTCTCTGGGTCTCTGCCTGTGTGTCTCTGCCTCTGTCTCTTTGTCTCTGTATCAGTTTCTCTGCCTCCGTGCCTATGTCTCTGTATCTGTCTCCGTCTCTGTCTCTGTCTCTCTCTCTGTCTCTGTCTCTGTCTCTGTCTCAGTTTCTGTCACTTTCTCCGTCTCTGTCTCTGTCTCTGTCTCAGTCCCTGTCCCTCTCCCTGGCCCTGTCGCTGTCTCTGTCTCTGCCTCTGTCCCTGTCCCTCTCCCTGGCCCTGTCTCCGTCTCTGTCTCTGTCTCTGCCTCTATCTCCGTCTCCGTCTCTGTCTCTGTCTCTGTCTCTGTCTCTGTCTCTGTCTCTGTCTCTGTCTCTGTCTCTGTCTCTGTCTCTGTCTCTGTCTCTGTCTCTGTCTCTGTCTCTGTCTCTGTCTCTGTCTCTGTCTCTGTCTCTGTCTCTGTCTCTGTCTCTGTCTCTGTCTCTGTCTCTGTCTCTGCCTCTGTCTCTGTCTCTGTCTCTGTCTCTGTCTCTGTCTCTGTCTCTGTCTCTGTCTCTGTCTCTGTCTCTGTCTCTGTCTCTGTCTCTGTCTCTGTCTCTGTCTCGGTCTCTGTCACTGCCTCCGCCTCTGTCTCTGTCTCTGTCTCTGTCTCTGTCTCTGTCTCAGTCTCTGTCTCTGTCTCTGTCTCTGTGTCTCTGTCTCTGGGTCTCTGCCTGTGTGTCTCTGCCTCTGTCTCTTTGTCTCTGTATCAGTTTCTCTGCCTCCGTGCCTATGTCTCTGTATCTGTCTCCGTCTCTGTCTCTGTCTCTCTCTCTGTCTCTGTCTCTGTCTCTGTCTCTGTCTCTGTCTCTGTCCCTGCCTCTGTCGCTGCATCTGTCTCCGTCTCTGTCTCTGTCTCTGTCTCTGTCTCTGTCTCTGTCTCTGTCTCTGTCTCTGTCTCTGTCTCTGTCTCTGTCTCTGTCTCTGTCTCTATCTCTGTCTCTGTCTCTGTCTCTGTCTCTGTCTCTGTCTCTGTCTCTGTCACTGCCTCTGTCTCTGTCTCTGTCTCTGTCTCTGTCTCTGTCTCTGTCTCTGTCTCTGACTCCGTCTCTGTCTCTGTCTCTGTCTCCGTCTCTGTCTCTGTCTCTGTCTCTGTCTCTGTCTCTGTCTCTGACTCTGGGTCTCTGTCTGTGTGTCTCTGCCTCTGTCTCTTTGTCTCTGTCTCTGCATCTCTGCCCCCGTGCCTATGTCTTTGTGTCTCTGCCTCTGCATCTGCCTCTGTCTCTGTCTCTGTCTCTGTCCCTGTCTCTGTCTCTGTCGCTGCCACTGTCTCTTCCTCTGTCTCTGTCTCCCTCTCTGTCCCTGGCTCTGTCTCTGCCTCTGTCTACGTCTCTATCTCTGTCTCGGTCTCTGCCTCTGTCTCTGTCTCTGTCTCTGTCTCTGTCTCTGTCTCTGTCTCTGTCTCTGTCTCTGTCTCCGTCTCTGTCGCTGTCTCTCCCTCTGTCTCTGTCTCTGTCTCTGTCTCTGTCTCTGTCTCTGTCTCTGTCTCTGTCTCTGTCTCTGTCTCTGTGTCTCTGCCTCTGCATCTCTGTCTCTGTGTCTCCGTCTCTGTGTCTCTGCCTCTGTCATTGTGTCTCGGTCTCTGTGAATCTCTCTCTCTCTGTCTCTGTCCCTGTCCCTCTCCTTGTCCCTGTCTCTGTCTCTGTCTCTGTCTCTGTCTCTGTCTCTGTCTCTGTCTCTGTCTCTGTCTCTGTCGCTGTCTCTGTCTCTGTCTCCGTCTCCGTCTCCGTCTCTGTCTCTGTCTCTGTCTCTGTCTCTGTCTCTGTCTCTGTCTCTGTCTCTGTCTCTGTCTCTGTGTCTGTCTCTGTCTCTGTCTCTGTCTCTGTCTCTGTCTCTGTCTCTGTCTCTGTCTCTGTCTCTGTCTCTGTCTCTGTCTCTGTCTCTGTCTCTGTCTCTGTCTCTGTCTCTGTCTCGGTCTCTGTCACTGCCTCCGCCTCTGTCTCTGTCTCTGTCTCTGTCTCTGTCTCTGTCTTTGTCTCTGTCTCTGTCTCTGTGTCTCTGTCTCTGGGTCTTTGCCTGTAATGTCTCTGCCTCTGTCTCTTTGTCTCTGTATCAGTTTCTCTGCCTCCGTGCCTATGTCTCTGTATCTGTCTCCGTCTCTGTCTCTGTCTCTCTCTCTGTCTCTGTCTCTGTCTCAGTTTCTGTCACTGTCTCCGTCTCTGTCTCTGTCTCTGTCTCAGTCCCTGTCCCTCTCCCTGGCCCTGTCGCTGTCTCTGTCTCTGCCTCTGTCCCTGTCCCTCTCCCTGGCCCTGTCTCCGTCTCTGTCTCTGTCTCTGCCTCTATCTCCGTCTCCGTCTCTGTCTCTGTCTCTGTCTCTGTCTCTGTCTCTGTCTCTGTCTCTGTCTCTGTCTCTGTCTCTGTCTCTGTCTCTGTCTCTGTCTCTGTCTCTGTCTCTGTCTCTGTCTCTGTCTCTGTCTCTGTCTCTGTCTCTGTCTCTGTCTCTGTCTCTGTCTCTGTCTCTGTCTCTGTCTCTGTCTCTGTCTCTGTCTCTGTCTCTGTCTCTGTCTCGGTCTCTGTCACTGCCTCCGCCTCTGTCTCTGTCTCTGTCTCTGTCTCTGTCTCTGTCTCTGTCTCTGTCTCTGTCTCTGTGTCTCTGTCTCTGGGTCTCTGCCTGTGTGTCTCTGCCTCTGTCTCTTTGTCTCTGTATCAGTTTCTCTGCCTCCGTGCCTATGTCTCTGTATCTGTCTCCGTCTCTGTCTCTGTCTCTCTCTCTGTCTCTGTCTCTGTGTCTGTCTCTGTCTCTGTCTCTGTCTCTGTCTCTGTCTCTGTCTCTGTCTCTGTCTCTGTCTCTGTCTCTGTCTCTGTCCCTGTCCTTCTCCCTGGCCCTGTCGCTGTCTCTGTCTCTGTCTCTGTCCCTGTCCCTCTCCCTGGCCCTGTCTCCGTCTCTGTCTCTGTCTCTGCCTCTATCTCCGTCTCCGTCTCTGTCTCTGTCTCTGTCTCTGTCTCTGTCTCTGTCTCTGTCTCTGTCTCTGTCTCTATCTCTGTCTCTGTCTCTGTCTCTGTCTCTGTCTCTGTCTCTGTCTCTGTCTCTGTCTCTGTCTCTGTCTCTGGCTCTGTCTCTGTCTCTGTCTCTGTCTCTGTCTCTGTCTCTGTCTCTGTCTCTGTCTCTGTCTCTGTCTCTGTCTCTGTCTCGGTCTCTGTCACTGCCTCCGCCTCTGTCTCTGTCTCTGTCTCTGTCTCTGTCTCTGTCTCTGTCTCTGTCTCTGTGTCTCTGTCTCTGGGTCTCTGCCTGTGTGTCTCTGCCTCTGTCTCTTTGTCTCTGTATCAGTTTCTCTGCCTCCGTGCCTATGTCTCTGTATCTGTCTCCGTCTCTGTCTCTGTCTCTCTCTCTGTCTCTGTCTCTGTCTCTGTCTCAGTTTCTGTCACTGTCTCCGTCTCTGTCTCTGTCTCTGTCTCAGTCCCTGTCCCTCTCCCTGGCCCTGTCGCTGTCTCTGTCTCTGCCTCTGTCCCTGTCCCTCTCCCTGGCCCTGTCTCCGTCTCTGTCTCTGTCTCTGCCTCTATCTCCGTCTCCGTCTCTGTCTCTGTCTCTGTCTCTGTCTCTGTCTCTGTCTCTGTCTCTGTCTCTGTCTCTGTCTCTGTCTCTGTCTCTGTCTCTGTCTCTGTCTCTGTCTCTGTCTCTGTCTCTGTCTCTGTCTCTGTCTCTGTCTCTGTCTCTGTCTCTGTCTCTGTCTCTGTCTCTGTCTCTGTCTCTGTCTCTGTCTCTGTCTCTGTCTCTGTCTCTGTCTCTGTCTCGGTCTCTGTCACTGCCTCCGCCTCTGTCTCTGTCTCTGTCTCTGTCTCTGTCTCTGTCTCTGTCACTGTCTCTGTCTCTGTGTCTCTGTCTCTGGGTCTCTGCCTGTGTGTCTCTGCCTCTGTCTCTTTGTCTCTGTATCAGTTTCTCTGCCTCCGTGCCTATGTCTCTGTATCTGTCTCCGTCTCTGTCTCTGTCTCTCTCTCTGTCTCTGTCTCTGTGTCTGTCTCTGTCTCTGTCTCTGTCTCTGTCTCTGTCTCTGTCTCTGTCTCTGTCTCTGTCTCTGTCTCTGTCCCTGTCCTTCTCCCTGGCCCTGTCGCTGTCTCTGTCTCTGTCTCTGTCCCTGTCCCTCTCCCTGGCCCTGTCTCCGTCTCTGTCTCTGTCTCTGCCTCTATCTCCGTCTCCGTCTCTGTCTCTGTCTCTGTCTCTGTCTCTGTCTCTGTCTCTGTCTCTGTCTCTGTCTCTGTCTCTGTCTCTGTCTCTGTCTCTGTCTCTGTCTCTGTCTCTGTCTCTGTCTCTGTCTCTGTCTCTGTCTCTGTCTCTGTCTCTGTCTCTGTCTCTGTCTCTGTCTCTGTCTCTGTCTCTGTCTCTGTCTCTGTCTCTGTCTCTGTCTCTGTCTCTGTCTCTGTCTCTGTCTCTGTCTCTGTCTCTGTCTCTGTCTCTGTCTCTGTCTCTCTCTCTGTCTCTGTCTCTGTCTCTGTCTCTGTCTCTGTCTCTGTCCCTGCCTCTGTCGCTGCATCTGTCTCCGTCTCTGTCTCTGTCTCTGTCTCTGTCTCTGTCTCTGTCTCTGTCTCTGTCTCTGTCTCTGTCTCTGTCTCTGTCTCTGTCTATGTCTCTATCTCTGTCTCTGTCTCTGTCTCTGTCTCTGTCTCTGTTTCTGTCTCTGTCTCTGTCTCTGTCACTGCCTCTGTCTCTGTCTCTGTCTCTGTCTCTGTCTCTGTCTCTGTCTCTGACTCCGTCTCTGTCTCTGTCTCTGTCTCCGTCTCTGTCTCTGTCTCTGTCTCTGTCTCTGTCTCTGTCTCTGTCTCTGACTCTGGGTCTCTGTCTGTGTGTCTCTGCCTCTGTCTCTTTGTCTCTGTCTCTGCATCTCTGCCCCCGTGCCTATGTCTTTGTGTCTCTGCCTCTGCATCTGCCTCTGTCTCTGTCTCTGTCTCTGTCCCTGTCTCTGTCTCTGTCGCTGCCACTGTCTCTTCCTCTGTCTCTGTCTCCCTCTCTGTCCCTGGCTCTGTCTCTGCCTCTGTCTACGTCTCTATCTCTGTCTCGGTCTCTGCCTCTGTCTCTGTCTCTGTCTCTGTCTCTGTCTCTGTCTCTGTCTCTGTCTCTGTCTCTGTCTCCGTCTCTGTCGCTGTCTCTCCCTCTGTCTCTGTCTCTGTCTCTGTCTCTGTCTCTGTCTCTGTCTCTGTCTCTGTCTCTGTCTCTGTCTCTGTCTCTGTGTCTCTGCCTCTGCATCTCTGTCTCTGTGTCTCCGTCTCTGTGTCTCTGCCTCTGTCATTGTGTCTCGGTCTCTGTGAATCTCTCTCTCTCTGTCTCTGTCCCTGTCCCTCTCCTTGTCCCTGTCTCTGTCTCTGTCTCTGTCTCTGTCTCTGTCTCTGTCTCTGTCTCTGTCTCTGTCTCTGTCTCTGTCTCTGTCTCTGTCTCTGTCTCTGTCTCTGTCTCTGTCTCTGTCTCTGTCTCTGTCTCTGTCTCTGTCTCTGTCTCTGTCTCGGTCTCTGTCACTGCCTCCGCCTCTGTCTCTGTCTCTGTCTCTGTCTCTGTCTCTGTCTCTGTCTCTGTCTCTGTCTCTGTCTCTGTCTCTGTCGCTGTCTCTGTCTCTGTCTCTGTCTCTGTCTCCGTCTCTGTCTCTGTCTCTGTCTCTGTCTCTGTCTCTGTCTCTGTCGCTGTCTCTGTTTCTGTCTCTGTCTCTTTCTCCGTCTCCGTCTCCGTCTCCGTCTCCGTCTCTGTCTCTGTCTCTGTCTCTGTCTCTGTCCCTGTCTCTGTCTCTGTCTCTGTCTCTGTCTCTGTCTCTGTCTCTGTCTCTGTCTCTGTCACTGCCTCTGTCTCTGGCTCTGTCTCTGTCGCTGTCTCTTCCTCTGTCTCTGTCTCCGTCTCTGTCCCTGGCTCTGTCTCTGCATCTGTCTCTGTCTCCGTCTCTATCGCTGTCTCGGTCTTTGTCTCCGTCTCTGTTTCTGTCTCTGTCTCTGTCTCTGTCGCTGTCTCTGTCTCTGTCTCCTTGTCTCTGTCTCTGTCTCTGTCTCTGTCTCTGTCTCCTTGTCTCTGTCTCTGCATCTCTGTCTCTGTCTCTGCCTCTGTCTCTGTCACTGTCTCCGTCTCTGGCTCTGTCCCTGTCTCTGTCCCCGTCGCCGTCTTCATCTCTGTCTCTGTCTCTGTCTCTGCCTCTGTCTCTGTCTCTGTCTCTGTCTCTGTCTCTGTCCCTGTCTCTGTCTCTGCCTCTGTCTCTGTCCCTGTCCCTCTCCCTGGCCCTGTCGCTGTCTCTGTCTCTGTCTCTGTCCCTGTCCCTCTCCCTGGCCCTGTCTCCGTCTCTGTCTCTGCCTCTGCCTCTATCTCCGTCTCCGTCTCTGTCTCTGTCTCTGTCTCTGTCTCTGTCTCTGTCTCTGTCTCCGTCTCTGTCGCTGTCTCTCCCTCTGTCTCTGTCTCTGTCTCTGTCTCTGTGTCTCTGCCTCTGCATCTCTGTCTCTGTGTCTCCGTCTCTGTGTCTCTGCCTCTGTCATTGTGTCTCGGTCTCTGTGAACCTCTCTCTCTCTGTCTCTGTCCCTGTCCCTCTCCTTGTCCCTGTCTCTGTCTCTGTCTCTGTCTCTGTCTCTGTCTCTGTCTCTGTCTCTGTCTCTGTCGCTGTCTCTGTCTCTGTCTCTGTCTCTGTCTATGTCTCTGTCTCTGTCTCTGTCTCTGTCTCTGTCTCTGTCTCTGTCTCTGCCTCCGTCTCTGTTTCTGTCTCTGCCACTGTCTGCGACTCTGTCTCTGTTTCTGTCTCTGTCTCTGTCTCTGTCTCTGTCTCTGTCTCTGTCTCTGTCTCTGCCTCTGTCTCTGTCCCTGTCCCTCTCCCTGGCCCTGTCGCTGTCTCTGTCTCTGTCTCGTCCCTGTCCCTCTCCCCGGCCCTGTCTCCGTCTCTGTCTCTGCCTCTGCCTCTATCTCCGTCTCCGTCTCTGTCTCTGTCTCTGTCCCTGTCTCTGTCTCTGTCTCTGTCTCTGTCTCTGTCTCTGTCTCTGTCTCTGTCTCTGTCTCTGTCTCTGTCTCTGTCTCTGTCTCTGTCTCTGTCTCTGTCTCTGTCTCTGTCTCTGTCTCTGTCTCTGTCTCTGTCTCTGTCTCTGTCTCTGTCTCTGTCTCTGTCTGTGTCTCTGTCTCTGTCTCCGTCCCTCTCTCTGCCGCTGTCTCTGTCTTTGTCTCTGTCTCAGTTTCTGTCACTGTCTCCGTCTCTGTCTCTGTCTCTGTCTCTGTCTCTGTCTCTGTCTCTGTCTCTGCCTCTGTCTCCGTCTCTGTCGCTGTCTCTCCCTCTGTCTCTGTCTCTGTCTCTGTCTCCGTCTCTGTGTCTCTGCCTTTGCATTTCTGTCTCTGTGTCTCCGTCTCTGTCATTGTGTCTCGGTCTCTGTGAATCTCTCTCTCTCTGTCTCTGTCCCTGTCCCTCTATTTGTACCTGTCTCTGTCTCTGTCTCTGTCTCTGTCTCTCTCTCTGTCGCTGTCTCTGTCCCTGTCTCTGTCTCTGTCTCTGTCTCTGTCTCTGTCTCTGTCTCTGTCTCTGTCTCTGTCTCTGTCTCTGTCTCTGCCTCCGTCTCTGTGTCTGTCTCTGCCACTGTCTGCGACTCTGTCTCTGTTTCTGTCTCTGTCTCTGTCTCTGTCTCTGTCTCTGTCTCTGTCTCTGTCTCTGCCTCTGTCTCTGTCCCTGTCCCTCTCCCTGGCCCAGTCGCTGTCTCTGTCTCTGTCCCTGTCCCTCTCCCTGGCCCTGTCTCCGTCTCTGTCCCTGTCTCTGCCTCTATCTCCGTCTCCGTCTATGTCTCTGTCTCTGTCCCTGTCCCTCTCCCTGGCCCTGTCTCCGTCTCTGTCTCTGTCTCTGCCTCTATCTCCGTCTCCGTCTCTGTCTCTGTCTCTGTCTCTGTCTCTGTCTCTGTCTCTGTCTCCGTCTCTGTCGCTGTCTCTCCCTCTGTCTCTGTCTCTGTCTCTGTCTCTGTGTCTCTGCCTCTGGATCTCTGTCTCTGTGTCTCCGTCTCTGTGTCTCTGCCTCTGTCATTGTGTCTCGGTCTCTGTGAATCTCTCTCTCTCTGTCTCTGTCCCTGTCCCTCTCCTTGTCCCTGTCTCTGTCTCTGTCTCTGTCTCTGTCTCTGTCTCTGTCGCTGTCTCTGTCTCTGTCTCTGTCTCTGTCTCTGTCTCTGTCTCTGTCTCTGTCTCTGTCTCTGTCTCTGTCTCTGTCTCTGTCTCTGTCTCTGCCTCCGTCTCTGTTTCTGTCTCTGCCACTGTCTGCGACTCTGTCTCTGTTTCTGTCTCTGTCTCTGTCTCTGTCTCTGTCTCTGTCTCTGTCTCTGCCTCTGTCTCTGTCCCTGTCCCTCTCCCTGGCCCTGTCGCTGTCTCTGTCTCTGTCTCTGTCCCTGTCCCTCTCCCTGGCCCTGTCTCCGTCTCTGTCTCTGTCTCTGCCTCTATCTCCGTCTCCGTCTCTGTCTCTGTCTCTGTCTCTGTCTCTGTCTCTGTCTCTGTCTCTGTCTCTGTCTCTGTCTCTGCCTCTGTCTCTGTCTCTGTCTCTGTCTCTGTCTCTGTCTCTGTCTCTGTCTCTGTCTCTGTCTCTGTCTCTATCTCTGTCTCTGTCTCTGTCTCTGTCTCTGTCTCTGTCTCTGTCTCTGTCTCTGTCTCTGTCTCTGTCTCTGGCTCTGTCTCTGTCTCTGTCTCTGTCTCTGTCTCTGTCTCTGTCTCTGTCTCTGTCTCTGTCTCTGTCTCTGTCTCGGTCTCTGTCACTGCCTCCGCCTCTGTCTCTGTCTCTGTCTCTGTCTCTGTCTCTGTCTCTGTCTCTGTCTCTGTCTCTGTCTCTGTGTCTCTGTCTCTGGGTCTCTGCCTGTGTGTCTCTGCCTCTGTCTCTTTGTCTCTGTATCAGTTTCTCTGCCTCCGTGCCTATGTCTCTGTATCTGTCTCCGTCTCTGTCTCTGTCTCTCTCTCTGTCTCTGTCTCTGTCTCTGTCTCAGTTTCTGTCACTGTCTCCGTCTCTGTCTCTGTCTCTGTCTCAGTCCCTGTCCCTCTCCCTGGCCCTGTCGCTGTCTCTGTCTCTGCCTCTGTCCCTGTCCCTCTCCCTGGCCCTGTCTCCGTCTCTGTCTCTGTCTCTGCCTCTATCTCCGTCTCCGTCTCTGTCTCTGTCTCTGTCTCTGTCTCTGTCTCTGTCTCTGTCTCTGTCTCTGTCTCTGTCTCTGTCTCTGTCTCTGTCTCTGTCTCTGTCTCTGTCTCTGTCTCTGTCTCTGTCTCTGTCTCTGTCTCTGTCTCTGTCTCTGTCTCTGTCTCTGTCTCTGTCTCTGTCTCTGTCTCTGTCTCTGTCTCTGTCTCTGTCTCTGTCTCTGTCTCTGTCTCTGTCTCTGTCTCTGTCTCGGTCTCTGTCACTGCCTCCGCCTCTGTCTCTGTCTCTGTCTCTGTCTCTGTCTCTGTCTCTGTCACTGTCTCTGTCTCTGTGTCTCTGTCTCTGGGTCTCTGCCTGTGTGTCTCTGCCTCTGTCTCTTTGTCTCTGTATCAGTTTCTCTGCCTCCGTGCCTATGTCTCTGTATCTGTCTCCGTCTCTGTCTCTGTCTCTCTCTCTGTCTCTGTCTCTGTGTCTGTCTCTGTCTCTGTCTCTGTCTCTGTCTCTGTCTCTGTCTCTGTCTCTGTCTCTGTCTCTGTCTCTGTCTCTGTCTCTGTCCCTGTCCTTCTCCCTGGCCCTGTCGCTGTCTCTGTCTCTGTCTCTGTCCCTGTCCCTCTCCCTGGCCCTGTCTCCGTCTCTGTCTCTGTCTCTGCCTCTATCTCCGTCTCCGTCTCTGTCTCTGTCTCTGTCTCTGTCTCTGTCTCTGTCTCTGTCTCTGTCTCTGTCTCTGTCTCTGTCTCTGTCTCTGTCTCTGTCTCTGTCTCTGTCTCTGTCTCTGTCTCTGTCTCTGTCTCTGTCTCTGTCTCTGTCTCTGTCTCTGTCTCTGTCTCTGTCTCTGTCTCTGTCTCTGTCTCTGTCTCTGTCTCTGTCTCTGTCTCTGTCTCTGTCTCTGTCTCTGTCTCTGTCTCTGTCTCTGTCTCTGTCTCTGTCTCTGTCTCTCTCTCTGTCTCTGTCTCTGTCTCTGTCTCTGTCTCTGTCTCTGTCCCTGCCTCTGTCGCTGCATCTGTCTCCGTCTCTGTCTCTGTCTCTGTCTCTGTCTCTGTCTCTGTCTCTGTCTCTGTCTCTGTCTCTGTCTCTGTCTCTGTCTCTGTCTCTGTCTCTATCTCTGTCTCTGTCTCTGTCTCTGTCTCTGTCTCTGTCTCTGTCTCTGTCTCTGTCTCTGTCACTGCCTCTGTCTCTGTCTCTGTCTCTGTCTCTGTCTCTGTCTCTGTCTCTGACTCCGTCTCTGTCTCTGTCTCTGTCTCCGTCTCTGTCTCTGTCTCTGTCTCTGTCTCTGTCTCTGTCTCTGTCTCTGACTCTGGGTCTCTGTCTGTGTGTCTCTGCCTCTGTCTCTTTGTCTCTGTCTCTGCATCTCTGCCCCCGTGCCTATGTCTTTGTGTCTCTGCCTCTGCATCTGCCTCTGTCTCTGTCTCTGTCTCTGTCCCTGTCTCTGTCTCTGTCGCTGCCACTGTCTCTTCCTCTGTCTCTGTCTCCCTCTCTGTCCCTGGCTCTGTCTCTGCCTCTGTCTACGTCTCTATCTCTGTCTCGGTCTCTGCCTCTGTCTCTGTCTCTGTCTCTGTCTCTGTCTCTGTCTCTGTCTCTGTCTCTGTCTCTGTCTCTGTCTCCGTCTCTGTCGCTGTCTCTCCCTCTGTCTCTGTCTCTGTCTCTGTCTCTGTCTCTGTCTCTGTCTCTGTCTCTGTCTCTGTCTCTGTGTCTCTGCCTCTGCATCTCTGTCTCTGTGTCTCCGTCTCTGTGTCTCTGCCTCTGTCATTGTGTCTCGGTCTCTGTGAATCTCTCTCTCTCTGTCTCTGTCCCTGTCCCTCTCCTTGTCCCTGTCTCTGTCTCTGTCTCTGTCTCTGTCTCTGTCTCTGTCTCTGTCTCTGTCTCTGTCTCTGTCTCTGTCTCTGTCTCTGTCTCTGTCTCTGTCTCTGTCTCTGTCTCTGTCTCTGTCTCTGTCTCTGTCTCTGTCTCTGTCTCTGTCTCGGTCTCTGTCACTGCCTCCGCCTCTGTCTCTGTCTCTGTCTCTGTCTCTGTCTCTGTCTCTGTCTCTGTCTCTGTCTCTGTCTCTGTCGCTGTCTCTGTCTCTGTCTCTGTCTCTGTCTCCGTCTCTGTCTCTGTCTCTGTCTCTGTCTCTGTCTCTGTCTCTGTCTCTGTCTCTGTCGCTGTCTCTGTTTCTGTCTCTGTCTCTTTCTCCGTCTCCGTCTCCGTCTCCGTCTCCGTCTCTGTCTCTGTCTCTGTCTCTGTCTCTGTCCCTGTCTCTGTCTCTGTCTCTGTCTCTGTCTCTGTCTCTGTCTCTGTCTCTGTCTCTGTCTCTGTCTCTGTCACTGCCTCTGTCTCTGGCTCTGTCTCTGTCGCTGTCTCTTCCTCTGTCTCTGTCTCCGTCTCTGTCCCTGGCTCTGTCTCTGCATCTGTCTCTGTCTCCGTCTCTATCGCTGTCTCGGTCTTTGTCTCCGTCTCTGTTTCTGTCTCTGTCTCTGTCTCTGTCGCTGTCTCTGTCTCTGTCTCCTTGTCTCTGTCTCTGTCTCTGTCTCTGTCTCTGTCTCCTTGTCTCTGTCTCTGCATCTCTGTCTCTGTCTCTGCCTCTGTCTCTGTCACTGTCTCCGTCTCTGGCTCTGTCCCTGTCTCTGTCCCCGTCGCCGTCTTCATCTCTGTCTCTGTCTCTGTCTCTGCCTCTGTCTCTGTCTCTGTCTCTGTCTCTGTCTCTGTCCCTGTCTCTGTCTCTGCCTCTGTCTCTGTCCCTGTCCCTCTCCCTGGCCCTGTCGCTGTCTCTGTCTCTGTCTCTGTCCCTGTCCCTCTCCCTGGCCCTGTCTCCGTCTCTGTCTCTGCCTCTGCCTCTATCTCCGTCTCCGTCTCTGTCTCTGTCTCTGTCTCTGTCTCTGTCTCTGTCTCTGTCTCCGTCTCTGTCGCTGTCTCTCCCTCTGTCTCTGTCTCTGTCTCTGTCTCTGTGTCTCTGCCTCTGCATCTCTGTCTCTGTGTCTCCGTCTCTGTGTCTCTGCCTCTGTCATTGTGTCTCGGTCTCTGTGAACCTCTCTCTCTCTGTCTCTGTCCCTGTCCCTCTCCTTGTCCCTGTCTCTGTCTCTGTCTCTGTCTCTGTCTCTGTCTCTGTCTCTGTCTCTGTCTCTGTCGCTGTCTCTGTCTCTGTCTCTGTCTCTGTCTATGTCTCTGTCTCTGTCTCTGTCTCTGTCTCTGTCTCTGTCTCTGTCTCTGCCTCCGTCTCTGTTTCTGTCTCTGCCACTGTCTGCGACTCTGTCTCTGTTTCTGTCTCTGTCTCTGTCTCTGTCTCTGTCTCTGTCTCTGTCTCTGCCTCTGTCTCTGTCCCTGTCCCTCTCCCTGGCCCTGTCGCTGTCTCTGTCTCTGTCTCGTCCCTGTCCCTCTCCCCGGCCCTGTCTCCGTCTCTGTCTCTGCCTCTGCCTCTATCTCCGTCTCCGTCTCTGTCTCTGTCTCTGTCCCTGTCTCTGTCTCTGTCTCTGTCTCTGTCTCTGTCTCTGTCTCTGTCTCTGTCTCTGTCTCTGTCTCTGTCTCTGTCTCTGTCTCTGTCTCTGTCTCTGTCTCTGTCTCTGTCTCTGTCTCTGTCTCTGTCTCTGTCTCTGTCTGTGTCTCTGTCTCTGTCTCCGTCCCTCTCTCTGCCGCTGTCTCTGTCTTTGTCTCTGTCTCAGTTTCTGTCACTGTCTCCGTCTCTGTCTCTGTCTCTGTCTCTGTCTCTGTCTCTGTCTCTGCCTCTGTCTCCGTCTCTGTCGCTGTCTCTCCCTCTGTCTCTGTCTCTGTCTCTGTCTCCGTCTCTGTGTCTCTGCCTTTGCATTTCTGTCTCTGTGTCTCCGTCTCTGTCATTGTGTCTCGGTCTCTGTGAATCTCTCTCTCTCTGTCTCTGTCCCTGTCCCTCTATTTGTACCTGTCTCTGTCTCTGTCTCTGTCTCTGTCTCTGTCTCTGTCTCTGTCTCTCTCTCTGTCGCTGTCTCTGTCCCTGTCTCTGTCTCTGTCTCTGTCTCTGTCTCTGTCTCTGTCTCTGTCTCTGTCTCTGTCTCTGTCTCTGCCTCCGTCTCTGTGTCTGTCTCTGCCACTGTCTGCGACTCTGTCTCTGTTTCTGTCTCTGTCTCTGTCTCTGTCTCTGTCTCTGTCTCTGTCTCTGTCTCTGTCTCTGCCTCTGTCTCTGTCCCTGTCCCTCTCCCTGGCCCAGTCGCTGTCTCTGTCTCTTTCCCTGTCCCTCTCCCTGGCCCTGTCTCCGTCTCTGTCCCTGTCTCTGCCTCTATCTCCGTCTCCGTCTCTGTCTCTGTCTCTGTCTCTGTCTCTGTCCCTGTCCCTCTCCCTGGCCCTGTCTCCGTCTCTGTCTCTGTCTCTGCCTCTATCTCCGTCTCCGTCTCTGTCTCTGTCTCTGTCTCTGTCTCTGTCTCTGTCTCTGTCTCCGTCTCTGTCGCTGTCTCTCCCTCTGTCTCTGTCTCTGTCTCTGTCTCTGTGTCTCTGCCTCTGGATCTCTGTCTCTGTGTCTCCGTCTCTGTGTCTCTGCCTCTGTCATTGTGTCTCGGTCTCTGTGAATCTCTCTCTCTCTGTCTCTGTCCCTGTCCCTCTCCTTGTCCCTGTCTCTGTCTCTGTCTCTGTCTCTGTCTCTGTCTCTGTCGCTGTCTCTGTCTCTGTCTCTGTCTCTGTCTCTGTCTCTGTCTCTGTCTCTGTCTCTGTCTCTGTCTCTGTCTCTGTCTCTGTCTCTGTCTCTGCCTCCGTCTCTGTTTCTGTCTCTGCCACTGTCTGCGACTCTGTCTCTGTTTCTGTCTCTGTCTCTGTCTCTGTCTCTGTCTCTGTCTCTGTCTCTGCCTCTGTCTCTGTCCCTGTCCCTCTCCCTGGCCCTGTCGCTGTCTCTGTCTCTGTCTCTGTCCCTGTCCCTCTCCCTGGCCCTGTCTCCGTCTCTGTCTCTGTCTCTGCCTCTATCTCCGTCTCCGTCTCTGTCTCTGTCTCTGTCTCTGTCTCTGTCTCTGTCTCTGTCTCTGTCTCTGTCTCTGTCTCTGCCTCTGTCTCTGTCTCTGTCTCTGTCTCTGTCTCTGTCTCTGTCTCTGTCTCTGTCTCTGTCTCTGTCTCTGTCTCTGTCTCTGTCGCTGCCGCTGTCTCTTCCTCTGTCTCTGTCTCCGTCTCTGTCCCTGGCACTGTCTCTGCCTCTGTCTACGTCTCTATCTCTGTCTCGGTCTCTGCCTCTGTCTCTGTCTCTGTCTCTGTCTCTGTCTCTGTCTCTGTCTCTGCCTCTGTCTCCGTCTCTGTCGCTGTCTCTCCCTCTGTCTCTGTCTCTGTCTCTGTCTCTGTGTCTCTGCCTCTGCATTTCTGTCTCTGTGTCTCCGTCTCTGTGTCTCTGCCTCTGTCATTGTGTCTCGGTCTCTGTGAATCTCTCTCTCTCTGTCCCTGTCCCTGTCCCTCTCCTTGTCCCTGTCTCTGTCTCTGTTTCTGTCTCTGTCTCTGTCTCTGTCGCTGTCTCTGTCTCTGTCTCTGTCTCTGTCTCTGTCTCTGTCTCTGTCTCTGTCTCTGTCTCTGTCTCTGTCTCTGTCTCTGTTTCTGTCTCTGTCTCTGTCTCTGTCTCTGTCTCTGTCTCTGTCTCTGTCTCTGTCTCTGCCTCTGTCTCTGTCCCTGTCCCTCTCCCTGGCCCTGTCGCTGTCTCTGTCTCTGTCTCTGTCCCTGTCCCTCTCCCCGGCCCTGTCTCCGTCTCTGTCTCTGTCTCTACCTCTATCTCCGTCGCCGTCTCTGTCTCTGTCTCTGTCCCTGTCTCTGTCTCTGTCTCTGTCTCTGTCTCTGTCTCTGTCTCTGTCTCTGTCTCTGTCTCTGTCTCTGTCTCTGTCTCTGTCTCTGTCTCTGTCTCTGTCTCTGTCTCTGTCTCTGTCTCTGTGTCTGTCTCTGTCTCTGTCTCTGTCTCTGTCTCTGTCTCTGTCACTGCCTCCGCCTCTGTCTCTGTCTCTGTCTCTGTGTCTGTCTCTGTCTCTGTCTCTGTGTCTCTGTCTCTGGGTCTCTGTCTGAGTTTCTCTGTCTCTGTCTCTGTGTCTGTCTCTGTCTCTGTCTCTGTCTCTGTCTCTGTCTCTGTCACTGCCTCCGCCTCTGTCTCTGTCTCTGTCTCTGTCTCTGTCTCTGTGTCTCTGTCTCTGGGTCTCTGTCTGAGTGTCTCTGCCTCTGTCTCTTTGTCTCTGTATCAGTTTCTTAGCCCCCGTGCCTACGTCTCGGTGTCTCTGACTCTGCATCTGCCTCTGTCTCTGTCTCTGTCTCTGTCTCTGTCTCTGCCTCTGTCTCTGTCTCTGTCTCTGTCTCTGTCTCTGTCTGTGTCTCTGTCTCTGTCTCTGTCTCTGTCTCTTTCTCTGTCTCTGTCTCTGTCTCTGTCTCTGTCTCTGTCTCTGTCTCTGTCTCTGTCTCTGTCTCTGTCTCTGTCTCTGTCTCTGCCTCCGTCCCTGTGTCTGTCTCTGCCACTGTCTGCGACTCTGTCTCTGTTTCTGTCTCTGTCTCTGTCTCTGTCTCTGTCTCTGTCTCTGTCTCTGTCTCTGCCTCTGTCTCCGTCCCTGTCCCTCTCCCTGGCCCTGTCGCTGTCTCTGTCTCTGCCTCTGTCCCTGTCCCTCTCCCTGGCCCTGTCTCCGTCTCTGTCTCTATCTCTGCCTCCATCTCCGTGTCCGTCTCTGTCTCTGTCTCTGTCTCTGTCTCTGTCTCTGTCTCTGTCTCTGTCTCTGTCTCTGCCTCTGTCTCCGTCTCTGTCGCTGTCTCTCCCTCTGTCTCTGTCTCTGTCTCTGTCTCTGTCTCTGTGTCTCTGCCTTTGCATCTCTGTCTCTGTGTCTCCGTCTCTGTCATTGTGTCTCGGTCTCTGTGAATCTCTCTCTCTCTGTCTCTGTCCCTGTCCCTCTCCTTGTCCCTGTCTCTGTCTCTGTCTCTGTCTCTCTCTCTGTCGCTGTCTCTGTCGCTGTCTCTGTCTCTGTCTCTGTCTCTGTCTCTGTCTCTGTCTCTGTCTCTGTGTCTGTCTCTGTCTCTGTCTCTGTCTCTGTCTCTGTCTCTGCCTCCGTCTCTGTGTCTGTCTCTGCCACTGTCTGCGACTCTGTCTCTGTTTCTGTCTCTGTCTCTGTCTCTGTCTCTGTCTCTGTCTCTGTCTCTGTCTCTGCCTCTGTCTCTGTCCCTGTACCTCTCCCTGGCCCTGTCGCTGTCTCTGTCTCTGTCCCTGTCCCTCTCCCTGGCCCTGTCTCCGTCTCTGTCCCTGTCTCTGCCTCTGTCTCTGTCTCTGTCTCTGTCGCTGTCTCTGTCTCTGTCTCTGTCTCTGTCTCTGTCTCTCTCTCTGTCGCTGTCTCTGTCTCTGTCTCTGTCTCTGTCTCTGTCTCTGTCTCTGTCTCTGTCTGTGTCTCTGCCTCTGTCTCTGTCTCTGTCTCTGTCTCTGTCTCTGTCTCTGTCTCTGTCTCTGTCTCTGTCTCCGTCTCTGTCCCTGGCTCTGTCTCTGTCTGTCTCTGTCTCTGTCTCTGTCTCTGTCTCTGTCTCTGTCTCTGTCTCCGTCTCTGTCTCTGTCTGTGTCTCTGCCTCTGTCTCGGTCATTGTCTCTGTCTCTGTCTCTGTCTCTGTCTCTGTCTCTGTCTCTGTCTCTGTGTCTCTGCCTCTGCATCTCTGTCTCTGTGTCTCAGTCTCTGTGTCTCTGCCTCTGTCATTGTGTCTCGGTCTCTGTGAATCTCTCTCTCTCTCTGTCTCTGTCCCTGTCCCTCTCCTTGTCCCTGTCTCTGTATCTGTCTCCGTCTCTGTCTCTGTCTCTCTCTCTGTCGCTGTCTCTGTCTCTGTCTCTGTCTCTGTCTCTGTCTCTGTCTCTGTCTGTGTCTCTGCCTCTGTCTCGGTCATTGTCTCTGTCTCTGTCTCTGTCTCTGCCTCTGTCTCTGTCTCTGTCTCTGTCGCTGTCTCTTGCTCTGTCTCTGTCTCCGTCTCTGTCCCTGGCTCTGTCTCTGCCTCTGCCTCTGTCTCCGTCTCTGTCGCTGTCTCGGTCTTTGTCTCCGTCTCTGTTTCTGTCTCTGTCTCTGTCTCTGACTCTGTCTCTGTCTCTGTCTCTGTCTCTGTCTCTGTCTCCGTCTCTGTGTCTGTCTCTGTCTCTGTCTCTGTCTCTGTCTCTGTCTCTGTCTCTGTCTCTGTCTCTGTCTCTGTCTCTGTCTCTGTCTCTGTCGCTGTCTCTGTCTCTGTCTCTGTCTCTGTCTCCGTCTCTGTCTCTGTCTCTGTCTCTGTCTCTGTCTCTGTCTCTGTCTCTGTCTCTGTCGCTGTCTCTGTTTCTGTCTCTGTCTCTGTCTTCGTCTCCGTCTCCGTCTCCGTCTCCGTCTCTGTCTCTGTCTCTGTCTCTGTCTCTGTCCCTGTCTCTGTCTCTGTCTCTGTCTCTGTCTCTGTCTCTGTCTCTGTCTCTGTCACTGCCTCTGTCTCTGGCTCTGTCTCTGTCGCTGTCTCTTCCTCTGTCTCTGTCTCCGTCTCTGTCCCTGGCTCTGTCTCTGCATCTGTCTCTGTCTCCGTCTCTATCGCTGTCTCGGTCTTTGTCTCCGTCTCTGTTTCTGTCTCTGTCTCTGTCTCTGTCGCTGTCTCTGTCTCTGTCTCCTTGTCTCTGTCTCTGTCTCTGTCTCTGTCTCTGTCTCCTTGTCTCTGTCTCTGCATCTCTGTCTCTGTCTCTGCCTCTGTCTCTGTCACTGTCTCCGTCTCTGGCTCTGTCCCTGTCTCTGTCCCCGTCGCCGTCTTCATCTCTGTCTCTGTCTCTGTCTCTGCCTCTGTCTCTGTCTCTGTCTCTGTCTCTGTCTCTGTCCCTGTCTCTGTCTCTGCCTCTGTCTCTGTCCCTGTCCCTCTCCCTGGCCCTGTCGCTGTCTCTGTCTCTGTCTCTGTCCCTGTCCCTCTCCCTGGCCCTGTCTCCGTCTCTGTCTCTGCCTCTGCCTCTATCTCCGTCTCCGTCTCTGTCTCTGTCTCTGTCTCTGTCTCTGTCTCTGTCTCTGTCTCTGTCTCTGTCTCTGTCTCTGTCGCTGTCTCTGTCTCTGTCTCTGTCTCTGTCTCTGTCTATGTCTCTGTCTCTGTCTCTGTCTCTGTCTCTGTCTCTGTCTCTGCCTCCGTCTCTGTTTCTGTCTCTGCCACTGTCTGCGACTCTGTCTCTGTCTCTGTCTCTGTCTCTGTCTCTGTCTCTGTCTGTGTCTCTGTCTCTGTCTCCGTCCCTCTCTCTGCCGCTGTCTCTGTCTTTGTCTCTGTCTCAGTTTCTGTCACTGTCTCCGTCTCTGTCTCTGTCTCTGTCTCTGTCTCTGTCTCTGTCTCTGTCTCTGTCTCTGCCTCTGTCTCCGTCTCTGTCGCTGTCTCTCCCTCTGTCTCTGTCTCTGTCTCTGTCTCCGTCTCTGTGTCTCTGCCTTTGCATCTCTGTCTCTGTGTCTCCGTCTCTGTCATTGTGTCTCGGTCTCTGTGAATCTCTCTCTCTCTGTCTCTGTCCCTGTCCCTCTATTTGTACCTGTCTCTGTCTCTGTCTCTGTCTCTGTCTCTCTCTCTGTCGCTGTCTCTGTCCCTGTCTCTGTCTCTGTCTCTGTCTCTGTCTCTGTCTCTGTCTCTGTCTCTGTCTCTGTCTCTGTCTCTGCCTCCGTCTCTGTGTCTGTCTCTGCCACTGTCTGCGACTCTGTCTCTGTTTCTGTCTCTGTCTCTGTCTCTGTCTCTGTCTCTGTCTCTGTCTCTGTCTCTGCCTCTGTCTCTGTCCCTGTCCCTCTCCCTGGCCCAGTCGCTGTCTCTGTCTCTGTCCCTGTCCCTCTCCCTGGCCCTGTCTCCGTCTCTGTCCCTGTCTCTGCCTCTATCTCCGTCTCCGTCTCTGTCTCTGTCTCTGTCTCTGTCTCTGTCCCTGTCCCTCTCCCTGGCCCTGTCTCCGTCTCTGTCTCTGTCTCTGCCTCTATCTCCGTCTCCGTCTCTGTCTCTGTCTCTGTCTCTGTCTCTGTCTCTGTCTCTGTCTCCGTCTCTGTCGCTGTCTCTCCCTCTGTCTCTGTCTCTGTCTCTGTCTCTGTGTCTCTGCCTCTGGATCTCTGTCTCTGTGTCTCCGTCTCTGTGTCTCTGCCTCTGTCATTGTGTCTCGGTCTCTGTGAATCTCTCTCTCTCTGTCTCTGTCCCTGTCCCTCTCCTTGTCCCTGTCTCTGTCTCTGTCTCTGTCTCTGTCTCTGTCTCTGTCTCTGTCTCTGTCTCTGTCTCTGTCTCTGTCTCTGTCTCTGTCTCTGTCTCTGCCTCTGTCTCTGTCTCTGTCTCTGTCTCTGTCTCTGTCTCTGTCTCTGTCTCTGTCTCTGTCTCTGTCTCTGTCTCTGTCTCTGTCTCTGTCGCTGCCGCTGTCTCTTCCTCTGTCTCTGTCTCCGTCTCTGTCCCTGGCACTGTCTCTGCCTCTGTCTACGTCTCTATCTCTGTCTCGGTCTCTGCCTCTGTCTCTGTCTCTGTCTCTGTCTCTGTCTCTGTCTCTGTCTCTGCCTCTGTCTCCGTCTCTGTCGCTGTCTCTCCCTCTGTCTCTGTCTCTGTCTCTGTCTCTGTGTCTCTGCCTCTGCATTTCTGTCTCTGTGTCTCCGTCTCTGTGTCTCTGCCTCTGTCATTGTGTCTCGGTCTCTGTGAATCTCTCTCTCTCTGTCCCTGTCGCTGTCCCTCTCCTTGTCCCTGTCTCTGTCTCTGTTTCTGTCTCTGTCTCTGTCTCTGTCGCTGTCTCTGTCTCTGTCTCTGTCTCTGTCTCTGTCTCTGCCTCCGTCTCTGTTTCTGTCTCTGCCACTGTCTGCGACTCTGTCTCTGTTTCTGTCTCTGTCTCTGTCTCTGTCTCTGTCTCTGTCTCTGTCTCTGCCTCTGTCTCTGTCCCTGTCCCTCTCCCTGGCCCTGTCGCTGTCTCTGTCTCTGTCTCTGTCCCTGTCCCTCTCCCTGGCCCTGTCTCCGTCTCTGTCTCTGTCTCTGCCTCTATCTCCGTCTCCGTCTCTGTCTCTGTCTCTGTCTCTGTCTCTGTCTCTGTCTCTGTCTCTGTCTCTGTCTCTGTCTCTGTCTCTGCCTCTGTCTCTGTCTCTGTCTCTGTCTCTGTCTCTGTCTCTGTCTCTGTCTCTGTCTCTGTCTCTGTCTCTGTCTCTGTCTCTGTCTCTGTCTCTGTCGCTGCCGCTGTCTCTTCCTCTGTCTCTGTCTCCGTCTCTGTCCCTGGCACTGTCTCTGCCTCTGTCTACGTCTCTATCTCTGTCTCGGTCTCTGCCTCTGTCTCTGTCTCTGTCTCTGTCTCTGTCTCTGTCTCTGTCTCTGCCTCTGTCTCCGTCTCTGTCGCTGTCTCTCCCTCTGTCTCTGTCTCTGTCTCTGTCTCTGTGTCTCTGCCTCTGCATTTCTGTCTCTGTGTCTCCGTCTCTGTGTCTCTGCCTCTGTCATTGTGTCTCGGTCTCTCTGAATCTCTCTCTCTCTGTCCCTGTCCCTGTCCCTCTCCTTGTCCCTGTCTCTGTCTCTGTTTCTGTCTCTGTCTCTGTCTCTGTCGCTGTCTCTGTCTCTGTCTCTGCCTCTGTCTCTGTCTCTGTCTCTGTCTCTGTCTCTGTCTCTGTCTCTGTCTCTGTCTCTGTTTCTGTCTCTGTCTCTGTCTCTGTCTCTGTCTCTGTCTCTGTCTCTGTCTCTGCCTCTGTCTCTGTCCCTGTCCCTCTCCCTGGCCTTGTCGCTGTCTCTGTCTCTGTCTCTGTCCCTGTCCCTCTCCCCGGCCCTGTCTCCGTCTCTGTCTCTGTCTCTACCTCTATCTCCGTCGCCGTCTCTGTCTCTGTCTCTGTCCCTGTCTCTGTCTCTGTCTCTGTCTCTGTCTCTGTCTCTGTCTCTGTCTCTGTCTCTGTCTCTGTCTCTGTCTCTGTCTCTGTCTCTGTCTCTGTCTCTGTCTCTGTCTCTGTCTCTGTCTCTGTCTGTGTCTCTGTCTCTGTCTCTGTCTCTGTCTCTTTCTCTGTCTCTGTCTCTGTCTCTGTCTCTGTCTCTGTCTCTGTCTCTGTCTCTGTCTCTGTCTCTGTCTCTGTCTCTGCCTCCGTCCCTGTGTCTGTCTCTGCCACTGTCTGCGACTCTGTCTCTGTTTCTGTCTCTGTCTCTGTCTCTGTCTCTGTCTCTGTCTCTGTCTCTGTCTCTGTCTCTGCCTCTGTCTCCGTCCCTGTCCCTCTCCCTGGCCCTGTAGCTGTCTCTGTCTCTGTCTCTGTCCCTGTCCCTCTCCCTGGCCCTGTCTCCGTCTCTGTCTCTATCTCTGCCTCCATCTCCGTGTCCGTCTCTGTCTCCTCTCTGTCTCTGTCTCTGTCTCTGTCTCTGTCTCTGTCTCTGTCTCTGTCTCTGTCTCTGCCTCTGTCTCCGTCTCTGTCGCTGTCTCTCCCTCTGTCTCTGTCTCTGTCTCTGTCTCTGTCTCTGTGTCTCTGCCTTTGCATCTCTGTCTCTGTGTCTCCGTCTCTGTCATTGTGTCTCGGTCTCTGTGAATCTCTCTCTCTCTGTCTCTGTCCCTGTCCCTCTCCTTGTCCCTGTCTCTGTCTCTGTCTCTGTCTCTCTCTCTGTCGCTGTCTCTGTCGCTGTCTCTGTCTCTGTCTCTGTCTCTGTCTCTGTCTCTGTCTCTGTCTCTGTCTCTGTGTCTGTCTCTGTCTCTGTCTCTGTCTCTGTCTCTGTCTCTGCCTCCGTCTCTGTGTCTGTCTCTGCCACTGTCTGCGACTCTGTCTCTGTTTCTGTCTCTGTCTCTGTCTCTGTCTCTGTCTCTGTCTCTGTCTCTGTCTCTGCCTCTGTCTCTGTCCCTGTACCTCTCCCTGGCCCTGTCGCTGTCTCTGTCTCTGTCCCTGTCCCTCTCCCTGGCCCTGTCTCCGTCTCTGTCCCTGTCTCTGCCTCTGTCTCTGTCTCTGTCTCTGTCGCTGTCTCTGTCTCTGTCTCTGTCTCTGTCTCTGTCTCTGTCTCTCTCTCTGTCGCTGTCTCTGTCTCTGTCTCTGTCTCTGTCTCTGTCTCTGTCTCTGTCTCTGTCTCTGTCTCTGTCTCTGTGTCTGTCTCTGTCTCTGTCTCTGTCTCTGTCTCTGTCTCTGCCTCCGTCTCTGTGTCTGTCTCTGCCACTGTCTGCGACTCTGTCTCTGTTTCTGTCTCTGTCTCTGTCTCTGTCTCTGTCTCTGTCTCTGTCTCTGTCTCTGTCTCTGCCTCTGTCTCTGTCCCTGTACCTCTCCCTGGCCCTGTCGCTGTCTCTGTCTCTGTCCCTGTCCCTCTCCCTGGCCCTGTCTCCGTCTCTGTCCCTGTCTCTGCCTCTGTCTCCGTCTCTGTGTCTGTCTCTGTCTCTGTCTCTGTCTCTGTCTCTGTCTCAGTCTCTGTCTCTGTCTCTGTCTCTGTCTCTGTCTCTGTCTCTGTCGCTGTCTCTGTCTCTGTCTCTGTCTCTGTCTCCGTCTCTGTCTCTGTCTCTGTCTCTGTCTCTGTCTCTGTCTCTGTCTCTGTCTCTGTCGCTGTCTCTGTTTCTGTCTCTGTCTCTGTCTTCGTCTCCGTCTCCGTCTCCGTCTCCGTCTCTGTCTCTGTCTCTGTCTCTGTCTCTGTCCCTGTCTCTGTCTCTGTCTCTGTCTCTGTCTCTGTCTCTGTCTCTGTCTCTGTCTCTGTCACTGCCTCTGTCTCTGGCTCTGTCTCTGTCGCTGTCTCTTCCTCTGTCTCTGTCTCCGTCTCTGTCCCTGGCTCTGTCTCTGCATCTGTCTCTGTCTCCGTCTCTATCGCTGTCTCGGTCTTTGTCTCCGTCTCTGTTTCTGTCTCTGTCTCTGTCTCTGTCGCTGTCTCTGTCTCTGTCTCCTTGTCTCTGTCTCTGTCTCTGTCTCTGTCTCTGTCTCCTTGTCTCTGTCTCTGCATCTCTGTCTCTGTCTCTGCCTCTGTCTCTGTCACTGTCTCCGTCTCTGGCTCTGTCCCTGTCTCTGTCCCCGTCGCCGTCTTCATCTCTGTCTCTGTCTCTGTCTCTGCCTCTGTCTCTGTCTCTGTCTCTGTCTCTGTCTCTGTCCCTGTCTCTGTCTCTGCCTCTGTCTCTGTCCCTGTCCCTCTCCCTGGCCCTGTCGCTGTCTCTGTCTCTGTCTCTGTCCCTGTCCCTCTCCCTGGCCCTGTCTCCGTCTCTGTCTCTGCCTCTGCCTCTATCTCCGTCTCCGTCTCTGTCTCTGTCTCTGTCTCTGTCTCTGTCTCTGTCTCTGTCTCTGTCTCTGTCTCTGTCTCTGTCGCTGTCTCTGTCTCTGTCTCTGTCTCTGTCTATGTCTCTGTCTCTGTCTCTGTCTCTGTCTCTGTCTCTGTCTCTGCCTCCGTCTCTGTTTCTGTCTCTGCCACTGTCTGCGACTCTGTCTCTGTTTCTGTCTCTGTCTGTGTCTCTGTCTCTGTCTCCGTCCCTCTCTCTGCCGCTGTCTCTGTCTTTGTCTCTGTCTCAGTTTCTGTCACTGTCTCCGTCTCTGTCTCTGTCTCTGTCTCTGTCTCTGTCTCTGTCTCTGTCTCTGCCTCTGTCTCCGTCTCTGTCGCTGTCTCTCCCTCTGTCTCTGTCTCTGTCTCTGTCTCCGTCTCTGTGTCTCTGCCTTTGCATCTCTGTCTCTGTGTCTCCGTCTCTGTCATTGTGTCTCGGTCTCTGTGAATCTCTCTCTCTCTGTCTCTGTCCCTGTCCCTCTCCTTGTCCCTGTCTCTGTCTCTGTCTCTGTCTCTGTCTCTCTCTCTGTCGCTGTCTCTGTCCCTGTCTCTGTCTCTGTCTCTGTCTCTGTCTCTGTCTCTGTCTCTGTCTCTGTCTCTGTCTCTGTCTCTGTCTCTGTCTCTGTCTCTGCCTCCGTCTCTGTGTCTGCTTCTGCCACTGTCTGCGACTCTGTCTCTGTTTCTGTCTCTGTCTCTGTCTCTGTCTCTGTCTCTGTCTCTGTCTCTGCCTCTGTCTCTGTCCCTGTCCCTCTCCCTGGCCCAGTCGCTGTCTCTGTCTCTGTCCCTGTCCCTCTCCCTGGCCCTGTCTCCGTCTCTGTCCCTGCCTCTGCCTCTATCTCCGTCTCCGTCTCTGTCTCTGTCTCTGTCTCTGTCTCTGTCCCTGTCCCTCTCCCTGGCCCTGTCTCCGTCTCTGTCTCTGTCTCTGCCTCTATCTCCGTCTCCGTCTCTGTCTCTGTCTCTGTCTCTGTCTCTGTCTCTGTCTCCGTCTCTGTCGCTGTCTCTCCCTCTGTCTCTGTCTCTGTCTCTGTGAATCTCTCTCTCTCTGTCCCTGTCCCTGTCCCTCTCCTTGTCCCTGTCTCTGTCTCTGTCTCTGTCTCTGTCTCTGTCTCTGTCGCTGTCTCTGTCTCTGTCTCTGTCTCTGTCTCTGTCTCTGTCTCTGTCTCTGTCTCTGTCTCTGTCTCTGTCTCTGTCTCTGTCTCTGTCTCTGTCTCTGTCTCTGTCTCTGTCTCTGTCTCTGTCTCTGTCTCTGTCTCTGTCTCTGTCTCTGCCTCTGTCTCTGTCCCCGTATCTCTCTCTGTCTCTGTTTCTGTCTCTGTCTCTGTCTCTGTCTCTGTCTCTGTCTCTGTCTCTGTCTCTGTCTCTGTCTCTGCCTCCGTCTCTGTTTCTGTCTCTGCCACTGTCTGCGACTCTGTCTCTGTCTCTGTCTCTGTCTCTGTCTCTGTCTCTGTCTCTGCCTCTGTCTCTGTTCCTGTCCCTCTCCCTGGCCCTGTCGCTGTCTCTGTCTCTGTCTCTGTCCCTGTCCCTCTCCCTGGCCCTGTCTCCGTCTCTGTCTCTGTCTCTGCCTCTGTCTCTGTCCCTGTCCCTCTCCCTGGCCCTGTCGCTGTCTCTGTCTCTGTCTCTGTCCCTGTCCCTCTCCCTGGCCCTGTCTCCGTCTCTGTCTCTGTCTCTGCCTCTATCTCCGTCTCCGTCTCTGTCTCTGTCTCTGTCTCTGTCTCTGTCTCTGTCTCTGTCTCTGTCTCTGTCTCTGTCTCTGTCTCTGTCTCTGTCTCTGTCTCTGTCTCTGTCTCTGTCTGTGTCTCTGTCTCTGTCTCTGTCTCTGTCTCTGTCTCTGTCTCTGTCTCTGTCTCTGTCTCTGTCTCTGTCTCCGTCTCTGTCTCTGTCTCTGTGTCTGTCTCCGTCTCTGTCTGTGTCTCTGTCTCTGTCGCTGTCTCTGTCTCTGTCTCTGTCTCTGTCTCTGTCTCTGTCTCTGTCTCTGCCTCTGTCTCTGTTCCTGTCCCTCTCCCTGGCCCTGTCGCTGTCTCTGTCTCTGTCTCTGTCCCTGTCCCTCTCCCTGGCCCTGTCTCCGTCTCTGTCTCTGTCTCTGCCTCTATCTCCGTCTCCGTCTCTGTCTCTGTCTCTGTCTCTGTCTCTGTCCCTGTCCCTCTCCCTGGCCCTGTCTCCGTCTCTGTCCCTGTCTCTGCCTCTGTCTCTGTCTCTGTCTCTGTCGCTGTCTCTGTCTCTGTCTCTGTCTCTGTCTCTGTCTCTCTCTCTGTCGCTGTCTCTGTCTCTGTCTCTGTCTCTGTCTCTGTCTCTGTCTCTGTCTGTGTCTCTGCCTCTGTCTCTGTCTCTGTCTCTGTCTCTGTCTCTGTCTCTGTCTCTGTCTCTGTCTCTGTCTCCGTCTCTGTCCCTGGCTCTGTCTCTGTCTGTCTCTGTCTCTGTCTCTGTCTCTGTCTCTGTCTCTGTCTCTGTCTCTGTCTCTGTCTCTGTCTGTGTCTCTGCCTCTGTCTCGGTCATTGTCTCTGTCTCTGTCTCTGTCTCTGTCTCTGTCTCTGTCTCTGTCTCTGTGTCTCTGCCTCTGCATCTCTGTCTCTGTGTCTCAGTCTCTGTGTCTCTGCCTCTGTCATTGTGTCTCGGTCTCTGTGAATCTCTCTCTCTCTCTGTCTCTGTCCCTGTCCCTCTCCTTGTCCCTGTCTCTGTATCTGTCTCCGTCTCTGTCTCTGTCTCTCTCTCTGTCGCTGTCTCTGTCTCTGTCTCTGTCTCTGTCTCTGTCTCTGTCTCTGTCTCTGTCTGTGTCTCTGCCTCTGTCTCGGTCATTGTCTCTGTCTCTGTCTCTGTCTCTGCCTCTGTCTCTGTCTCTGTCTCTGTCGCTGTCTCTTGCTCTGTCTCTGTCTCCGTCTCTGTCCCTGGCTCTGTCTCTGCCTCTGCCTCTGTCTCCGTCTCTGTCGCTGTCTCGGTCTTTGTCTCCGTCTCTGTTTCTGTCTCTGTCTCTGTCTCTGACTCTGTCTCTGTCTCTGTCTCTGTCTCTGTCTCTGTCTCCGTCTCTGTGTCTGTCTCTGTCTCTGTCTCTGTCTCTGTCTCTGTCTCTGTCTCTGTCTCTGTCTCTGTCTCTGTCTCTGTCTCTGTCGCTGTCTCTGTCTCTGTCTCTGTCTCTGTCTCCGTCTCTGTCTCTGTCTCTGTCTCTGTCTCTGTCTCTGTCTCTGTCTCTGTCTCTGTCGCTGTCTCTGTTTCTGTCTCTGTCTCTGTCTTCGTCTCCGTCTCCGTCTCCGTCTCCGTCTCTGTCTCTGTCTCTGTCTCTGTCTCTGTCCCTGTCTCTGTCTCTGTCTCTGTCTCTGTCTCTGTCTCTGTCTCTGTCTCTGTCACTGCCTCTGTCTCTGGCTCTGTCTCTGTCGCTGTCTCTTCCTCTGTCTCTGTCTCCGTCTCTGTCCCTGGCTCTGTCTCTGCATCTGTCTCTGTCTCCGTCTCTATCGCTGTCTCGGTCTTTGTCTCCGTCTCTGTTTCTGTCTCTGTCTCTGTCTCTGTCGCTGTCTCTGTCTCTGTCTCCTTGTCTCTGTCTCTGTCTCTGTCTCTGTCTCTGTCTCCTTGTCTCTGTCTCTGCATCTCTGTCTCTGTCTCTGCCTCTGTCTCTGTCACTGTCTCCGTCTCTGGCTCTGTCCCTGTCTCTGTCCCCGTCGCCGTCTTCATCTCTGTCTCTGTCTCTGTCTCTGCCTCTGTCTCTGTCTCTGTCTCTGTCTCTGTCTCTGTCCCTGTCTCTGTCTCTGCCTCTGTCTCTGTCCCTGTCCCTCTCCCTGGCCCTGTCGCTGTCTCTGTCTCTGTCTCTGTCCCTGTCCCTCTCCCTGGCCCTGTCTCCGTCTCTGTCTCTGCCTCTGCCTCTATCTCCGTCTCCGTCTCTGTCTCTGTCTCTGTCTCTGTCTCTGTCTCTGTCTCTGTCTCTGTCTCTGTCTCTGTCTCTGTCGCTGTCTCTGTCTCTGTCTCTGTCTCTGTCTATGTCTCTGTCTCTGTCTCTGTCTCTGTCTCTGTCTCTGTCTCTGCCTCCGTCTCTGTTTCTGTCTCTGCCACTGTCTGCGACTCTGTCTCTGTTTCTGTCTCTGTCTGTGTCTCTGTCTCTGTCTCCGTCCCTCTCTCTGCCGCTGTCTCTGTCTTTGTCTCTGTCTCAGTTTCTGTCACTGTCTCCGTCTCTGTCTCTGTCTCTGTCTCTGTCTCTGTCTCTGTCTCTGTCTCTGCCTCTGTCTCCGTCTCTGTCGCTGTCTCTCCCTCTGTCTCTGTCTCTGTCTCTGTCTCCGTCTCTGTGTCTCTGCCTTTGCATCTCTGTCTCTGTGTCTCCGTCTCTGTCATTGTGTCTCGGTCTCTGTGAATCTCTCTCTCTCTGTCTCTGTCCCTGTCCCTCTCCTTGTCCCTGTCTCTGTCTCTGTCTCTGTCTCTGTCTCTCTCTCTGTCGCTGTCTCTGTCCCTGTCTCTGTCTCTGTCTCTGTCTCTGTCTCTGTCTCTGTCTCTGTCTCTGTCTCTGTCTCTGTCTCTGTCTCTGTCTCTGCCTCCGTCTCTGTGTCTGCTTCTGCCACTGTCTGCGACTCTGTCTCTGTTTCTGTCTCTGTCTCTGTCTCTGTCTCTGTCTCTGTCTCTGTCTCTGCCTCTGTCTCTGTCCCTGTCCCTCTCCCTGGCCCAGTCGCTGTCTCTGTCTCTGTCCCTGTCCCTCTCCCTGGCCCTGTCTCCGTCTCTGTCCCTGCCTCTGCCTCTATCTCCGTCTCCGTCTCTGTCTCTGTCTCTGTCTCTGTCTCTGTCCCTGTCCCTCTCCCTGGCCCTGTCTCCGTCTCTGTCTCTGTCTCTGCCTCTATCTCCGTCTCCGTCTCTGTCTCTGTCTCTGTCTCTGTCTCTGTCTCTGTCTCCGTCTCTGTCGCTGTCTCTCCCTCTGTCTCTGTCTCTGTCTCTGTGAATCTCTCTCTCTCTGTCCCTGTCCCTGTCCCTCTCCTTGTCCCTGTCTCTGTCTCTGTCTCTGTCTCTGTCTCTGTCTCTGTCGCTGTCTCTGTCTCTGTCTCTGTCTCTGTCTCTGTCTCTGTCTCTGTCTCTGTCTCTGTCTCTGTCTCTGTCTCTGTCTCTGTCTCTGTCTCTGTCTCTGTCTCTGTCTCTGTCTCTGTCTCTGTCTCTGTCTCTGTCTCTGTCTCTGTCTCTGTCTCTGTCTCTGCCTCTGTCTCTGTCCCCGTATCTCTCTCTGTCTCTGTTTCTGTCTCTGTCTCTGTCTCTGTCTCTGTCTCTGTCTCTGTCTCTGTCTCTGTCTCTGTCTCTGCCTCCGTCTCTGTTTCTGTCTCTGCCACTGTCTGCGACTCTGTCTCTGTCTCTGTCTCTGTCTCTGTCTCTGTCTCTGTCTCTGCCTCTGTCTCTGTTCCTGTCCCTCTCCCTGGCCCTGTCGCTGTCTCTGTCTCTGTCTCTGTCCCTGTCCCTCTCCCTGGCCCTGTCTCCGTCTCTGTCTCTGTCTCTGCCTCTGTCTCTGTCCCTGTCCCTCTCCCTGGCCCTGTCGCTGTCTCTGTCTCTGTCTCTGTCCCTGTCCCTCTCCCTGGCCCTGTCTCCGTCTCTGTCTCTGTCTCTGCCTCTATCTCCGTCTCCGTCTCTGTCTCTGTCTCTGTCTCTGTCTCTGTCTCTGTCTC
This sequence comes from Megachile willughbiella, assembly GCA_945859595.2. Lineage (NCBI taxonomy): Eukaryota > Metazoa > Arthropoda > Insecta > Hymenoptera > Megachilidae > Megachile > Megachile willughbiella. The sequence goes on along the minus strand of CAMAOD020000201.1, from coordinate 1,240,650 downwards.
TGTCTCTGTCTCTGTCTCTGTCTCTGTCTCTGTCTCTGTCTCTGTCTCTGTCTCTGTCTCTGTCTGTGTCTCTGTCTCTGTCTCTGTCTCTGTCTCTGTCTCTGTCTCTGTCTCTGTCTCTGTCTCTGTCTCTGTCTCCGTCTCTGTCTCTGTCTCTGTGTCTGTCTCCGTCTCTGTCTGTGTCTCTGTCTCTGTCGCTGTCTCTGTCTCTGTCTCTGTCTCTGTCTCTGTCTCTGTCTCTGTCTCTGCCTCTGTCTCTGTTCCTGTCCCTCTCCCTGGCCCTGTCGCTGTCTCTGTCTCTGTCTCTGTCCCTGTCCCTCTCCCTGGCCCTGTCTCCGTCTCTGTCTCTGTCTCTGCCTCTATCTCCGTCTCCGTCTCTGTCTCTGTCTCTGTCTCTGTCTCTGTCTCTGTCTCTGTCTCTGTCTCTGTCTCTGTCTCTGTCTCTGTCTCTGTCTCTGTCTCTGTCTCTGTCTCTGTCTCTGTCTCTGTCTCTGTCTCTGTGTCTGTCTCTGTCTCTGTCTGTGTCTCTGTCTCTGTCGCTGTCTCTGTCTCTGTCTCTGTCTCTGTCCCTGTCTCTGTCTCTGTCTCTGTCTCTGTCTCTGTCTCTGTCTCTGTCTCTGTCTCTGTCTCTGTCTCCGTCTCTGTCTCTGTCTCTGTGTCTGTCTCCGTCTCTGTCTGTGTCTCTGTCTCTGTCGCTGTCTCTGTCTCTGTCTCTGTCTCTGTCTCTGTCTCTGTCTCTGTCTCTGTCTCTGTCTCTGTCTCTGTCTCTGTCTCTGTCTCTGTCTCTGTCTCTGCCTCCGCCTCTGTTTCTGTCTCTGCCACTGTCTGCGACTCTGTCTCTGTTTCTGTCTCTGTCTCTGTCTCTGTCTCTGTCTCTGTCTCTGTCTCTGTCTCTGTCTCTGCCTCTGTCTCTGTTCCTGTCCCTCTCCCTGGCCCTGTCGCTGTCTCTGTCTCTGTCTCTGTCTCTGTCCCTGTCCCTCTCCCTGGCCCTGTCTCCGTCTCTGTCTCTGTCTCTGCCTCTATCTCCGTCTCCGTCTCTGTCTCTGTCTCTGTCTCTGTCTCTGTCTCTGTCTCTGTCTCTGTCTCTGTCTCTGTCTCTGTCTCTGTCTCTGTCTCTGTCTCTGTGTCTGTCTCTGTCTCTGTCTGTGTCTCTGTCTCTGTCGCTGTCTCTGTCTCTGTCTCTGTCTCTGTCTCTGTCTCTGTCTCTGTCTCTGTCTCTGTCTCTGTCTCTGTCTCTGCCTCCGTCTCTGTTTCTGTCTCTGCCACTGTCTGCGACTCTGTCTCAGTTTCTGTCTCTGTCTCTGTCTCTGTCTCTGTCTCTGTCTCTGTCTCTGTCTCTGTCTCTGTCTCTGCCTCTGTCTCTGTCCCTGTCCCTCTCCCTGGCCCTGTCGCTGTCTCTGTCTCTGTCTCTGTCCCTGTCCCTCTCCCTGGCCCTGTCTCCGTCTCTGTCTCTGTCTCTGCCTCTATCTCCGTCTCCGTCTCTGTCTCTGTCTCTGTCTCTGTCTCTGTCTCTGTCTCTGTCTCTGTCTCTGTGTCTCTGCCTCTGCATTTCTGTCTCTGTGTCTCCGTCTCTGTGTCTCTGCCTCTGTCATTGTGTCTCGGTCTCTGTGAATCTCTCTCTCTCTGTCCCTGTCCCTGTCCCTCTCCTTGTCCCTGTCTCTGTCTCTGTCTCTGTCTATGTCTCTGTCTCTGTCTCTGTCTCTGTCTCTGTCTCTGCCTCTGTCTCTGTCCCCGTATCTGTCTCTGTCTCTGTTTCTGTCTCTGTCTCTGTCTCTGTCCCTGCCTCTGTCTCTGCATCTGTCTCTGTCTCTGTCTCTGTCTCTGTCTCTGTCTCTGTCTCTGTCTCTGTCTCTGTCGCTGTCTCTGTCTCTGTCTCTGTCTCTGTCTCCGTCTCTGTCTCTGTCTCTGTCTCTGTCTCTGTCTCTGTCTCTGTCTCTGTCTCTGTCGCTGTCTCTGTTTCTGTCTCTGTCTCTGTCTTCGTCTCCGTCTCCGTCTCCGTCTCCGTCTCTGTCTCTGTCTCTGTCTCTGTCTCTGTCCCTGTCTCTGTCTCTGTCTCTGTCTCTGTCTCTGTCTCTGTCTCTGTCTCTGTCACTGCCTCTGTCTCTGGCTCTGTCTCTGTCGCTGTCTCTTCCTCTGTCTCTGTCTCCGTCTCTGTCCCTGGCTCTGTCTCTGCATCTGTCTCTGTCTCCGTCTCTATCGCTGTCTCGGTCTTTGTCTCCGTCTCTGTTTCTGTCTCTGTCTCTGTCTCTGTCGCTGTCTCTGTCTCTGTCTCCTTGTCTCTGTCTCTGTCTCTGTCTCTGTCTCTGTCTCTGTCTCTGTCTCCTTGTCTCTGTCTCTGCATCTCTGTCTCTGTCTCTGCCTCTGTCTCTGTCACTGTCTCCGTCTCTGGCTCTGTCCCTGTCTCTGTCCCCGTCGCCGTCTTCATCTCTGTCTCTGTCTCTGTCTCTGCCTCTGTCTCTGTCTCTGTCTCTGTCTCTGTCTCTGTCCCTGTCTCTGTCTCTGCCTCTGTCTCTGTCCCTGTCCCTCTCCCTGGCCCTGTCGCTGTCTCTGTCTCTGTCTCTGTCCCTGTCCCTCTCCCTGGCCCTGTCTCCGTCTCTGTCTCTGCCTCTGCCTCTATCTCCGTCTCCGTCTCTGTCTCTGTCTCTGTCTCTGTCTCTGTCTCTGTCTCTGTCTCTGTCGCTGTCTCTCCCTCCGTCTCTGTCTCTGTCTCTGTCTCTGTCTCTGTCTCTGTCTCTGTCTCTGCCTCTGTCTCCGTCTCTGTCGCTGTCTCTCCCTCTGTCTCTGTCTCTGTCTCTGTCTCCGTCTCTGTGTCTCTGCCTTTGCATCTCTGTCTCTGTGTCTCCGTCTCTGTCATTGTGTCTCGGTCTCTGTGAATCTCTCTCTCTCTGTCTCTGTCCCTGTCCCTCTCCTTGTCCCTGTCTCTGTCTCTGTCTCTGTCTCTGTCTCTCTCTCTGTCGCTGTCTCTGTCCCTGTCTCTGTCTCTGTCTCTGTCTCTGTCTCTGTCTCTGTCTCTGTCTCTGTCTCTGTCTCTGTCTCTGTCTCTGTCTCTGTCTCTGCCTCCGTCTCTGTGTCTGCTTCTGCCACTGTCTGCGACTCTGTCTCTGTTTCTGTCTCTGTCTCTGTCTCTGTCTCTGTCTCTGTCTCTGTCTCTGTCTCTGCCTCTGTCTCTGTCCCTGTCCCTCTCCCTGGCCCAGTCGCTGTCTCTGTCTCTGTCCCTGTCCCTCTCCCTGGCCCTGTCTCCGTCTCTGTCCCTGCCTCTGCCTCTATCTCCGTCTCCGTCTCTGTCTCTGTCTCTGTCTCTGTCTCTGTCCCTGTCCCTCTCCCTGGCCCTGTCTCCGTCTCTGTCTCTGTCTCTGCCTCTATCTCCGTCTCCGTCTCTGTCTCTGTCTCTGTCTCTGTCTCTGTCTCTGTCTCCGTCTCTGTCGCTGTCTCTCCCTCTGTCTCTGTCTCTGTCTCTGTGAATCTCTCTCTCTCTGTCCCTGTCCCTGTCCCTCTCCTTGTCCCTGTCTCTGTCCCTGTCTCTGTCTCTGTCTCTGTCTCTGTCTCTGTCTCTGTCGCTGTCTCTGTCTCTGTCTCTGTCTCTGTCTCTGTCTCTGTCTCTGTCTCTGTCTCTGTCTCTGTCTCTGTCTCTGTCTCTGTCTCTGTCTCTGTCTCTGTCTCTGTCTCTGTCTCTGTCTCTGTCTCTGTCTCTGTCTCTGTCTCTGTCTCTGTCTCTGCCTCTGTCTCTGTCCCCGTATCTCTCTCTGTCTCTGTTTCTGTCTCTGTCTCTGTCTCTGTCTCTGTCTCTGTCTCTGTCTCTGTCTCTGTCTCTGCCTCCGTCTCTGTTTCTGTCTCTGCCACTGTCTGCGACTCTGTCTCTGTCTCTGTCTCTGTCTCTGTCTCTGTCTCTGTCTCTGCCTCTGTCTCTGTTCCTGTCCCTCTCCCTGGCCCTGTCGCTGTCTCTGTCTCTGTCTCTGTCCCTGTCCCTCTCCCTGGCCCTGTCTCCGTCTCTGTCTCTGTCTCTGCCTCTGTCTCTGTCCCTGTCCCTCTCCCTGGCCCTGTCGCTGTCTCTGTCTCTGTCTCTGTCCCTGTCCCTCTCCCTGGCCCTGTCTCCGTCTCTGTCTCTGTCTCTGCCTCTATCTCCGTCTCCGTCTCTGTCTCTGTCTCTGTCTCTGTCTCTGTCTCTGTCTCTGTCTCTGTCTCTGTCTCTGTCTCTGTCTCTGTCTCTGTCTCTGTCTCTGTCTGTGTCTCTGTCTCTGTCTCTGTCTCTGTCTCTGTCTCTGTCTCTGTCTCTGTCTCTGTCTCTGTCTCTGTCTCCGTCTCTGTCTCTGTCTCTGTGTCTGTCTCCGTCTCTGTCTGTGTCTCTGTCTCTGTCGCTGTCTCTGTCTCTGTCTCTGTCTCTGTCTCTGTCTCTGTCTCTGCCTCTGTCTCTGTTCCTGTCCCTCTCCCTGGCCCTGTCGCTGTCTCTGTCTCTGTCTCTGTCCCTGTCCCTCTCCCTGGCCCTGTCTCCGTCTCTGTCTCTGTCTCTGCCTCTATCTCCGTCTCCGTCTCTGTCTCTGTCTCTGTCTCTGTCTCTGTCTCTGTCTCTGTCTCTGTCTCTGTCTCTGTCTCTGTCTCTGTCTCTGTCTCTGTCTCTGTCTCTGTCTCTGTCTCTGTCTCTGTCTCTGTCTCTGTGTCTGTCTCTGTCTCTGTCTGTGTCTCTGTCTCTGTCGCTGTCTCTGTCTCTGTCTCTGTCTCTGTCCCTGTCTCTGTCTCTGTCTCTGTCTCTGTCTCTGTCTCTGTCTCTGTCTCTGTCTCTGTCTCTGTCTCCGTCTCTGTCTCTGTCTCTGTGTCTGTCTCCGTCTCTGTCTGTGTCTCTGTCTCTGTCGCTGTCTCTGTCTCTGTCTCTGTCTCTGTCTCTGTCTCTGTCTCTGTCTCTGTCTCTGTCTCTGTCTCTGTCTCTGTCTCTGTCTCTGCCTCCGCCTCTGTTTCTGTCTCTGCCACTGTCTGCGACTCTGTCTCTGTTTCTGTCTCTGTCTCTGTCTCTGTCTCTGTCTCTGTCTCTGTCTCTGTCTCTGTCTCTGCCTCTGTCTCTGTTCCTGTCCCTCTTCCTGGCCCTGTCGCTGTCTCTGTCTCTGTCTCTGTCTCTGTCCCTGTCCCTCTCCCTGGCCCTGTCTCCGTCTCTGTCTCTGTCTCTGCCTCTATCTCCGTCTCCGTCTCTGTCTCTGTCTCTGTCTCTGTCTCTGTCTCTGTCTCTGTCTCTGTCTCTGTCTCTGTCTCTGTCTCTGTCTCTGTCTCTGTCTCTGTGTCTGTCTCTGTCTCTGTCTGTGTCTCTGTCTCTGTCGCTGTCTCTGTCTCTGTCTCTGTCTCTGTCTCTGTCTCTGTCTCTGTCTCTGTCTCTGTCTCTGTCTCTGTCTCTGCCTCCGTCTCTGTTTCTGTCTCTGCCACTGTCTGCGACTCTGTCTCTGTTTCTGTCTCTGTCTCTGTCTCTGTCTCTGTCTCTGTCTCTGTCTCTGTCTCTGTCTCTGTCTCTGCCTCTGTCTCTGTCCCTGTCCCTCTCCCTGGCCCTGTCGCTGTCTCTGTCTCTGTCTCTGTCCCTGTCCCTCTCCCTGGCCCTGTCTCCGTCTCTGTCTCTGTCTCTGCCTCTATCTCCGTCTCCGTCTCTGTCTCTGTCTCTGTCTCTGTCTCTGTCTCTGTCTCTGTCTCTGTCTCTGTCTCTGTGTCTCTGCCTCTGCATTTCTGTCTCTGTGTCTCCGTCTCTGTGTCTCTGCCTCTGTCATTGTGTCTCGGTCTCTGTGAATCTCTCTCTCTCTGTCCCTGTCCCTGTCCCTCTCCTTGTCCCTGTCTCTGTCTCTGTCTCTGTCTATGTCTCTGTCTCTGTCTCTGTCTCTGTCTCTGTCTCTGCCTCTGTCTCTGTCCCCGTATCTGTCTCTGTCTCTGTTTCTGTCTCTGTCTCTGTCTCTGTCCCTGCCTCTGTCTCTGCATCTGTCTCCGTCTCTGTCTCTGTCTCTATCTCCGTCTCTGTCTCTGTCTCTGACTCCGTCTCTGTCTCTGTCTCTGTCTCTGTCTCCGTCTCTGTCTCTGTCTGTGTCTCTGCCTCTGTCTCGGTCATTGTCTCTGTCTCTGTCTCTGTCTCTGTCTCTGTCTTTGTCTCTGTCTCTGTGTCTCTGCCTCTGCATCTCTGTCTCTGTGTCTCCGTCTCTGTGTCTCAGCCTCTGTCATTGTGTCTCGGTCTCTGTAAATCTCTCTCTCTCTGTCTCTGTCCCTGTCCCTCTCCTTGTCCCTGTCGCTGTCTCTGTCTCTGTCTCTGTCTCTGTCTCTGTTACTGCCTCTGTCTCTGGCTCTGTCTCTGTCGCTGTCTCTTCCTCTGTCTCTGTCTCCGTCTCCGTCTCTGTCCCTGGCTCTGTCTCCGCCTCTGTCTCTGTCTCTGTCTCCGTCTCTGTCTCTGTCTCTGTGTCTGTCTCCGTCTCTGTCTGTGTCTCTGTCTCTGTCGCTGTCTCTGTCTCTGTCTCTGTCTCTGTCTCTGTCTCTGTCTCTGTCTCTGCCTCTGTCTCTGTTCCTGTCCCTCTCCCTGGCCCTGTCGCTGTCTCTGTCTCTGTCTCTGTCCCTGTCCCTCTCCCTGGCCCTGTCTCCGTCTCTGTCTCTGTCTCTGCCTCTATCTCCGTCTCTGTCTCTGTCTCTGTCTCTGTCTCTGTCTCTGTGTCTGTCTCTGTCTCTGTCTGTGTCTCTGTCTCTGTCGCTGTCTCTGTCTCTGTCTCTGTCTCTGTCCCTGTCTCTGTCTCTGTCTCTGTCTCTGTCTCTGTCTCTGTCTCTGTCTCTGTCTCTGTCTCTGTCTCTGTCTCTGTCTCCGTCTCTGTCTCTGTCTCTGTGTCTGTCTCCGTCTCTGTCTGTGTCTCTGTCTCTGTCGCTGTCTCTGTCTCTGTCTCTGTCTCTGTCTCTGTCTCTGTCTCTGTCTCTGTCTCTGTCTCTGTCTCTGTCTCTGTCTCTGTCTCTGCCTCCGTCTCTGTTTCTGTCTCTGCCACTGTCTGCGACTCTGTCTCTGTTTCTGTCTCTGTCTCTGTCTCTGTCTCTGTCTCTGTCTCTGTCTCTGTCTCTGTCTCTGTCTCTGCCTCTGTCTCTGTTCCTGTCCCTCTCCCTGGCCCTGTCGCTGTCTCTGTCTCTGTCTCTGTCCCTGTCCCTCTCCCTGGCCCTGTCTCCGTCTCTGTCTCTGTCTCTGCCTCTATCTCCGTCTCCGTCTCTGTCTCTGTCTCTGTCTCTGTCTCTGTCTCTGTCTCTGTCTCTGTCTCTGTCTCTGTCTCTGTCTCTGTCGCTGTCTATGTCTCTGTCTCTGTCTCTGACTCTGTCTCTGTCTCTGTCTCTGTCTCTGTCTCTGTTTCTGTCTCTGTCTCTGTCTCTGCCTCCGACTCTGTTTCTGTCTCTGCCACTGTCTGCCACTCTGTCTCTGTTTCTGTCTCTGTCTCTGTCTCTGTCTCTGTCTCTGTCTCTGTCTCTGCCTCTGTCTCTGTTCCTGTCCCTGTCTCTGTCTCTGTGTCTCTGTCTCTGGGTCTCTGTCTGAGTGTCTCTGCCTCTGTCTCTTTGTCTCTGTATCAGTTTCTTAGCCCCCGTGCCTACGTCTCTGTGTCTCTGACTCTGCATCTGCCTCTGTCTCTGTCTCTGTCTCTGTCTGTGTCTCTGCCTCTGTCTCGGTCATTGTCTCTGTCTCTGTCTCTGTCTCTGTCTCTGTCTCTGTCTCTGTCTCTGTCTCTGTCTCTGTCTCTGTCTCTGTCTCTGTGTCTGTCTCTGTCTCTGTCTGTGTCTCTGTCTCTGTCGCCGTCTCTGTCTCTGTCTCTGTCTCTGTCTCTGTCTCTGTCTCTGTCTCTGTCTCTGTCTCTGTCTCTGTCTCTGTCTCTGTCTCTGTCTCTGACTCTGTCTCTGTCTCTGTCTCTGTCTCTGTCTCTGTCTCTGTCTCTGTCTCTGCCTCTGTCTCTGTCCCCGTATCTGTCTCTGTCTCTGTTTCTGTGTCTGTCTCTGTCTCTGTCCCTGCCTCTGTCTCTGCATCTGTCTCCGTCTCTGTCTCTGTCTCTATCTCCGTCTCTGTCTCTGTTTCTGAATCCGTCTCTGTCTCTGTCTCTGTCTCTGTCTCTGTCTCTGTCTCTGTCTGTGTCTCTGCCTCTGTCTCGGTCATTGTCTCTGTCTCTGTCTCTGTCTCTGTCTCTGTCTCTGTCTCTGTCTCTGTCTCTGTCTCTGTCTCTGTGTCTCTGCCTCTGCATCTCTGTCTCTGTGTCTCCGTCTCTGTGTCTCTGCCTCTGTCATTGTGTCTCGGTCTCTGTAAATCTCTCTCTCTCTGTCTCTGTCCCTGTCCCTCTCCTTGTCCCTGTCGCTGTCTCTGTCTCTGTCTCTGTCTCTGTCTCTGTTACTGCCTCTGTCTCTGGCTCTGTCTCTGTCGCTGTCTCTTCCTCTGTCTCTGTCTCCGTCTCCGTCTCTGTCTCTGTCTCTGTCTCTGCCTCTGTCTCTGTCCCTGTCCCTCTCCCTGGCCCTGTCGCTGTCTCTGTCTCTGTCCCTGTCCCTCTCCCTGGCCCTGTCTCCGTCTCTGTCCCTGTCTCTGCCTCTATCTCCGTCTCCGTCTCTGTCTCTGTCTCTGTCTCTGTCTCTGTCTCTGTCCCTGTCCCTCTCCTTGTCCCTGTCTCTGTCTCTGTCTCTGTCTCTGTCTCTGTCTCTGTCTCTGTCTCTGTCGCTGTCTATGTCTCTGTCTCTGTCTCTGTCTCTGTCTCTGTCTCTGTCTCTGTCTCTGTCTCTGTTTCTGTCTCTGTCTCTGTCTCTGCCTCCGACTCTGTTTCTGTCTCTGCCACTTTCTGCCACTCTGTCTCTGTTTCTGTCTCTGTCTCTGTCTCTGTCTCTGTCTCTGTCTCTGTCTCTGTCTCTGTCTCTGTCTCTGTCTCTGTCGCTGTCTATGTCTCTGTCTCTGTCTCTGACTCTGTCTCTGTCTCTGTCTCTGTCTCTGTCTCTGTTTCTGTCTCTGTCTCTGTCTCTGCCTCCGACTCTGTTTCTGTCTCTGCCACTGTCTGCCACTCTGTCTCTGTTTCTGTCTCTGTCTCTGTCTCTGTCTCTGTCTCTGTCTCTGTCTCTGCCTCTGTCTCTGTTCCTGTCCCTGTCTCTGTCTCTGTGTCTCTGTCTCTGGGTCTCTGTCTGAGTGTCTCTGCCTCTGTCTCTTTGTCTCTGTATCAGTTTCTTAGCCCCCGTGCCTACGTCTCTGTGTCTCTGACTCTGCATCTGCCTCTGTCTCTGTCTCTGTCTCTGTCTGTGTCTCTGCCTCTGTCTCGGTCATTGTCTCTGTCTCTGTCTCTGTCTCTGTCTCTGTCTCTGTCTCTGTCTCTGTCTCTGTCTCTGTCTCTGTCTCTGTCTCTGTCTCTGTGTCTGTCTCTGTCTCTGTCTGTGTCTCTGTCTCTGTCGCCGTCTCTGTCTCTGTCTCTGTCTCTGTCTCTGTCTCTGTCTCTGTCTCTGTCTCTGTCTCTGTCTCTGTCTCTGTCTCTGTCTCTGACTCTGTCTCTGTCTCTGTCTCTGTCTCTGTCTCTGTCTCTGTCTCTGTCTCTGTCTCTGCCTCTGTCTCTGTCCCCGTATCTGTCTCTGTCTCTGTTTCTGTGTCTGTCTCTGTCTCTGTCCCTGCCTCTGTCTCTGCATCTGTCTCCGTCTCTGTCTCTGTCTCTATCTCCGTCTCTGTCTCTGTTTCTGAATCCGTCTCTGTCTCTGTCTCTGTCTCTGTCTCTGTCTCTGTCTCTGTCTGTGTCTCTGCCTCTGTCTCGGTCATTGTCTCTGTCTCTGTCTCTGTCTCTGTCTCTGTCTCTGTCTCTGTCTCTGTCTCTGTCTCTGTCTCTGTGTCTCTGCCTCTGCATCTCTGTCTCTGTGTCTCCGTCTCTGTGTCTCTGCCTCTGTCATTGTGTCTCGGTCTCTGTAAATCTCTCTCTCTCTGTCTCTGTCCCTGTCCCTCTCCTTGTCCCTGTCGCTGTCTCTGTCTCTGTCTCTGTCTCTGTCTCTGTTACTGCCTCTGTCTCTGGCTCTGTCTCTGTCGCTGTCTCTTCCTCTGTCTCTGTCTCCGTCTCCGTCTCTGTCTCTGTCTCTGTCTCTGCCTCTGTCTCTGTCCCTGTCCCTCTCCCTGGCCCTGTCGCTGTCTCTGTCTCTGTCCCTGTCCCTCTCCCTGGCCCTGTCTCCGTCTCTGTCCCTGTCTCTGCCTCTATCTCCGTCTCCGTCTCTGTCTCTGTCTCTGTCTCTGTCTCTGTCTCTGTCCCTGTCCCTCTCCTTGTCCCTGTCTCTGTCTCTGTCTCTGTCTCTGTCTCTGTCTCTGTCTCTGTCTCTGTCGCTGTCTATGTCTCTGTCTCTGTCTCTGTCTCTGTCTCTGTCTCTGTCTCTGTCTCTGTCTCTGTCTCTGTTTCTGTCTCTGTCTCTGTCTCTGCCTCCGACTCTGTTTCTGTCTCTGCCACTTTCTGCCACTCTGTCTCTGTTTCTGTCTCTGTCTCTGTCTCTGTCTCTGTCTCTGTCTCTGTCTCTGTCTCTGCCTCTGTCTCTGTCCCTGTCCCTCTCCCTGGCCCTGTCGCTGTCTCTGTCTCTGTCTCTGTCCCTGTCCCTCTCCCCGGCCCTGTCTCCGTCTCTGTCTCTGTCTCTACCTCTATCTCCGTCGCCGTCTCTGTCTCTGTCTCTGTCCCTGTCTCTGTCTCTGTCTCTGTCTCTGTCTCTGTCTCTGTCTCTGTCTCTGTCTCTGTCTCTGTCTCTGTCTCTGTCTCTGTCTCTGTCTCTGTCTCTGTCTCTGTCTCTGTCTCTGTCTCTGTCTCTGTCTCTGTCTCTGTCACTGCCTCCGCCTCTGTCTCTGTCTCTGTCTCTGTGTCTGTCTCTGTCTCTGTCTCTGTGTCTCTGTCTCTGGGTCTCTGTCTGAGTTTCTCTGTCTCTGTCTCTGTGTCTGTCTCTGTCTCTGTCTCTGTCTCTGTCTCTGTCTCTGTCACTGCCTCCGCCTCTGTCTCTGTCTCTGTCTCTGTCTCTGTCTCTGTGTCTCTGTCTCTGGGTCTCTGTCTGAGTGTCTCTGCCTCTGTCTCTTTGTCTCTGTATCAGTTTCTTAGCCCCCGTGCCTACGTCTCTGTGTCTCTGACTCTGCATCTGCCTCTGTCTCTGTCTCTGTCTCTGTCTCTGTCTCTGTCTCTGTTTCTGTCTCTGTCTCTGTCTCTGCCTCCGACTCTGTTTCTGTCTCTGCCACTTTCTGCCACTCTGTCTCTGTTTCTGTCTCTGTCTCTGTCTCTGTCTCTGTCTCTGTCTCTGTCTCTGTCTCTGCCTCTGTCTCTGTCCCTGTCCCTCTCCCTGGCCCTGTCGCTGTCTCTGTCTCTGTCTCTGTCCCTGTCCCTCTCCCCGGCCCTGTCTCCGTCTCTGTCTCTGTCTCTACCTCTATCTCCGTCGCCGTCTCTGTCTCTGTCTCTGTCCCTGTCTCTGTCTCTGTCTCTGTCTCTGTCTCTGTCTCTGTCTCTGTCTCTGTCTCTGTCTCTGTCTCTGTCTCTGTCTCTGTCTCTGTCTCTGTCTCTGTCTCTGTCTCTGTCTCTGTCTCTGTCTCTGTCTCTGTCTCTGTCTCTGTCTCTGTCTCTGTCTCTGTCTCTGTCTCTGTCTCTGTCTCTGTCACTGCCTCCGCCTCTGTCTCTGTCTCTGTCTCTGTGTCTGTCTCTGTCTCTGTCTCTGTGTCTCTGTCTCTGGGTCTCTGTCTGAGTTTCTCTGTCTCTGTCTCTGTGTCTGTCTCTGTCTCTGTCTCTGTCTCTGTCTCTGTCTCTGTCACTGCCTCCGCCTCTGTCTCTGTCTCTGTCTCTGTCTCTGTCTCTGTGTCTCTGTCTCTGGGTCTCTGTCTGAGTGTCTCTGCCTCTGTCTCTTTGTCTCTGTATCAGTTTCTTAGCCCCCGTGCCTACGTCTCTGTGTCTCTGACTCTGCATCTGCCTCTGTCTCTGTCTCTGTCTCTGTCTCTGCCTCTGTCTCTGTCTCTGTCTCTGTCTCTGTCTCTGTCTGTGTCTCTGTCTCTGTCTCTGTCTCTGTCTCTGTCTCTGTCTCTGTCTCTGTCTCTGTCTCTGTCTCTGTCTCTGTCTCTGTCTCTGACTCTGTCTCTGTCTCTGTCTCTGTCTCTGTCTCTGTCTCTGTCTCTGTCTCTGTCTCTGCCTCTGTCTCTGTCCCCGTATCTGTCTCTGTCTCTGTTTCTGTGTCTGTCTCTGTCTCTGTCCCTGCCTCTGTCTCTGCATCTGTCTCCGTCTCTGTCTCTGTCTCTATCTCCGTCTCTGTCTCTGTCTCTGAATCCGTCTCTGTCTCTGTCTCTGTCTCTGTCTCTGTCTCTGTCTGTGTCTCTGCCTCTGTCTCGGTCATTGTCTCTGTCTCTGTCTCTGTCTCTGTCTCTGTCTCTGTCTCTGTCTCTGTCTCTGTCTCTGTCTCTGTCTCTGTCTCTGTCTCTGTGTCTCTGCCTCTGCATCTCTGTCTCTGTGTCTCCGTCTCTGTGTCTCTGCCTCTGTCATTGTGTCTCGGTCTCTGTGAATCTCTCTCTCTCTGTCTCTGTCCCTGTCCCTCTCCTTGTCCCTGTCGCTGTCTCTGTCTCTGTCTCTGTCTCTGTCTCTGTCTCTGTCTCTGCCTCCGTCTCTGTATCCGTCTGTGTCTCTGTCGCTGTCTCTGTCTCTGTCTCTGTCTCTGTCTCTGTCTCTGTCTCTGTCTCTGTCTCTGTCTCTGTCTCTGTCTCTGTCTCTGTCTCTGTCTCTGTCTCTGTCTCTGTCTCTGTCTCTGTCTCTGCATCTCTGTCTCTGTGTCTCCGTCTCTGTGTCTCTGCCTCTGTCATTGTGTCTCGGTCTCTGTGAATCTCTCTCTCTCTGCCTCTGTCCCTGTCCCTCTCCTTGTCCCTGTCGCTGTCTCTGTCTCTGTCTCTGTCTCTGTCTCTGTCTCTGTCTCTGTCTCTGTCTCTGTCTCTGTCTCTGTCTCTGTCTGTGCCTCTGTCTCTGTCTCTGTCTCTGTCTCTGTCTCTGTCTCTGTCTCTGTCTCTGTCTCTGCCTCCGTCTCTGTATCCGTCTGTGTCTCTGTCGCTGTCTCTGTCTCTGTCTCTGTCTCTGTCTCTGTCTCTGTCTCTGTCTCTGTCTCTGTCTCTGTCTCTGTCTCTGTCTCTGTCTCTGTCTCTGTCTCTGTCTCTGTCTCTGTCTCTGTCTCTGTCTCTGTCTCTGTCTCTGCCTCCGTCCCTGTGTCTGTCTCTGCCACTGTCTGCGACTCTGTCTCTGTTTCTGTCTCTGTCTCTGTCTCTGTCTCTGTCTCTGTCTCTGTCTCTGTCTCTGTCTCTGTCTCTGCCTCTGTCTCCGTCCCTGTCCCTCTCCCTGGCCCTGTCGCTGTCTCTGTCTCTGTCTCTGTCCCTGTCCCTTTCCCTGGCCCTGTCTCCGTCTCTGTCTCTGTCTCTGCCTCCATCTCCGTGTCCGTCTCTGTCTCTGTCTCTGTCTCTGTCTCTGTCTCTGTCTCTGTCTCTGTCTCTGTCTCTGTCTCTGCCTCTGTCTCCGTCTCTGTCGCTGTCTCTCCCTCTGTCTCTGTCTCTGTCTCTGTCTCTGTCTCTGTCTCTGTGTCTCTGCCTTTGCATCTCTGTCTCTGTGTCTCCGTCTCTGTCATTGTGTCTCGGTCTCTGTGAATCTCTCTCTCTCTGTCTCTGTCCCTGTCCCTCTCCTTGTCCCTGTCTCTGTCTCTGTCTCTGTCTCTCTCTCTGTCGCTGTCTCTGTCGCTGTCTCTGTCTCTGTCTCTGTCTCTGTCTCTGTCTCTGTCTCTGTGTCTGTCTCTGTCTCTGTCTCTGTCTCTGTCTCTGTCTCTGCCTCCGTCTCTGTGTCTGTCTCTGCCACTGTCTGCGACTCTGTCTCTGTTTCTGTCTCTGTCTCTGTCTCTGTCTCTGTCTCTGTCTCTGTCTCTGCCTCTGTCTCTGTCCCTGTACCTCTCCCTGGCCCTGTCGCTGTCTCTGTCTCTGTCCCTGTCCCTCTCCCTGGCCCTGTCTCCGTCTCTGTCCCTGTCTCTGCCTCTGTCTCTGTCTCTGTCTCTGTCGCTGTCTCTGTCTCTGTCTCTGTCTCTGTCTCTGTCTCTGTCTCTGTCTCTGTCTCTGTCTCTGTCTCTGTCTCTGTCTCTGTCTCTGCCTCTGTCTCTGTCTCTGTCTCTGTCTCTGTCTCTGTCTCTGTCTCTGTCTCTGTCTCTGTCTCTGTCATTGTGTCTCGGTCTCTGTGAATCTCTCTCTCTCTGTCTCTGTCCCTGTCCCTCTCCTTGTCCCTGTCTCTGTCTCTGTCTCTGTCTCTGTCTCTCTCTCTGTCGCTGTCTCTGTCTCTGTCTCTGTCTCTGTCTCTGTCTCTGTCTCTGTCTCTGTCTCTGTCTCTGTCTCTGTCTCTGTCTCTGTCTCTGCCTCTGTCTCCGTCCCTGTCCCTCTCCCTGGCCCTGTCGCTGTCTCTGTCTCTGTCTCTGTCCCTGTCCCTCTCCCTGGCCCTGTCTCCGTCTCTGTCTCTGTCTCTGCCTCCATCTCCGTGTCCGTCTCTGTCTCTGTCTCTGTCTCTGTCTCTGTCTCTGTCTCTGTCTCTGTCTCTGTCTCTGTCTCTGTCTCTGCCTCTGTCTCCGTCTCTGTCGCTGTCTCTCCCTCTGTCTCTGTCTCTGTCTCTGTCTCTGTCTCTGTGTCTCTGCCTTTGCATCTCTGTCTCTGTGTCTCCGTCTCTGTCATTGTGTCTCGGTCTCTGTGAATCTCTCTCTCTCTGTCTCTGTCCCTGTCCCTCTCCTTGTCCCTGTCTCTGTCTCTGTCTCTGTCTCTCTCTCTGTCGCTGTCTCTGTCGCTGTCACTGTCTATGTCTCTGCCTCTGTCTCTGTCTCTGTCTCTGTGTCTGTCTCTGTCTCTGTCTCTGTCTCTGTCTCTGTCTCTGCCTCCGTCTCTGTGTCTGTCTCTGCCACTGTCTGCGACTCTGTCTCTGTTTCTGTCTCTGTCTCTGTCTCTGTCTCTGTCTCTGTCTCTGTCTCTGCCTCTGTCTCTGTCCCTGTACCTCTCCCTGGCCCTGTCGCTGTCTCTGTCTCTGTCCCTGTCCCTCTCCCTGGCCCTGTCTCCGTCTCTGTCCCTGTCTCTGCCTCTGTCTCTGTCTCTGTCTCTGTCGCTGTCTCTGTCTCTGTCTCTGTCTCTGTCTCTGTCTCTGTCTCTGTCTCTGTCTCTGTCTCTGTCTCTGTCTCTGTCTCTGTCTCTGCCTCTGTCTCTGTCTCTGTCTCTGTCTCTGTCTCTGTCTCTGTCTCTGTCTCTGTCTCTGTCTCTGTCTCTGTCTCTGTCATTGTGTCTCGGTCTCTGTGAATCTCTCTCTCTCTGTCTCTGTCTCTGCCTCTGTCTCTGTCCCCGTATCTGTCTCTGTCTCTGTTTCTGTGTCTGTCTCTGTCTCTGTCCCTGCCTCTGTCTCTGCATCTGTCTCCGTCTCTGTCTCTGTCTCTATCTCCGTCTCTGTCTCTGTCTCTGAATCCGTCTCTGTCTCTGTCTCTGTCTCTGTCTCTGTCTCTGTCTGTGTCTCTGCCTCTGTCTCGGTCATTGTCTCTGTCTCTGTCTCTGTCTCTGTCTCTGTCTCTGTCTCTGTCTCTGTCTCTGTCTCTGTCTCTGTCTCTGTCTCTGTGTCTCTGCCTCTGCATCTCTGTCTCTGTGTCTCCGTCTCTGTGTCTCTGCCTCTGTCATTGTGTCTCGGTCTCTGTGAATCTCTCTCTCTCTGTCTCTGTCCCTGTCCCTCTCCTTGTCCCTGTCGCTGTCTCTGTCTCTGTCTCTGTCTCTGTCTCTGTCTCTGTCTCTGCCTCCGTCTCTGTATCCGTCTGTGTCTCTGTCGCTGTCTCTGTCTCTGTCTCTGTCTCTGTCTCTGTCTCTGTCTCTGTCTCTGTCTCTGTCTCTGTCTCTGTCTCTGTCTCTGTCTCTGTCTCTGTCTCTGTCTCTGTCTCTGTCTCTGTCTCTGCATCTCTGTCTCTGTGTCTCCGTCTCTGTGTCTCTGCCTCTGTCATTGTGTCTCGGTCTCTGTGAATCTCTCTCTCTCTGTCTCTGTCCCTGTCCCTCTCCTTGTCCCTGTCGCTGTCTCTGTCTCTGTCTCTGTCTCTGTCTCTGTCTCTGTCTCTGTCTCTGTCTCTGTCTCTGTCTCTGTCTGTGCCTCTGTCTCTGTCTCTGTCTCTGTCTCTGTCTCTGTCTCTGTCTCTGTCTCTGTCTCTGCCTCCGTCTCTGTATCCGTCTGTGTCTCTGTCGCTGTCTCTGTCTCTGTCTCTGTCTCTGTCTCTGTCTCTGTCTCTGTCTCTGTCTCTGTCTCTGTCTCTGTCTCTGTCTCTGTCTCTGTCTCTGTCTCTGTCTCTGTCTCTGTCTCTGTCTCTGTCTCTGTCTCTGCCTCCGTCCCTGTGTCTGTCTCTGCCACTGTCTGCGACTCTGTCTCTGTTTCTGTCTCTGTCTCTGTCTCTGTCTCTGTCTCTGTCTCTGTCTCTGTCTCTGCCTCTGTCTCCGTCCCTGTCCCTCTCCCTGGCCCTGTCGCTGTCTCTGTCTCTGTCTCTGTCCCTGTCCCTCTCCCTGGCCCTGTCTCCGTCTCTGTCTCTGTCTCTGCCTCCATCTCCGTGTCCGTCTCTGTCTCTGTCTCTGTCTCTGTCTCTGTCTCTGTCTCTGTCTCTGTCTCTGTCTCTGTCTCTGCCTCTGTCTCCGTCTCTGTCGCTGTCTCTCCCTCTGTCTCTGTCTCTGTCTCTGTCTCTGTCTCTGTCTCTGTGTCTCTGCCTTTGCATCTCTGTCTCTGTGTCTCCGTCTCTGTCATTGTGTCTCGGTCTCTGTGAATCTCTCTCTCTCTGTCTCTGTCCCTGTCCCTCTCCTTGTCCCTGTCTCTGTCTCTGTCTCTGTCTCTCTCTCTGTCGCTGTCTCTGTCGCTGTCTCTGTCTCTGTCTCTGTCTCTGTCTCTGTCTCTGTCTCTGTGTCTGTCTCTGTCTCTGTCTCTGTCTCTGTCTCTGTCATTGTGTCTCGGTCTCTGTGAATCTCTCTCTCTCTGTCTCTGTCCCTGTCCCTCTCCTTGTCCCTGTCTCTGTCTCTGTTTCTGTCTCTGTCTCTGTCTCTGTCTCTGTCTCTGTGTCTCCGTCTCTGTCATTGTGTCTCGGTCTCTGTGAATCTCTCTCTCTCTGTCTCTGTCCCTGTCCCTCTCCTTGTCCCTGTCTCTGTCTCTGTCTCTGTCTCTGTCTCTGTCTCTGTCTCTGTCTCTGTCTCTGTCTCTGTCTCTGCCTCTGTCTCTGTCTCTGTCTCTGTCTCTGTCTCTGTCTCTGTCTCTGTCTCTGTCTCTGTCTCTGTCTCTGTCATTGTGTCTCGGTCTCTGTGAATCTCTCTCTCTCTGTCTCTGTCCCTGTCCCTCTCCTTGTCCCTGTCTCTGTCTCTGTTTCTGTCTCTGTCTCTGTCTCTGTCTCTGTCTCTGTCTCTGTCTCTGTCTCTGTCTCTGTCTCTGCCTCTGTCTCTGTTCCTGTCCCTCTCCCTGGCCCTGTCGCTGTCTCTGTCTCTGTCTCTGTCCCTGTCCCTCTCCCTGGCCCTGTCTCCGTCTCTGTCTCTGTCTCTGCCTCTATCTCCGTCTCCGTCTCTGTCTCTGTCTCTGTCTCTGTCTCTGTCTCTGTCTCTGTCTCTGTCTCTGTCTCTGTCTCTGTCTCTGTCTCTGTGTCTGTCTCTGTCTCTGTCTGTGTCTCTGTCTCTGTCGCTGTCTCTGTCTCTGTCTCTGTCTCTGTCTCTGTCTCTGTCTCTGTCTCTGTCTCTGTCTCTGCCTCTGTCTCTGTCCCTGTCCCTCCCCCTGGCCCTGTCGCTGTCTCTGTCTCTGTCCCTGTCCCTCTCCCTGGCCCTGTCTCCGTCTCTGTCCCTGTCTCTGCCTCTATCTCCGTCTCCGTCTCTGTCTCTGTCTCTGTCTCTGTCTCTGTCTCTGTCTCTGTCCCTGTCCCTCTCCTTGTCCCTGTCTCTGTCTCTGTCTCTGTCTCTGTCTCTGTCTCTGTCTCTGTCTCTGTCTCTGTCTCTGTCGCTGTCTATGTCTCTGTCTCTGTCTCTGACTCTGTCTCTGTCTCTGTCTCTGTCTCTGTCTCTGTTTCTGTCTCTGTCTCTGTCTCTGCCTCCGACTCTGTTTCTGTCTCTGCCACTGTCTGCCACTCTGTCTCTGTTTCTGTCTCTGTCTCTGTCTCTGTCTCTGTCTCTGTCTCTGTCTCTGCCTCTGTCTCTGTCCCTGTCCCTGTCTCTGTCTCTGTGTCTCTGTCTCTGGGTCTCTGTCTGAGTGTCTCTGCCTCTGTCTCTTTGTCTCTGTATCAGTTTCTTAGCCCCCGTGCCTACGTCTCTGTGTCTCTGACTCTGCATCTGCCTCTGTCTCTGTCTCTGTCTCTGTCTGTGTCTCTGCCTCTGTCTCGGTCATTGTCTCTGTCTCTGTCTCTGTCTCTGTCTCTGTCTCTGTCTCTGTCTCTGTCTCTGTCTCTGTCTCTGTCTCTGTCTCTGTCTCTGTGTCTGTCTCTGTCTCTGTCTGTGTCTCTGTCTCTGTCGCCGTCTCTGTCTCTGTCTCTGTCTCTGTCTCTGTCTCTGTCTCTGTCTCTGTCTCTGTCTCTGTCTCTGTCTCTGTCTCTGTCTCTGACTCTGTCTCTGTCTCTGTCTCTGTCTCTGTCTCTGTCTCTGTCTCTGTCTCTGTCTCTGCCTCTGTCTCTGTCCCCGTATCTGTCTCTGTCTCTGTTTCTGTGTCTGTCTCTGTCTCTGTCCCTGCCTCTGTCTCTGCATCTGTCTCCGTCTCTGTCTCTGTCTCTATCTCCGTCTCTGTCTCTGTTTCTGAATCCGTCTCTGTCTCTGTCTCTGTCTCTGTCTCTGTCTCTGTCTCTGTCTGTGTCTCTGCCTCTGTCTCGGTCATTGTCTCTGTCTCTGTCTCTGTCTCTGTCTCTGTCTCTGTCTCTGTCTCTGTCTCTGTCTCTGTCTCTGTGTCTCTGCCTCTGCATCTCTGTCTCTGTGTCTCCGTCTCTGTGTCTCTGCCTCTGTCATTGTGTCTCGGTCTCTGTAAATCTCTCTCTCTCTGTCTCTGTCCCTGTCCCTCTCCTTGTCCCTGTCGCTGTCTCTGTCTCTGTCTCTGTCTCTGTCTCTGTTACTGCCTCTGTCTCTGGCTCTGTCTCTGTCGCTGTCTCTTCCTCTGTCTCTGTCTCCGTCTCCGTCTCTGTCTCTGTCTCTGTCTCTGCCTCTGTCTCTGTCCCTGTCCCTCTCCCTGGCCCTGTCGCTGTCTCTGTCTCTGTCCCTGTCCCTCTCCCTGGCCCTGTCTCCGTCTCTGTCCCTGTCTCTGCCTCTATCTCCGTCTCCGTCTCTGTCTCTGTCTCTGTCTCTGTCTCTGTCTCTGTCCCTGTCCCTCTCCTTGTCCCTGTCTCTGTCTCTGTCTCTGTCTCTGTCTCTGTCTCTGTCTCTGTCGCTGTCTATGTCTCTGTCTCTGTCTCTGTCTCTGTCTCTGTCTCTGTCTCTGTCTCTGTCTCTGTTTCTGTCTCTGTCTCTGTCTCTGCCTCCGACTCTGTTTCTGTCTCTGCCACTTTCTGCCACTCTGTCTCTGTTTCTGTCTCTGTCTCTGTCTCTGTCTCTGTCTCTGTCTCTGTCTCTGTCTCTGTCTCTGCCTCTGTCTCTGTCCCTGTCCCTCTCCCTGGCCCTGTCGCTGTCTCTGTCTCTGTCTCTGTCCCTGTCCCTCTCCCCGGCCCTGTCTCCGTCTCTGTCTCTGTCTCTACCTCTATCTCCGTCGCCGTCTCTGTCTCTGTCTCTGTCCCTGTCTCTGTCTCTGTCTCTGTCTCTGTCTCTGTCTCTGTCTCTGTCTCTGTCTCTGTCTCTGTCTCTGTCTCTGTCTCTGTCTCTGTCTCTGTCTCTGTCTCTGTCTCTGTCTCTGTCTCTGTCTCTGTCTCTGTCTCTGTCTCTGTCTCTGTCTCTGTCTCTGTCTCTGTCTCTGTCTCTGTCTCTGTCTCTGTCTCTGTCTCTGTCTCTGTCACTGCCTCCGCCTCTGTCTCTGTCTCTGTCTCTGTGTCTGTCTCTGTCTCTGTCTCTGTGTCTCTGTCTCTGGGTCTCTGTCTGAGTTTCTCTGTCTCTGTCTCTGTGTCTGTCTCTGTCTCTGTCTCTGTCTCTGTCTCTGTCTCTGTCACTGCCTCCGCCTCTGTCTCTGTCTCTGTCTCTGTCTCTGTCTCTGTGTCTCTGTCTCTGGGTCTCTGTCTGAGTGTCTCTGCCTCTGTCTCTTTGTCTCTGTATCAGTTTCTTAGCCCCCGTGCCTACGTCTCTGTGTCTCTGACTCTGCATCTGCCTCTGTCTCTGTCTCTGTCTCTGTCTCTGCCTCTGTCTCTGTCTCTGTCTCTGTCTCTGTCTCTGTCTGTGTCTCTGTCTCTGTCTCTGTCTCTGTCTCTGTCTCTGTCTCTGTCTCTGTCTCTGTCTCTGTCTCTGTCTCTGTCTCTGTCTCTGACTCTGTCTCTGTCTCTGTCTCTGTCTCTGTCTCTGTCTCTGTCTCTGTCTCTGTCTCTGTCTCTGCCTCTGTCTCTGTCCCCGTATCTGTCTCTGTCTCTGTTTCTGTGTCTGTCTCTGTCTCTGTCCCTGCCTCTGTCTCTGCATCTGTCTCCGTCTCTGTCTCTGTCTCTATCTCCGTCTCTGTCTCTGTCTCTGAATCCGTCTCTGTCTCTGTCTCTGTCTCTGTCTCTGTCTCTGTCTGTGTCTCTGCCTCTGTCTCGGTCATTGTCTCTGTCTCTGTCTCTGTCTCTGTCTCTGTCTCTGTCTCTGTCTCTGTCTCTGTCTCTGTCTCTGTCTCTGTCTCTGTCTCTGTGTCTCTGCCTCTGCATCTCTGTCTCTGTGTCTCCGTCTCTGTGTCTCTGCCTCTGTCATTGTGTCTCGGTCTCTGTGAATCTCTCTCTCTCTGTCTCTGTCCCTGTCCCTCTCCTTGTCCCTGTCGCTGTCTCTGTCTCTGTCTCTGTCTCTGTCTCTGTCTCTGTCTCTGTCTCTGTCTCTGTCTCTGTCTCTGTCTCTGTCTCTGTCTCTGTCTGTGCCTCTGTCTCTGTCTCTGTCTCTGTCTCTGTCTCTGTCTCTGTCTCTGTCTCTGTCTCTGTCTCTGCCTCCGTCTCTGTATCCGTCTGTGTCTCTGTCGCTGTCTCTGTCTCTGTCTCTGTCTCTGTCTCTGTCTCTGTCTCTGTCTCTGTCTCTGTCTCTGTCTCTGTCTCTGTCTCTGTCTCTGTCTCTGTCTCTGTCTCTGTCTCTGTCTCTGTCTCTGTCTCTGTCTCTGTCTCTGTCTCTGCCTCCGTCCCTGTGTCTGTCTCTGCCACTGTCTGCGACTCTGTCTCTGTTTCTGTCTCTGTCTCTGTCTCTGTCTCTGTCTCTGTCTCTGTCTCTGTCTCTGTCTCTGCCTCTGTCTCCGTCCCTGTCCCTCTCCCTGGCCCTGTCGCTGTCTCTGTCTCTGTCTCTGTCCCTGTCCCTCTCCCTGGCCCTGTCTCCGTCTCTGTCTCTGTCTCTGCCTCCATCTCCGTGTCCGTCTCTGTCTCTGTCTCTGTCTCTGTCTCTGTCTCTGTCTCTGTCTCTGTCTCTGTCTCTGTCTCTGCCTCTGTCTCCGTCTCTGTCGCTGTCTCTCCCTCTGTCTCTGTCTCTGTCTCTGTCTCTGTCTCTGTCTCTGTGTCTCTGCCTTTGCATCTCTGTCTCTGTGTCTCCGTCTCTGTCATTGTGTCTCGGTCTCTGTGAATCTCTCTCTCTCTGTCTCTGTCCCTGTCCCTCTCCTTGTCCCTGTCTCTGTCTCTGTCTCTGTCTCTCTCTCTGTCGCTGTCTCTGTCGCTGTCTCTGTCTCTGTCTCTGTCTCTGTCTCTGTCTCTGTCTCTGTGTCTGTCTCTGTCTCTGTCTCTGTCTCTGTCTCTGTCTCTGCCTCCGTCTCTGTGTCTGTCTCTGCCACTGTCTGCGACTCTGTCTCTGTTTCTGTCTCTGTCTCTGTCTCTGTCTCTGTCTCTGTCTCTGTCTCTGCCTCTGTCTCTGTCCCTGTACCTCTCCCTGGCCCTGTCGCTGTCTCTGTCTCTGTCCCTGTCCCTCTCCCTGGCCCTGTCTCCGTCTCTGTCCCTGTCTCTGCCTCTGTCTCTGTCTCTGTCTCTGTCGCTGTCTCTGTCTCTGTCTCTGTCTCTGTCTCTGTCTCTGTCTCTGTCTCTGTCTCTGTCTCTGTCTCTGTCTCTGTCTCTGTCTCTGTCTCTGCCTCTGTCTCTGTCTCTGTCTCTGTCTCTGTCTCTGTCTCTGTCTCTGTCTCTGTCTCTGTCTCTGTCATTGTGTCTCGGTCTCTGTGAATCTCTCTCTCTCTGTCTCTGTCCCTGTCCCTCTCCTTGTCCCTGTCTCTGTCTCTGTCTCTGTCTCTGTCTCTCTCTCTGTCGCTGTCTCTGTCTCTGTCTCTGTCTCTGTCTCTGTCTCTGTCTCTGTCTCTGTCTCTGTCTCTGTCTCTGTCTCTGTCTCTGCCTCTGTCTCCGTCCCTGTCCCTCTCCCTGGCCCTGTCGCTGTCTCTGTCTCTGTCTCTGTCCCTGTCCCTCTCCCTGGCCCTGTCTCCGTCTCTGTCTCTGTCTCTGCCTCCATCTCCGTGTCCGTCTCTGTCTCTGTCTCTGTCTCTGTCTCTGTCTCTGTCTCTGTCTCTGTCTCTGTCTCTGTCTCTGCCTCTGTCTCCGTCTCTGTCGCTGTCTCTCCCTCTGTCTCTGTCTCTGTCTCTGTCTCTGTCTCTGTGTCTCTGCCTTTGCATCTCTGTCTCTGTGTCTCCGTCTCTGTCATTGTGTCTCGGTCTCTGTGAATCTCTCTCTCTCTGTCTCTGTCCCTGTCCCTCTCCTTGTCCCTGTCTCTGTCTCTGTCTCTGTCTCTCTCTCTGTCGCTGTCTCTGTCGCTGTCACTGTCTATGTCTCTGTCTCTGTCTCTGTCTCTGTCTCTGTGTCTGTCCCTGTCTCTGTCTCTGTCTCTGTCTCTGTCTCTGCCTCCGTCTCTGTGTCTGTCTCTGCCACTGTCTGCGACTCTGTCTCTGTTTCTGTCTCTGTCTCTGTCTCTGTCTCTGTCTCTGTCTCTGTCTCTGTCTCTGCCTCTGTCTCTGTCCCTGTACCTCTCCCTGGCCCTGTCGCTGTCTCTGTCTCTGTCCCTGTCCCTCTCCCTGGCCCTGTCTCCGTCTCTGTCCCTGTCTCTGCCTCTGTCTCTGTCTCTGTCTCTGTCGCTGTCTCTGTCTCTGTCTCTGTCTCTGTCTCTGTCTCTGTCTCTGTCTCTGTCTCTGTCTCTGTCTCTGTCTCTGTCTCTGTCTCTGCCTCTGTCTCTGTCTCTGTCTCTGTCTCTGTCTCTGTCTCTGTCTCTGTCTCTGTCTCTGTCTCTGTCTCTGTCATTGTGTCTCGGTCTCTGTGAATCTCTCTCTCTCTGTCTCTGTCCCTGTCCCTCTCCTTGTCCCTGTCTCTGTCTCTGTCTCTGTCTCTGTCTCTCTCTCTGTCGCTGTCTCTGTCTCTGTCTCTGTCTCTGTCTCTGTCTCTGTCTCTGTCTCTGTCTCTGTCTCTGTCTCTGTCTCTGTCTCTGTCTCTGTCTCTGTCTCTGTCTCTGTCTCTGTCTCTGTCTCTGCCTCCGTCTCTGTGTCTGTCTCTGCCACTGTCTGCGACTCTGTCTCTGTTTCTGTCTCTGTCTCTGTCTCTGTCTCTGTCTCTGTCTCTGTCTCTGTCTCTGTCTCTGTCTCTGTCTCTGCCTCTGTCTCTGTCCCTCTCCCTCTCCCTGGCCCTGTCGCTGTCTCTGTCTCTGTCCCTGTCCCTCTCCCTGGCCCTGTCTCCGTCTCTGTCCCTGTCTCTGCCTCTATCTCCGTCTCCGTCTCTGTCTCTGTCTCTGTCTCTGTCTCTGTCCCTGTCCCTCTCCTTGTCCCTGTCTCTGTCTCTCTCTCTGTCTCTGTCGCTGTCTCTGTCTCTGTCTCTGTCGCTGTCTCTGTCTCTGTCTCTGTCTCTGTCTCTGTCTCTGTCTCTGTCTCTGACTCTGTCTCTGTCTCTGTCTCTGTCTCTGTCTCTGTCTCTGTCTCTGTCTCTGTCTCTGCCTCTGTCTCTGTCCCCGTATCTGTCTCTGTCTCTGTTTCTGTGTCTGTCTCTGTCTCTGTCCCTGCCTCTGTCTCTGCATCTGTCTCCGTCTCTGTCTCTGTCTCTATCTCCGTCTCTGTCTCTGTCTCTGAATCCGTCTCTGTCTCTGTCTCTGTCTCTGTCTCTGTCTCTGTCTGTGTCTCTGCCTCTGTCTCGGTCATTGTCTCTGTCTCTGTCTCTGTCTCTGTCTCTGTCTCTGTCTCTGTCTCTGTCTCTGTCTCTGTCTCTGTCTCTGTCTCTGTGTCTCTGCCTCTGCATCTCTGTCTCTGTGTCTCCGTCTCTGTGTCTCTGCCTCTGTCATTGTGTCTCGGTCTCTGTGAATCTCTCTCTCTCTGTCTCTGTCCCTGTCCCTCTCCTTGTCCCTGTCGCTGTCTCTGTCTCTGTCTCTGTCTCTGTCTCTGTCTCTGTCTCTGCCTCCGTCTCTGTATCCGTCTGTGTCTCTGTCGCTGTCTCTGTCTCTGTCTCTGTCTCTGTCTCTGTCTCTGTCTCTGTCTCTGTCTCTGTCTCTGTCTCTGTCTCTGTCTCTGTCTCTGTCTCTGTCTCTGTCTCTGTCTCTGTCTCTGTCTCTGTCTCTGCATCTCTGTCTCTGTGTCTCCGTCTCTGTGTCTCTGCCTCTGTCATTGTGTCTCGGTCTCTGTGAATCTCTCTCTCTCTGTCTCTGTCCCTGTCCCTCTCCTTGTCCCTGTCGCTGTCTCTGTCTCTGTCTCTGTCTCTGTCTCTGTCTCTGTCTCTGTCTCTGTCTCTGTCTCTGTCTCTGTCTGTGCCTCTGTCTCTGTCTCTGTCTCTGTCTCTGTCTCTGTCTCTGTCTCTGTCTCTGTCTCTGCCTCCGTCTCTGTATCCGTCTGTGTCTCTGTCGCTGTCTCTGTCTCTGTCTCTGTCTCTGTCTCTGTCTCTGTCTCTGTCTCTGTCTCTGTCTCTGTCTCTGTCTCTGTCTCTGTCTCTGTCTCTGTCTCTGTCTCTGTCTCTGTCTCTGTCTCTGTCTCTGTCTCTGCCTCCGTCCCTGTGTCTGTCTCTGCCACTGTCTGCGACTCTGTCTCTGTTTCTGTCTCTGTCTCTGTCTCTGTCTCTGTCTCTGTCTCTGTCTCTGTCTCTGTCTCTGCCTCTGTCTCCGTCCCTGTCCCTCTCCCTGGCCCTGTCGCTGTCTCTGTCTCTGTCTCTGTCCCTGTCCCTCTCCCTGGCCCTGTCTCCGTCTCTGTCTCTGTCTCTGCCTCCATCTCCGTGTCCGTCTCTGTCTCTGTCTCTGTCTCTGTCTCTGTCTCTGTCTCTGTCTCTGTCTCTGTCTCTGTCTCTGCCTCTGTCTCCGTCTCTGTCGCTGTCTCTCCCTCTGTCTCTGTCTCTGTCTCTGTCTCTGTCTCTGTCTCTGTCTCTGTGTCTCTGCCTTTGCATCTCTGTCTCTGTGTCTCCGTCTCTGTCATTGTGTCTCGGTCTCTGTGAATCTCTCTCTCTCTGTCTCTGTCCCTGTCCCTCTCCTTGTCCCTGTCTCTGTCTCTGTCTCTGTCTCTCTCTCTGTCGCTGTCTCTGTCGCTGTCTCTGTCTCTGTCTCTGTCTCTGTCTCTGTCTCTGTCTCTGTGTCTGTCTCTGTCTCTGTCTCTGTCTCTGTCTCTGTCTCTGTCTCTGTCTCTGTCTCTGTCTCTGTCTCTGCCTCTGTCTCTGTCCCTGTACCTCTCCCTGGCCCTGTCGCTGTCTCTGTCTCTGTCCCTGTCCCTCTCCCTGGCCCTGTCTCCGTCTCTGTCCCTGTCTCTGCCTCTGTCTCTGTCTCTGTCTCTGTCGCTGTCTCTGTCTCTGTCTCTGTCTCTGTCTCTGTCTCTGTCTCTGTCTCTGTCTCTGTCTCTGTCTCTGTCTCTGTCTCTGCCTCTGTCTCTGTCTCTGTCTCTGTCTCTGTCTCTGTCTCTGTCTCTGTCTCTGTCTCTGTCTCTGTCTCTGTCTCTGTCATTGTGTCTCGGTCTCTGTGAATCTCTCTCTCTCTGTCTCTGTCCCTGTCCCTCTCCTTGTCCCTGTCTCTGTCTCTGTCTCTGTCTCTGTCTCTCTCTCTGTCGCTGTCTCTGTCTCTGTCTCTGTCTCTGTCTCTGTCTCTGTCTCTGTCTCTGTCTCTGTCTCTGTCTCTGTCTCTGTCTCTGCCTCTGTCTCCGTCCCTGTCCCTCTCCCTGGCCCTGTCGCTGTCTCTGTCTCTGTCTCTGTCCCTGTCCCTCTCCCTGGCCCTGTCTCCGTCTCTGTCTCTGTCTCTGCCTCCATCTCCGTGTCCGTCTCTGTCTCTGTCTCTGTCTCTGTCTCTGTCTCTGTCTCTGTCTCTGTCTCTGTCTCTGTCTCTGTCTCTGCCTCTGTCTCCGTCTCTGTCGCTGTCTCTCCCTCTGTCTCTGTCTCTGTCTCTGTCTCTGTCTCTGTGTCTCTGCCTTTGCATCTCTGTCTCTGTGTCTCCGTCTCTGTCATTGTGTCTCGGTCTCTGTGAATCTCTCTCTCTCTGTCTCTGTCCCTGTCCCTCTCCTTGTCCCTGTCTCTGTCTCTGTCTCTGTCTCTCTCTCTGTCGCTGTCTCTGTCGCTGTCTCTGTCTATGTCTCTGTCTCTGTCTCTGTCTCTGTCTCTGTCTCTGTGTCTGTCTCTGTCTCTGTCTCTGTCTCTGTCTCTGTCTCTGCCTCCGTCTCTGTGTCTGTCTCTGCCACTGTCTGCGACTCTGTCTCTGTTTCTGTCTCTGTCTCTGTCTCTGTCTCTGTCTCTGTCTCTGTCTCTGCCTCTGTCTCTGTCCCTGTACCTCTCCCTGGCCCTGTCGCTGTCTCTGTCTCTGTCCCTGTCCCTCTCCCTGGCCCTGTCTCCGTCTCTGTCCCTGTCTCTGTCTCTGTCGCTGTCTCTGTCTCTGTCTCTGTCTCTGTCTCTGTCTCTGTCTCTGTCTCTGTCTCTGTCTCTGTCTCTGTCTCTGTCTCTGTCTCTGCCTCTGTCTCTGTCTCTGTCTCTGTCTCTGTCTCTGTCTCTGTCTCTGTCTCTGTCTCTGTCTCTGTCTCTGTCATTGTGTCTCGGTCTCTGTGAATCTCTCTCTCTCTGTCTCTGTCCCTGTCCCTCTCCTTGTCCCTGTCTCTGTCTCTGTCTCTGTCTCTGTCTCTCTCTCTGTCGCTGTCTCTGTCTCTGTCTCTGTCTCTGTCTCTGTCTCTGTCTCTGTCTCTGTCTCTGTCTCTGTCTCTGTCTCTGTCTCTGTCTCTGTCTCTGTCTCTGTCTCTGTCTCTGTCTCTGTCTCTGCCTCCGTCTCTGTGTCTGTCTCTGCCACTGTCTGCGACTCTGTCTCTGTTTCTGTCTCTGTCTCTGTCTCTGTCTCTGTCTCTGTCTCTGTCTCTGTCTCTGTCTCTGTCTCTGCCTCTGTCTCTGTCCCTCTCCCTCTCCCTGGCCCTGTCGCTGTCTCTGTCTCTGTCCCTGTCCCTCTCCCTGGCCCTGTCTCCGTCTCTGTCCCTGTCTCTGCCTCTATCTCCGTCTCCGTCTCTGTCTCTGTCTCTGTCTCTGTCTCTGTCCCTGTCCCTCTCCTTGTCCCTGTCTCTGTCTCTCTCTCTGTCTCTGTCGCTGTCTCTGTCTCTGTCTCTGTCGCTGTCTCTGTCTCTGTCTCTGTCTCTGTCTCTGTCTCTGTCTCTGTCTCTGTCTCTGTCTCTGTCTCTGTCTCTGTCTCTGTCTCTGTCTCTGTCTCTGTCTCTGTCTCTGCCTCCGTCTCTGTTTCTGTCTCTGCCACTGTCTGCGACTCTGTCTCTGTTTCTGTCTCTGTCTCTGTCTCTGCCTCTGTCTCTGTCTCTGTCTCTGTCTCTGCCTCTGTCTCTGTCCCTGTCCCTCTCCCTGGCCCTGTCGCTGTCTCTGTCTCTCTCTCTGTCCCTGTCCCTCTCCCCGGCCCTGTCTCCGTCTCTGTCTCTGTCTCTGCCTCTATCTCCGTCTCCGTCTCTGTCTCTGTCTCTGTCCCTGTCTCTGTCTCTGTCTCTGTCTCTGTCTCTGTCTCTGTCTCTGTCTCTGTCTCTGTCTCTGTCTCTGTCTCTGTCTCTGTCTCTGTCTCTGTCTCTGTCTCTGTCTCTGTCTCTGTCTCTGTCTCTGTCTCTGTCTCTGTCTCTGTCTCTGTCTCTGTCTCTGTCTCTGTCTCTGTCACTGCCTCCGCCTCGGTCTCTGTCTCTGTCTCTGTCTCTGTCTCTGTCTCTGTCTCTGTGTCTCTGTCTCTGGGTTTCTGTCTGAGTTTCTCTGTCTCTGTCTCTGTGTCTGTCTCTGTCTCTGTCTCTGTCTCTATCTCTGTCACTGCCTCCGCCTCTGTCTCTGTCTCTGTCTCTGTCTCTGTCTCTGTGTCTCTGTCTCTGGGTCTCTGTCTGAGTGTCTCTGCCTCTGTCTCTTTGTCTCTGTATCAGTTTCTTAGCCCCCGTGCCTACGTCTCCGTGTCTCTGACTCTGCATCTGCCTCTGTCTCTCTCTCTGTCTCTGTCTCTGTCTCTGTCTCTGTCTCTGTCTCTGTCTCTGTCTCTGTCTCTGTCTCTGTCTCTGTCTCTGTCTCTGTCTCTGTCGCTGCCGCTGTCTCTTCCTCTGTCTCTGTCTCCGTCTCTGTCCCTGGCACTGTCTCTGCCTCTGTCTACGTCTCTATCTCTGTCTCGGTCTCTGCGTCTGTCTCTGTCTCTGTCTCTGTCTCTGTCTCTGTCTCTGTCTCTGTCTCTGTCTCCGTCTCTGTCTCCGTCTCTGTCTCTGTCTCTGTCACTGTCTCTGTCTCTGTCTCTGTCTCTGTCTCTGTCTCTGTCTCTGTCTCTGTCTCTGTCTCCGTCTCTGTCTCTGTCTCTGCCTCTGTCTCTGTCTCTGTCTCTGTGTCTCTGTCTCTGGGTCTCTGTCTGAGTGCCTCTGCCTCTGTCTCTTTGTCTCTGTATCAGTTTCTTAGCCCCCGTGCCTATGTCTCAGTGTCTCTGCCTCTGCATCTGCCTCTGTCTCTGTCTCTGTCTCTGTCTCTGTCTCTGTCTCTGTCTCTGTCGCTGCCG
The DNA here is from genome assembly GCA_945859595.2 of Megachile willughbiella. NCBI lineage: Eukaryota > Metazoa > Arthropoda > Insecta > Hymenoptera > Megachilidae > Megachile > Megachile willughbiella. The sequence continues at coordinate 1,211,681 of CAMAOD020000201.1, read as the reverse complement.
CTGCCGCTGTCTCTTCCTTTGTCTCTGTCTCCGTCTGTGTCTCTGCCTCTGTCTCTGGGTCTCTGTCTGTGTGTCCCTGCCTCTGTCTCTTTGTCTCTGTCTCTGCATCTCTGTCTCTGTGTCTCCGTCTCTGTGTCTCTGCCTCTGTCATTGTGTCTCGGTCTCTGTGAATCTCTCTGTCTCTGTCTCTGTCTCTGTGTCTCTGTCTCTGGGTCTGTCTCTGTTTATGTGTCTGTCTCTGTCTCTGTCTCTGCATCTCTGCCTCCGTGCCGATGTCTCTATGTCTCTGTCTCTGTCTCTGTCTCTGTCTCTGCTTCTGTCTCTGTCCCCGTATCTGTCTCTGTCTCTGTTTCTGTCTCTGTCTCTGTCTCTGTCCCTGCCTCTGTCTCTGCATCTTCCTCCGTCTCTGTCTCTGTCTCTATCTCCGTCTCTGTCTCTGTCTCTGACTCCGTCTCTGTCTCTGTCTCTGTCTCTGTCTCTGTCTCTGTCTCTGTCTGTGTCTCTGCCTCTGTCTCGGTCATTGTCTCTGTCTCTGTCTCTGTCTCTGTCTCTGTCTCTGTCTCTGTGTCTCTGCCTCTGCATCTCTGTCTCTGTGTCTCAGTCTCTGTGTCTCTGCCTCTGTCATTGTGTCTCGGTCTCTGTGAATCTCTCTCTCTCTCTGTCCCTGTCCCTGTCCCTCTCCTTGTCCCTGTCTCTGTATCTGTCTCCGTCTCTGTCTCTGTCTCTCTCTCTGTCGCTGTCTCTGTCTCTGTCTCTGTCTCCGTCTCCGTCTCTGTCTCTGTCTCTGCCTCTGTCTCTGTCTCTGTCTCTGTCTCTGTCTCTGTCTCTGTCTCTGTCTCTGTCTCTGTCTCTGTCTCTGTCTCTGTCTCTGTCTCTGTCTCTGTCTCTGTCTCTGTCTCTGTCTCTGTCGCTGCCGCTGTCTCTTCCTCTGTCTCTGTCTCTGTCTCTATCTCCGTCTCTGTCTCTGTCTCTGACTCCGTCTCTGTCTCTGTCTCTGTCCCTGGCTCTGTCTCTGCCTCTGCCTCTGTCTCCGTCTCTGTCGCTGTCTCGGTCTTTGTCTCCGTCTCTGTTTCTGTCTCTGTCTCTGTCTCTGACTCTGTCTCTGTCTCTGTCTCTGTCTCTGTCTCTGTCTCCGTCTCTGTGTCTGTCTCTGTCTCTGTCTCTGTCTCTGTCTCTGTCTCTGTCTCTGTCTCTGTCTCTGTCTCTGTCTCTGTCTCTGTCTCTGTCTCTGTCTCTGTCTCCGTCTCTGTGTCTGTCTCTGTCTCTGTCTCTGTCCCTGTCTCAGTCTCTGTCTCTGTCTCTGTCTCTGTCTCTGCCTCTGTCTCTGTATCTGTCTCCGTCTCTGTCTCTGTCTCTCTCTCTGTCTCTCTCTCTGTCTCTGTCTCTGTCTCTGTCTCCGTCTCTGTCTCTGTCTCTGTGTCTCTGTCTCTGGGTCTCTGTCTGAGTGTCTCTGCCTCTGTCTCTTTGCCTCTGTATCAGTTTCTTAGCCCCCGTGCCTATGTCTCTGTGTCTCTGCCTCTGCATCTGCCTCTGTCTCTGTCTCTGTCTCTGTCTCTGTCTCTGTCTCTGTCTCTGTCGTTGCCGCTGTCTCTTCCTCTGTCTCTGTCTCCGTCTCTGTCCCTGGCTCTGTCTCTGACTCTGTCTACGTCTCTATCTCTGTCTCTGTCTCTGTCTCTGTCTCTGTCTCTGTCTCTGTCTCTGTCTCTGTCTCTGTCTCTGTCTCTGTCTCTGTCTCTGTCTCTGTGTCTCTGCCTCTGCATCTCTGTCTCTGTGTCTCCGTCTCTGTGTCTCTGCCTCTGTCATTGTGTCTCGGTCTCTGTGAATCTCTCTCTCTCTGTCTCTGTCCCTGTCCCTCTCCTTGTCCCTGTCTCTGTCTCTGTGTCTGTCTCTGTCTCTGTCTCTATCTCTGTCTCTGTCTCTGTCTCTGTCGCTGTCTCTGTCTCTGTCTCTGTCTCTGTCTCCGTCTCTGTCTCTGTCTCTGTCTCTGTCTCTGTCTCTGTCTCTGTCTCTGTCTCTGTCGCTGTCTCTGTTTCTGTCTCTGTCTCTGTCTCCGTCTCCGTCTCCGTCTCCGTCTCCGTCTCTGTCTCTGTCTCTGTCTCTGTCTCTGTCCCTGTCTCTGTCTCTGTCTCTGTCTCTGTCTCTGTCTCTGTCTCTGTCTCTGTCTCTGTCTCCGTCTCTGTCTCTGTCTCTGTCTCTGTCTCTGTCACTGCCTCTGTCTCTGCCTCTGTCTCTGTCTCTGTCGCTGTCTCTTGCTCTGTCTCTGTCTCCGTCTCTGTCCCTGGCTCTGTGTCTGTCTCTGTCTCTGTCTCTGTCTCTGTCTCTGTCTCTGTCTCTGTCTCTGTCTCTGTCTCTGTCACTGCCTCTGTCTCTGGCTCTGTCTCTGTCGCTGTCTCTTCCTCTGTCTCTGTCTCCGTCTCTGTCCCTGGCTCTGTCTCTGCATCTGTCTCTGTCTCCGTCTCTATCGCTGTCTCGGTCTTTGTCTCCGTCTCTGTTTCTGTCTCTGTCTCTGTCTCTGTCGCTGTCTCTGTCTCTGTCTCCTTGTCTCTGTCTCTGTCTCTGTCTCTGTCTCTGTCTCTGTCTCCTTGTCTCTGTCTCTGCATCTCTGTCTCTGTCTCTGCCTCTGTCTCTGTCACTGTCTCCGTCTCTGGCTCTGTCCCTGTCTCTGTCCCCGTCGCCGTCTTCATCTCTGTCTCTGTCTCTGTCTCTGCCTCTGTCTCTGTCTCTGTCTCTGTCTCTGTCTCTGTCCCTGTCTCTGTCTCTGCCTCTGTCTCTGTCCCTGTCCCTCTCCCTGGCCCTGTCGCTGTCTCTGTCTCTGTCTCTGTCCCTGTCCCTCTCCCTGGCCCTGTCTCCGTCTCTGTCTCTGTCTCTGCCTCTATCTCCGTCTCCGTCTCTGTCTCTGTCTCTGTCTCTGTCTCTGTCTCTGTCTCCGTCTCTGTCGCTGTCTCTCCCTCTGTCTCTGTCTCTGTCTCTGTCTCTGTGTCTCTGCCTCTGCATCTCTGTCTCTGTGTCTCCGTCTCTGTGTCTCTGCCTCTGTCATTGTGTCTCGGTCTCTGTGAACCTCTCTCTCTCTGTCTCTGTCCCTGTCCCTCTCCTTGTCCCTGTCTCTGTCTCTGTCTCTGTCTCTGTCTCTGTCTCTGTCTCTGTCTCTGTCTCTGTCGCTGTCTCTGTCTCTGTCTCTGTCTCTGTCTCTGTCTCTGTCTCTGTCTCTGTCTTTGTCTCTGTCTCTGTCTCTGTCTCTGTCTCTGTCTCTGTCTCTGTCTCTGTATCTGCCTCCGTCTCTGTTTCTGTCTCTGCCACTGTCTGCGACTCTGTCTCTGTTTCTGTCTCTGTCTCTGTCTCTGTCTCTGTCTCTGCCTCTGTCTCTGTCCCTGTCCCTCTCCCTGGCCCTGTCGCTGTCTCTGTCTCTGTCTCGTCCCTGTCCCTCTCCCCGGCCCTGTCTCCGTCTCTGTCTCTGTCTCTGCCTCTATCTCCGTCTCCGTCTCTGTCTCTGTCTCTGTCCCTGTCTCTGTCTCTGTCTCTGTCTCTGTCTCTGTCTCTGTCTCTGTCTCTGTCTCTGTCTCTGTCTCTGTCTCTGTCTCTGTCTCTGTCTCTGTCTCTGTCTCTGTCTCTGTCTCTGTCTCTGTCTCTGTCTCTGTCTCTGTCTCTGTCTCTGTCTCTGTCTCTGTCTCTGTCTCTGTCTCTGTCTCTGTCTCTGTCTCTGTCTGTGTCTCTGTCTCTGTCTCCGTCCCTCTCTCTGCCGCTGTCTCTGTCTTTGTCTCTGTCTCAGTTTCTGTCACTGTCTCCGTCTCTGTCTCTGTCTCTGTCTCTGTCTCTGTCTCTGTCTCTGCCTCTGTCTCCGTCTCTGTCGCTGTCTCTCCCTCTGTCTCTGTCTCTGTCTCTGTCTCCGTCTCTGTGTCTCTGCCTTTGCATCTCTGTCTCTGTGTCTCCGTCTCTGTCATTGTGTCTCGGTCTCTGTGAATCTCTCTCTCTCTGTCTCTGTCCCTGTCCCTCTCCTTGTCCCTGTCTCTGTCTCTGTCTCTGTCTCTGTCTCTCTCTCTGTCGCTGTCTCTGTCCCTGTCTCTGTCTCTGTCTCTGTCTCTGTCTCTGTCTCTGTCTCTGTCTCTGTCTCTGTCTCTGTCTCTGCCTCCGTCTCTGTGTCTGTCTCTGCCACTGTCTGCGACTCTGTCTCTGTTTCTGTCTCTGTCTCTGTCTCTGTCTCTGTCTCTGTCTCTGTCTCTGTCTCTGTCTCTGTCTCTGTCTCTGTCTCTGCCTCTGTCTCTGTCCCTGTCCCTCTCCCTGGCCCTGTCGCTGTCTCTGTCTCTGTCCCTGTCCCTCTCCCTGGCCCTGTCTCCGTCTCTGTCCCTGTCTCTGCCTCTATCTCCGTCACCGTCTCTGTCTCTGTCTCTGTCTCTGTCTCTGTCTCTGTCTCTGTCTCTGTCTCTGTCCCTGTCTCTGTCTCTGTCTCTGTCTCTGACTCTGTCTCTGTCTCTGTCTCTGTCTCTGTCTCTGTCTCTGGCTCTGTCTCTGTCGCTGTCTCTTCCTCTGTCTCTGTCTCCGTCTCTGTCCCTGGCCCTGTCTCTGCATCTGTCTCTGTCTCCGTCTCTGTCGCTGTCTCGGTCTTTGTCTCCGTCTCTGTTTCTGTCTCTGTCTCTGTCGCTGTCTCTGTCTCAGTCTCCGTGTCTCTGTCTCTGTCTCTGTCTCTGTCTCTGTCTCCTTGTCTCTGTCTCTGCATCTCTGTCTCTGTCTCTGCCTCTGTCTCTGTCACTGTCTCCGTCTCTGACTCTGTCCCTGTCTCTGTCCCCGTCGCCGTCTTCATCTCTGTAACTGTCTCTGTCTCTGCCTCTGTCTCTGTCTCTGTCTCTGTCTTTGTCTCTGTCCCTGTCTCTGTCTCTGCCTCTGTCTCTGTCCCTGTCCCTCTCCCTGGCCCTGTCGCTGTCTCTGTCTCTGTCTCTGTCCCTGTCCCTCTCCCTGGCCCTGTCTCCGTCTCTGTCTCTGTCTCTGCCTCTATCTCCGTCTCCGTCTCTGTCTCTGTCTCTGTCTCTGTCTCTGTCTCTGTCTCTGTCTCTGTCTCTGTCTCCGTCTCTGTCGCTGTCTCTCCCTCTGTCTCTGTCTCTGTCTCTGTCTCTGTGTCTCTGCCTCTGGATCTCTGTCTCTGTGTCTCCGTCTCTGTGTCTCTGCCTCTGTCATTGTGTCTCGGTCTCTGTGAATCTCTCTCTCTCTGTCTCTGTCCCTGTCCCTCTCCTTGTCCCTGTCTCTGTCTCTGTCTCTGTCTCTGTCTCTGTCTCTGTCGCTGTCTCTGTCTCTGTCTCTGTCTCTGTCTCTGTCTCTGTCTCTGTCTCTGTCTCTGTCTCTGTCTCTGTCTCTGTCTCTGTCTCTGTCTCTGCCTCCGTCTCTGTTTCTGTCTCTGCCACTGTCTGCGACTCTGTCTCTGTTTCTGTCTCTGTCTCTGTCTCTGTCTCTGTCTCTGTCTCTGCCTCTGTCTCTGTCTCTGTCTCTGTCTCTGTCTCTGTCTCTGTCTCTGTCTCTGTCTCTGTCTCTGTCTCTGTCTCTGTCTCTGTCTCTGTCTCTGTCTCTGTCTCTGTCTCTGTCTCTGTGTCTCTGTCTCTGGGTCTCTGTCTGAGTGTCTCTGCCTCTGTCTCTTTGTCTCTGTATCAGTTTCTTAGCCCCCGTGCCTATGTCTCAGTGTCTCTGCCTCTGCATCTGCCTCTGTCTCTGTCTCTGTCTCTGTCTCTGTCTCTGTCTCTGTCTCTGTCTCTGTCTCTGTCGCTGCCGCTGCCGCTGTCTCTTCCTCTGTCTCTGTCTCCGTCTGTGTCTCTGCCTCTGTCTCTGGGTCTCTGTCTGTGTGTCCCTGCCTCTGTCTCTTTGTCTCTGTCTCTGCATCTCTGTCTCTGTGTCTCCGTCTCTGTGTCTCTGCCTCTGTCATTGTGTCTCGGTCTCTGTGAATCTCTCTGTCTCTGTCTCTGTCTCTGTGTCTCTGTCTCTGGGTCTGTCTCTGTCTCTGTCTCTGTCTCTATCTCTGTCTCTGTCTCTGTCGCTGCCGCTGTCTCTTCCTCTGTCTCTGTCTCTGTCTCTATCTCCGTCTCCGTCTCTGTCTCTGTCTCTGACTCCGTCTCTGTCTCTGTCTCTGTCTCTGTCTCTGTCTCTGTCTCTGTCTCTGTCTCTGTCTCTGTCTCTGTCTGTGTCTCTGCCTCTGTCTCGGTCATTGTCTCTGTCTCTGTCTCTGTCTCTGTCTCTGTCTCTGTCTCTGTGTCTCTGCCTCTGCATCTCTGTCTCTGTGTCTCAGTCTCTGTGTCTCTGCCTCTGTCATTGTGTCTCGGTCTCTGTGAATCTCTCTCTCTCTCTGTCCCTGTCCCTGTCCCTCTCCTTGTCCCTGTCTCTGTATCTGTCTCCGTCTCTGTCTCTGTCTCTCTCTCTGTCGCTGTCTCTGTCTCTGTCTCTGTCTCCGTCTCCGTCTCTGTCTCTGTCTCTGCCTCTGTCTCTGCCTCTGTCTCTGTCTCTGTCTCTGTCTCTGTCTCTGTCTCTGTCTCTGTCTCTGTCTCTGTCTCTGTCTCTGTCTCTGTCTCTGTCTCTGTCTCTGTCTCTGTCTCTGTCTCTGTCGCTGCCGCTGTCTCTTCCTCTGTCTCTGTCTCTGTCTCTATCTCCGTCTCTGTCTCTGTCTCTGACTCCGTCTCTGTCTCTGTCTCTGTCCCTGGCTCTGTCTCTGCCTCTGCCTCTGTCTCCGTCTCTGTCGCTGTCTCGGTCTTTGTCTCCGTCTCTGTTTCTGTCTCTGTCTCTGTCTCTGACTCTGTCTCTGTCTCTGTCTCTGTCTCTGTCTCTGTCTCCGTCTCTGTGTCCGTCTCTGTCTCTGTCTCTGTCTCTGTCTCTGTCTCTGTCTCTGTCTCTGTCTCTGTCTCTGTCTCTGTCTCTGTCTCTGTCTCTGTCTCTGTCTCTGTCTCCGTCTCTGTGTCTGTCTCTGTCTCTGTCTCTGTCCCTGTCTCAGTCTCTGTCTCTGTCTCTGTCTCTGTCTCTGCCTCTGTCTCTGTATCTGTCTCCGTCTCTGTCTCTGTCTCTCTCTCTGTCTCTCTCTCTGTCTCTGTCTCTGTCTCTGTCTCCGTCTCTGTCTCTGTCTCTGTGTCTCTGTCTCTGGGTCTCTGTCTGAGTGTCTCTGCCTCTGTCTCTTTGCCTCTGTATCAGTTTCTTAGCCCCCGTGCCTATGTCTCTGTGTCTCTGCCTCTGCATCTGCCTCTGTCTCTGTCTCTGTCTCTGTCTCTGTCTCTGTCTCTGTCTCTGTCGTTGCCGCTGTCTCTTCCTCTGTCTCTGTCTCCGTCTCTGTCCCTGGCTCTGTCTCTGACTCTGTCTACGTCTCTATCTCTGTCTCTGTCTCTGTCTCTGTCTCTGTCTCTGTCTCTGTATCTGTCTCTGTCTCTGTCTCTGTCTCTGTCTCTGTCTCTGTCTCTGTCTCTGTCGCTGTCTCTGTTTCTGTCTCTGTCTCTGTCTCCGTCTCCGTCTCCGTCTCCGTCTCCGTCTCTGTCTCTGTCTCTGTCTCTGTCTCTGTCCCTGTCTCTGTCTCTGTCTCTGTCTCTGTCTCTGTCTCTGTCTCTGTCTCTGTCTCTGTCTCCGTCTCTGTCTCTGTCTCTGTCTCTGTCTCTGTCACTGCCTCTGTCTCTGCCTCTGTCTCTGTCTCTGTCGCTGTCTCTTGCTCTGTCTCTGTCTCCGTCTCTGTCCCTGGCTCTGTGTCTGTCTCTGTCTCTGTCTCTGTCTCTGTCTCTGTCTCTGTCTCTGTCTCTGTCACTGCCTCTGTCTCTGGCTCTGTCTCTGTCGCTGTCTCTTCCTCTGTCTCTGTCTCCGTCTCTGTCCCTGGCTCTGTCTCTGCATCTGTCTCTGTCTCCGTCTCTATCGCTGTCTCGGTCTTTGTCTCCGTCTCTGTTTCTGTCTCTGTCTCTGTCTCTGTCGCTGTCTCTGTCTCTGTCTCCTTGTCTCTGTCTCTGTCTCTGTCTCTGTCTCTGTCTCTGTCTCCTTGTCTCTGTCTCTGCATCTCTGTCTCTGTCTCTGCCTCTGTCTCTGTCACTGTCTCCGTCTCTGGCTCTGTCCCTGTCTCTGTCCCCGTCGCCGTCTTCATCTCTGTCTCTGTCTCTGTCTCTGCCTCTGTCTCTGTCTCTGTCTCTGTCTCTGTCTCTGTCCCTGTCTCTGTCTCTGCCTCTGTCTCTGTCCCTGTCCCTCTCCCTGGCCCTGTCGCTGTCTCTGTCTCTGTCTCTGTCCCTGTCCCTCTCCCTGGCCCTGTCTCCGTCTCTGTCTCTGTCTCTGCCTCTATCTCCGTCTCCGTCTCTGTCTCTGTCTCTGTCTCTGTCTCTGTCTCTGTCTCCGTCTCTGTCGCTGTCTCTCCCTCTGTCTCTGTCTCTGTCTCTGTCTCTGTGTCTCTGCCTCTGCATCTCTGTCTCTGTGTCTCCGTCTCTGTGTCTCTGCCTCTGTCATTGTGTCTCGGTCTCTGTGAACCTCTCTCTCTCTGTCTCTGTCCCTGTCCCTCTCCTTGTCCCTGTCTCTGTCTCTGTCTCTGTCTCTGTCTCTGTCTCTGTCTCTGTCTCTGTCTCTGTCGCTGTCTCTGTCTCTGTCTCTGTCTCTGTCTCTGTCTCTGTCTCTGTCTCTGTCTCTGTCTCTGTCTCTGTCTCTGTCTCTGTCTCTGTCTCTGTCTCTGTCTCTGTCTCTGTATCTGCCTCCGTCTCTGTTTCTGTCTCTGCCACTGTCTGCGACTCTGTCTCTGTTTCTGTCTCTGTCTCTGTCTCTGTCTCTGTCTCTGTCTCTGCCTCTGTCTCTGTCCCTGTCCCTCTCCCTGGCCCTGTCGCTGTCTCTGTCTCTGTCTCGTCCCTGTCCCTCTCCCCGGCCCTGTCTCCGTCTCTGTCTCTGTCTCTGCCTCTATCTCCGTCTCCGTCTCTGTCTCTGTCTCTGTCCCTGTCTCTGTCTCTGTCTCTGTCTCTGTCTCTGTCTCTGTCTCTGTCTCTGTCTCTGTCTCTGTCTCTGTCTCTGTCTCTGTCTCTGTCTCTGTCTCTGTCTCTGTCTCTGTCTCTGTCTCTGTCTCTGTCTCTGTCTCTGTCTCTGTCTCTGTCTCTGTCTCTGTCTCTGTCTCTGTCTCTGTCTCTGTCTCTGTCTCTGTCTCTGTCTCTGTCTCTGTCTCTGTCTCTGTCTGTGTCTCTGTCTCTGTCTCCGTCCCTCTCTCTGCCGCTGTCTCTGTCTTTGTCTCTGTCTCAGTTTCTGTCACTGTCTCCGTCTCTGTCTCTGTCTCTGTCTCTGTCTCTGTCTCTGTCTCTGTCTCTGTCTCTGCCTCTGTCTCCGTCTCTGTCGCTGTCTCTCCCTCTGTCTCTGTCTCTGTCTCTGTCTCCGTCTCTGTGTCTCTGCCTTTGCATCTCTGTCTCTGTGTCTCCGTCTCTGTCATTGTGTCTCGGTCTCTGTGAATCTCTCTCTCTCTGTCTCTGTCCCTGTCCCTCTCCTTGTCCCTGTCTCTGTCTCTGTCTCTGTCTCTGTCTCTGTCTCTCTCTCTGTCGCTGTCTCTGTCCATGTCTCTGTCTCTGTCTCTGTCTCTGTCTCTGTCTCTGTCTCTGTCTCTGTCTCTGTCTCTGTCTCTGCCTCCGTCTCTGTGTCTGTCTCTGCCACTGTCTGCGACTCTGTCTCTGTTTCTGTCTCTGTCTCTGTCTCTGTCTCTGTCTCTGTCTCTGTCTCTGTCTCTGTCTCTGTCTCTGTCTCTGTCTCTGTCTCTGTCTCTGCCTCTGTCTCTGTCCCTGTCCCTCTCCCTGGCCCTGTCGCTGTCTCTGTCTCTGTCCCTGTCCCTCTCCCTGGCCCTGTCTCCGTCTCTGTCCCTGTCTCTGCCTCTATCTCCGTCACCGTCTCTGTCTCTGTCTCTGTCTCTGTCTCTGTCTCTGTCTCTGTCTCTGTCCCTGTCTCTGTCTCTGTCTCTGTCTCTGACTCTGTCTCTGTCTCTGTCTCTGTCTCTGTCTCTGGCTCTGTCTCTGTCGCTGTCTCTTCCTCTGTCTCTGTCTCCGTCTCTGTCCCTGGCCCTGTCTCTGCATCTGTCTCTGTCTCCGTCTCTGTCGCTGTCTCGGTCTTTGTCTCCGTCTCTGTTTCTGTCTCTGTCTCTGTCGCTGTCTCTGTCTCAGTCTCCGTGTCTCTGTCTCTGTCTCTGTCTCTGTCTCTGTCTCCTTGTCTCTGTCTCTGCATCTCTGTCTCTGTCTCTGCCTCTATATCCGTCTCCGTCTCTGTCTCTGTCTCTGTCCCTGTCTCTGTCTCTGTCTCTGTCTCTGTCTCTGTCTCTGTCTCTGTCTCTGTCTCTGTCTCTGTCTCTGTCTCTGTCTCTGTCTCTGTCTCTGTCTCTGTCTCTGTCTCTGTCTCTGTCTCTGTCTCTGTCTCTGTCTGTGTCTCTGTCTCTGTCTCCGTCCCTCTCTCTGCCGCTGTCTCTGTCTTTGTCTCTGTCTCAGTTTCTGCCACTGTCTGCGACTCTGTCTCTGTTTCTGTCTCTGTCTCTGTCTCTGTCTCTGTCTCTGCCTCTGTCTCTGTCCCTGTCCCTCTCCCTGGCCCTGTCGCTGTCTCTGTCTCTGTCTCGTCCCTGTCCCTCTCCCCGGCCCTGTCTCCGTCTCTGTCTCTGTCTCTGCCTCTATCTCCGTCTCCGTCTCTGTCTCTGTCTCTGTCCCTGTCTCTGTCTCTGTCTCTGTCTCTGTCTCTGTCTCTGTCTCTGTCTCTGTCTCTGTCTCTGTCTCTGTCTCTGTCTCTGTCTCTGTCTCTGTCTCTGTCTCTGTCTCTGTCTCTGTCTCTGTCTCTGTCTCTGTCTCTGTCTCTGTCTCTGTCTCTGTCTCTGTCTCTGTCTGTGTCTCTGTCTCTGTCTCCGTCCCTCTCTCTGCCGCTGTCTCTGTCTTTGTCTCTGTCTCAGTTTCTGTCACTGTCTCCGTCTCTGTCTCTGTCTCTGTCTCTGTCTCTGTCTCTGTCTCTGTCTCTGCCTCTGTCTCCGTCTCTGTCGCTGTCTCTCCCTCTGTCTCTGTCTCTGTCTCTGTCTCCGTCTCTGTGTCTCTGCCTTTGCATCTCTGTCTCTGTGTCTCCGTCTCTGTCATTGTGTCTCGGTCTCTGTGAATCTCTCTCTCTCTGTCTCTGTCCCTGTCCCTCTCCTTGTCCCTGTCTCTGTCTCTGTCTCTGTCTCTGTCTCTCTCTCTGTCGCTGTCTCTGTCCCTGTCTCTGTCTCTGTCTCTGTCTCTGTCTCTGTCTCTGTCTCTGTCTCTGCCTCTATCTCCGTCTCCGTCTCTGTCTCTGTCTCTGTCCCTGTCTCTGTCTCTGTCTCTGTCTCTGTCTCTGTCTCTGTCTCTGTCTCTGTCTCTGTCTCTGTCTCTGTCTCTGTCTCTGTCTCTGTCTCTGTCTCTGTCTCTGTCTCTGTCTCTGTCTCTGTCTCTGTCTCTGTCTGTGTCTCTGTCTCTGTCTCCGTCCCTCTCTCTGCCGCTGTCTCTGTCTCTGTCTCTGTCTCTGTCTCTGTCTCTGTCTCTGTCTCTGTCTCTGTCTCTGTCTCTGCCTCCGTCTCTGTGTCTGTCTCTGCCACTGTCTGCGACTCTGTCTCTGTTTCTGTCTCTGTCTCTGTCTCTGTCTCTGTCTCTGTCTCTGTCTCTGTCTCTGTCTCTGTCTCTGTCTCTGTCTCTGCCTCTGTCTCTGTCCCTGTCCCTCTCCCTGGCCCTGTCGCTGTCTCTGTCTCTGTCCCTGTCCCTCTCCCTGGCCCTGTCTCCGTCTCTGTCCCTGTCTCTGCCTCTATCTCCGTCACCGTCTCTGTCTCTGTCTCTGTCTCTGTCTCTGTTTCTGTCTCTGTCTCTGTCCCTGTCTCTGTCTCTGTCTCTGTCTCTGACTCTGTCTCTGTCTCTGTCTCTGTCTCTGTCTCTGGCTCTGTCTCTGTCGCTGTCTCTTCCTCTGTCTCTGTCTCCGTCTCTGTCCCTGGCCCTGTCTCTGCATCTGTCTCTGTCTCCGTCTCTGTCGCTGTCTCGGTCTTTGTCTCCGTCTCTGTTTCTGTCTCTGTCTCTGTCGCTGTCTCTGTCTCAGTCTCCGTGTCTCTGTCTCTGTCTCTGTCTCTGTCTCTGTCTCCTTGTCTCTGTCTCTGCATCTCTGTCTCTGTCTCTGCCTCTATCTCCGTCTCCGTCTCTGTCTCTGTCTCTGTCCCTGTCTCTGTCTCTGTCTCTGTCTCTGTCTCTGTCTCTGTCTCTGTCTCTGTCTCTGTCTCTGTCTCTGTCTCTGTCTCTGTCTCTGTCTCTGTCTCTGTCTCTGTCTCTGTCTCTGTCTCTGTCTCTGTCTCTGTCTCTGTCTGTGTCTCTGTCTCTGTCTCCGTCCCTCTCTCTGCCGCTGTCTCTGTCTTTGTCTCTGTCTCAGTTTCTGTCACTGTCTCCGTCTCTGTCTCTGTCTCTGTCTCTGTCTCTGTCTCTGTCTCTGTCTCTGCCTCTGTCTCCGTCTCTGTCGCTGTCTCTCCCTCTGTCTCTGTCTCTGTCTGTGTCTCCGTCTCTGTGTCTCTGCCTTTGCATCTCTGTCTCTGTGTCTCCGTCTCTGTCATTGTGTCTCGGTCTCTGTGAATATCTCTCTCTCTGTCTCTGTCCCTGTCCCTCTCCTTGTCCCTGTCTCTGTCTCTGTCTCTGTCTCTGTCTCTCTCTCTGTCGCTGTCTCTGTCCCTGTCTCTGTCTCTGTCTCTGTCTCTGTCTCTGTCTCTGTCTCTGTCTCTGTCTCTGTCTCTGTCTCTGTCTCTGCCTCCGTCTCTGTGTCTGTCTCTGCCACTGTCTGCGACTCTGTCTCTGTTTCTGTCTCTGTCTCTGTCTCTGTCTCTGTCTCTGTCTCTGTCTCTGTCTCTGTCTCTGTCTCTGCCTCTGTCTCTGTCCCTGTCCCTCTCCCTGGCCCTGTCGCTGTCTCTGTCTCTGTCCCTGTCCCTCTCCCTGGCCCTGTCTCCGTCTCTGTCCCTGTCTCTGCCTCTATCTCCGTCACCGTCTCTGTCTCTGTCTCTGTCTCTGTCTCTGTCTCTGTCTCTGTCTCTGTCTCTGTCTCTGTCCCTGTCTCTGTCTCTGTCTCTGTCTCTGACTCTGTCTCTGTCTCTGTCTCTGTCTCTGTCTCTGGCTCTGTCTCTGTCGCTGTCTCTTCCTCTGTCTCTGTCTCCGTCTCTGTCCCTGGCCCTGTCTCTGCATCTGTCTCTGTCTCCGTCTCTGTCGCTGTCTCGGTCTTTGTCTCCGTCTCTGTTTCTGTCTCTGTCTCTGTCGCTGTCTCTGTCTCAGTCTCCGTGTCTCTGTCTCTGTCTCTGTCTCTGTCTCTGTCTCCTTGTCTCTGTCTCTGCATCTCTGTCTCTGTCTCTGCCTCTGTCTCTGTCACTGTCTCCGTCTCTGCCTCTGTCCCTGTCTCTGTCCCCGTCGCCGTCTTCATCTCTGTAACTGTCTCTGTCTCTGCCTCTGTCTCTGTCTCTGTCTCTGTCTTTGTCTCTGTCCCTGTCTCTGTCTCTGCCTCTGTCTCTGTCCCTGTCCCTCTCCCTGGCCCTGTCGCTGTCTCTGTCTCTGTCTCTGTCCCTGTCCCTCTCCCTGGCCCTGTCTCCGTCTCTGTCTCTGTCTCTGCCTCTATCTCCGTCTCCGTCTCTGTCTCTGTCTCTGTCTCTGTCTCTGTCTCTGTCTCTGTCTCTGTCTCTGTCTCCGTCTCTGTCGCTGTCTCTCCCTCTGTCTCTGTCTCTGTCTCTGTCTCTGTGTCTCTGCCTCTGGATCTCTGTCTCTGTGTCTCCGTCTCTGTGTCTCTGCCTCTGTCATTGTGTCTCGGTCTCTGTGAATCTCTCTCTCTCTGTCTCTGTCCCTGTCCCTCTCCTTGTCCCTGTCTCTGTCTCTGTCTCTGTCTCTGTCTCTGTCTCTGTCGCTGTCTCTGTCTCTGTCTCTGTCTCTGTCTCTGTCTCTGTCTCTGTCTCTGTCTCTGTCTCTGTCTCTGTCTCTGTCTCTGTCTCTGTCTCTGTCTCTGTCTCTGCCTCCGTCTCTGTTTCTGTCTCTGCCACTGTCTGCGACTCTGTCTCTGTTTCTGTCTCTGTCTCTGTCTCTGTCTCTGTCTCTGTCTCTGCTTCTGTCTCTGTCTCTGTCTCTGTCTCTGTCTCTGTCTCTGTCTCTGTCTCTGTCTCTGTCTCTGTCTCTGTCTCTGTCTCTGTCTCTGTCTCTGTCTCTGTCTCTGTCTCTGTCTCTGTCTCTGTCTCTGTGTCTCTGTCTCTGGGTCTCTGTCTGAGTGTCTCTGCCTCTGTCTCTTTGTCTCTGTATCAGTTTCTTAGCCCCCGTGCCTATGTCTCAGTGTCTCTGCCTCTGCATCTGCCTCTGTCTCTGTCTCTGTCTCTGTCTCTGTCTCTGTCTCTGTCTCTGTCTCTGTCTCTGTCTCTGTCGCTGCCGCTGCCGCTGTCTCTTCCTCTGTCTCTGTCTCCGTCTGTGTCTCTGCCTCTGTCTCTGGGTCTCTGTCTGTGTGTCCCTGCCTCTGTCTCTTTGTCTCTGTCTCTGCATCTCTGTCTCTGTGTCTCCGTCTCTGTGTCTCTGCCTCTGTCATTGTGTCTCGGTCTCTGTGAATCTCTCTGTCTCTGTCTCTGTCTCTGTGTCTCTGTCTCTGGGTCTGTCTCTGTCTCTGTCTCTGTCTCTATCTCTGTCTCTGTCTCTGTCGCTGCCGCTGTCTCTTCCTCTGTCTCTGTCTCTGTCTCTATCTCCGTCTCTGTCTCTGTCTCTGACTCCGTCTCTGTCTCTGTCTCTGTCTCTGTCTCTGTCTCTGTCTCTGTCTCTGTCTCTGTCTCTGTCTCTGTCTGTCTCTGTCTCTGTCTCTGTCTCTGTCTCTGTCTCTGTCTCTGTCTGTGTCTCTGCCTCTGTCTCGGTCATTGTCTCTGTCTCTGTCTCTGTCTCTGTCTCTGTCTCTGTCTCTGTCTCTGTCTCTGTCTCTGTCTCTGTGTCTCTGCCTCTGCATCTCTGTCTCTGTGTCTCAGTCTCTGTGTCTCTGCCTCTGTCATTGTGTCTCGGTCTCTGTGAATCTCTCTCTCTCTCTGTCTCTGTACCTGTCCCTCTCCTTGTCCCTGTCTCTGTATCTGTCTCCGTCTCTGTCTCTGTCTCTCTCTCTGTCGCTGTCTCTGTCTCTGTCTCTGTCTCTGTCTCTGTCTCTGTCTCTGTCTCTGTCTGTGTCTCTGCCTCTGTCTCGGTCATTGTCTCTGTCTCTGTCTCTGTCTCTGCCTCTGTCTCTGTCTCTGTCTCTGTCGCTGTCTCTTGCTCTGTCTCTGTCTCCGTCTCTGTCCCTGGCTCTGTCTCTGCCTCTGCCTCTGTCTCCGTCTCTGTCGCTGTCTCGGTCTTTGTCTCCGTCCCTGTTTCTGTCTCTGTCTCTGTCTCTGACTCTGTCTCTGTCTCTGTCTCTGTCTCTGTCTCTGTCTCCGTCTCTGTGTCTGTCTCTGTCTCTGTCTCTGTCTCTGTCTCTGTCTCTGTCTCTGTCTCTGTCTCTGTCTCTGTCTCTGTCTCCGTCTCTGTGTCTGTCTCTGTCTCTGTCTCTGTCCCTGTCTCAGTCTCTGTCTCTGTCTCTGTCTCTGTCTCTGCCTCTGTCTCTGTATCTGTCTCCGTCTCTGTCTCTGTCTCTCTCTCTGTCTCTCTCTCTGTCTCTGTCTCTGTCTCTGTCTCTGTCTCCGTCTCTGTCTCTGTCTCTGTGTCTCTGTCTCTGGGTCTCTGTCTGAGTGTCTCTGCCTCTGTCTCTTTGCCTCTGTATCAGTTTCTTAGCCCCCGTGCCAATGTCTCTGTGTCTCTGCCTCTGCAACTGCCTCTGTCTCTGTCTCTGTCTCTGTCTCTGTCTCTGTCTCTGTCTCTGTCGTTGCCGCTGTCTCTTCCTCTGTCTCTGTCTCCGTCTCTGTCCCTGGCTCTGTCTCTGCCTCTGTCTACGTCTCTATCTCTGTCTCTGTCTCTGTCTCTGTCTCTGTCTCTGTCTCTGTCTCTGTCTCTGTCTCTGTCTCTGTCTCTGTCTCTGTCTCTGTCTCTGTGTCTCTGCCTCTGCATCTCTGTCTCTGTGTCTCCGTCTCTGTGTCTCTGCCTCTGTCATTGTGTCTCGGTCTCTGTGAATCTCTCTCTCTCTGTCTCTGTCCCTGTCCCTCTCCTTGTCCCTGTCTCTGTCTCTGTCTCTGTCTCTGTCTCTGTCTCTATCTCTGTCTCTGTCTCTGTCTCTGTCGCTGTCTCTGTCTCTGTCTCTGTCTCTGTCTCCGTCTCTGTCTCTGTCTCTGTCTCTGTCTCTGTCTCTGTCTCTGTCTCTGTCTCTGTCGCTGTCTCTGTTTCTGTCTCTGTCTCTGTCTCCGTCTCCGTCTCCGTCTCCGTCTCCGTCTCCGTCTCTGTCTCTGCCTCTGTCTCTGTCTCTGTCCCTGTCTCTGTCTCTGTCTCTGTCTCTGTCTCTGTCTCTGTCTCTGTCTCTGTCTCTGTCTCCGTCTCTGTCTCTGTCTCTGTCTCTGTCTCTGTCACTGCCTCTGTCTCTGCCTCTGTCTCTGTCTCTGTCGCTGTCTCTTGCTCTGTCTCTGTCTCCGTCTCTGTCCCTGGCTCTGTCTCTGTCTCTGTCTCTGTCTCTGTCTCTGTCTCTGTCACTGCCTCTGTCTCTGGCTCTGTCTCTGTCGCTGTCTCTTCCTCTGTCTCTGTCTCCGTCTCTGTCCCTGGCTCTGTCTCTGCATCTGTCTCTGTCTCCGTCTCTATCGCTGTCTCGGTCTTTGTCTCCGTCTCTGTTT